>CM044008.1:26316071-26323571 GCA_024085815.1 Flaveria linearis
GTATAGTTAAAATTAAAGTTCTTTTCACAAATAAAAGCAAAAAAATAATTATATAAACCAACTCATGCCACAATAACTTATAGGGTATGGGGTCACCTGATGGTCAACACCATTCTTTTTTTGTTTCATGTGACACGCACAATACGAAAATTTCCAATGACCTTATTTTTTTGACTGAAACCATTGTTTTATAAGAAAATTTATGATCCATCATTGATGAAAAAGATGAAATTAGATGTGCATATTTAAGTATCAATTCACGTAAATCAAAAGCTATAATTTTCCACTATGATTGATTAGTAGAAATGTAAGGTTTTTTTTGTCCAGAATTGATTATAGTAATGAAAAAAAACAAATAAAGCCTAGTAACTTGTTTGCTAATTATGTAAGAAAATTGATAAAAATGCATTTGTGATCGAGAATATTAACAAACGAGACAAAACATATAGATTTATTAGTTATGTCGTTGATAAAAATAGTTTTCACAACAAGACACTTAAAATAGACAAGATCAATCTATACATGTGACATTTTCAAACAAGCTATTCTTATAATTTAGTGACATTGTATTTTTATTGTTTTTATTAATGATAATTTCTTTTATTTGTGACCTAACCTGACCATTGACTAACTGAAAATTATGACACATGGATTGTTAGAATTCAAGAACTAAAGATACTGACACCGTATGAAAAAATTCTGGTTTCACAACTGATATTCTCATATTCATGCTCTATTATGATTATATAATTTGCTATAAAAGTTATAAGTTTTATAAAATAAAAATTAAACCATAACCATTTATATCTTTATATGCTAATTCAAAAAAGAAATTGTCATGATAAGGCTTCTTGAATAAAGGAATGCCAAACTCATTCAAATTGAAAGTTAAATTCTTAGTTTCAATGGATGTACGTATTTAATGGGGGCTGAACCTTGAATCTACTACATTTAGATGGAGTGACTAGAGAAACAGAGGGGAGAGAGAGAGAGAGAGATTTGTCTGGAAATTCAGCCATTAGACCTTGTGTTAGAATCACCGGAACACCTGCTGATCATATGGTTTCACGACACGAAATAAGAACACCACGTCTGTGTTACGACTCTACTGTAATGAAGACCACGCTTAGTCATGACAACACCAATGCTTGATCTCCAATTTATTTTCTTTGTCATTTTACAACAATCATAAGATTAATTTATTATTTAACGTCATAATTTACAACAATTGAATTTCTATTTATCTCAACTGAAATTTATTATATCCCGATATTTAACTATTTAAATAACTAACATCTTAAGACATCTCCAATTAATTAGAACATAAACTTATTAACATCTAAGCATCTACCGATTATTCTATAATATTAATTTCTGCACCACAGTATTTTCTCAAATCTATTAAGTTGATATACTAAACTAAACTTGAATTTATAAACTCATAAATGTCATAAGATCGTCACAAACTCCACAAAATACTTGTTTATTCAAATCATAAATTTATTTGCGACCCTTTACAGAAATTTGACTCTTCTATTCTTAATTACTTTTGGTAACCAATAATATTTTCAACTGTACACATATAAGAATTTACTTTTTAGGGTATGTACTCAACATTTATTAACCAGGTATTGTTGGTGGGCCTGGAAAACACTAGCTAGGCTGGCCCAGCTGCGAAGTCCCAATTTGACAATAAAAGGACAAAAGAGACTAAGAGAGGGACTTATATATATAACCTGTACAATTTTAAAGCTATTATATGAATCTGTTTAATGCATTTGATCACATAGTAAATGGGTGTATTGGTAATTTCATAAAAAAAATTACTAGAAAAGTTAACATCAGTTAGTGTTAACGACCAATTGCATTACACAGACCAAATGCATTACACAAGAGTAAACACTAGGACTTAACTCGTGAAACAAGTATACCGCATGGACTATCATTGTAATCAACTCTTATATTCATTATACGTTCTTCAAGCTGAACGCTCTCATGTATATGTTTCAGATATACTATCAAAGGTTAGTTATTAGTAAGTTAGTAACATCAAATTAGTCATTATTCGTAAATTGTTAGACTTTGAGTTTGAAATGATGATTTGAAACTCAATACTTAGAGGAATAACACAACATAAAATTAAAATCTTTTTGTATGTGAAAGCTAATATGAAAAATTATACTTAAATTGCTTCGGAAACAAAAGTTAAAAATGTACATATCCAACTTTAAGACTATATGTGGGTTTGTTTACTGTGTTAAGTATGTATCAAAACTTATATTAAATTTTGATATTTAACTTTGACAAAATGAAAAACTCATACTAGCTAGATGTTGTTGATAGTAATTTATAACCAAATTTACAAGCTAATGAACATGGCTGTCCCCCAGAACCTTCGAAAAATTTGAGCTCTGGGTAAGTAGAAAAATACGGCCCCTATAGTATAAGATCAATAATGCGTATATAAAAAGGTTTGTAATACAACAATAATTGTTACGCCAATAAACAAAAGTATTGTAGCCATATAATCTTATTTACGTACTTAATTGAATCGTCAGGCTCTCATTGCATTTTTAGAATCGGTTTAGATTGGATAAATGGTAGTGGACTAATTAAATTAAAATGTTAGCGGTCCCTAATGTTAATAACTTAAAATATGTAAATTATTATTGAGTTTGTTAATGACCTATAGCTTTTTTTCCCTTTAAATATATACAACAGAATTTTTTTAAGAAAATACCAGGCTCCTGAGAAGATCGAGCGCTGAGCGGTCGTCCACTCCGCCCACCTTCAAGTCCGTCGTAGCAATGAAGTTGAGGGATATAAGTCGAGAAGTCGATCAAATTAGATTTAATTCCTATATGTTAACCATTGTTTGACAACCAGCTAATTAATTTGGCTATTGGTAAAAACGGTTAAGTTAATTCATTTCTGTTAACCATTGTTTGACAACCAACTTAAACCGTGAGTGCATCTAAGCTAATTTTATTTAATAAATCCATCTACATTTCGCTTCAACTAAATTCTAGCATGAGTTAAGTTCGGTTTTACTACTTGAGATCAGTATAGTAAAAATCGCGACTAGCCTCCGATTAGTCGGTGACTAGTCGCTAATCGGAGGTTGGCTGCTCCGATTTCACCAAATCGGAGGTGCTAGGCGGTAGTCGGTCAAAATTGGTCAAAGTCGGGCCAAATCGTCCTAATCGGCGGTGTTCTAGCGACGATAACCGCCGGATTTAACCATTCAGGCGCCGGATTGGCCGATTCCGGCGAGGATTTGTGACTCCGGTGATGGGAACGAGGGAAGGGTGGTACTGGCGGTCACTGCAACGATGGAAGAGAGCGGCTGTTTTAACTCTAGGGTTAATTGATTAAATTAAGTTTGTGTATTTTACATCTAAGCCCCTTAATATTCATCAATTTACAAATTATCCCGCAAACTTGTCAATTAATTCATAAAAAATTATAAAATTATACATAAATTTGCAAAATTATACACAAAAGTCTGATCCGATTAACCCTGATTAATCCCGATTAATCCCTAGTCCCTACCTCACCGCCCGACTAACGCCTAGCGATTTTTACAACACTGCTTGAGATTTTGTTAAAAAATAATCGTTTTCTTTCAAAAATTTAAAAACATCAATTTAACTTTACCCGTTTTATAAGTTGTTTTAATTTTACTAATAAAATTTCATTAGTTGCTTCAACTTTATCCAAAATAATGAAGTTTTTTTGAGTAAAATTCAAACAACATATGAAACTTTTAAAGATAAAGTAATTTTTATAATATTTTAAAAGAATAATTTTTTAATTAAAACTTAGGAAATAAAATTAAAATTAACTCTTCAAGCATTCATTTTAATTTATAGACGGAATAATTGGTAACTAATGTATTATATATGAAAATTTATAACAAAACTTTTCTATCATATTTAAAAAATAATCACATACATAAATGTAGGTTTTAATATCAATTTGGTTCAACAATTCAATTATTTATACACATATAATCATAACCAAACTATAAAATCATTATCAAACATATCATAGATTATGTTACTCGGTTTTCTTTACACTTATAATTAAGGCCAATAAAACAAATATTATCGTGTTTAACAACATAAAGATGTCTCGCGTAGCACAAGTATCAAATATAAAAATGACTTGTTTAAATACCTATGTCTATATATAATTTTTTTAAAATGTAGAAATAATCGAGTCTAGCCTACTAATTTTAATTATTTTTAAAAACTTAGAAAAATAGATAATACACTTTTTATTAAGCAAAGTTAATCGTATATAAACAGAATGGAAATACCAGCGTGGACTTCAAATTTTCAAGATCCAAACATATAGACGGTTATGTATTCAAGTCTCACTCTGAGCAAAATATTCAAAGTTAAGTCAGGAGGTTTTTCCAACAATAGGTTTTCTCCTGAGGGGTTGGAGGTGCGATCTTGGCTGAGAAACGGATAAATAAACCCGATTAATATAACACTTATCTTTTAAAGAATCATCGCGCAATTGTCGTTAAAAGAAAGAAAATAAAAAAAGATGGTTATGCATTTAATAAGGATGGTGCCGGGGACACCGCAGGTGTTTTTGGGGGGCACCAGACCTAACCATCACGGTTAGACCTAAATATGAATGTTGTCCCCTAACCGTGACCGCTAGACCTTACCGTAACACTTTCCAAGTCACATTCACTGTCATCCGACAACAAACAACAAAAGGACACTGATAAAGAGGCACGAGTGTGTAAGTAACCATCACGATTTGGCCTAACCGTGATGTTTAGGGTACAAGGTACACTAATGTTGACAAAAGTGTGACTTGATGTTGATAAAAGTTTCGTGAAACCCGCGTCTAAGAATTTGAACCGTCATGGTTAGGCCAAACAATGATGGTTTCTCGTCTAGATTTTCAATGTAAATAGACTTCATGATTTCATGAAACAACCATCACGAACCATCACTTTGTTTTCATCGTTCCAAAAACACATTAATTCGAAAGCCGAAGCTTCCAGATTTGAATGAGGAGCCATATACCGAAGATTCGAACCAGGTTGAAATAGTATCTATTTTATTATAAACGTTTATTTGAAATATCTAACCATCACATTTCTTTATGAATATTACGTATGCGGGAGTCACTCTCCGTGGGGGGAGAGGAAACCAACCCCTTGAACACATTTGCTGAAGAGGCGTACGGCTCATTATTTGAACCGACAGGTTACGATGAAGGGTACAGACATCCCCCTTACCATTCTTATGGACATGCCCCAAAAACGTACCACTCACAAACAGAGCTTGATTACGGACATGCGCCGAACCCGTACCACTCACAAACAGAGACGGATTACGGATATGCCTCGTAACACTCACAAATAGTGTCGGATCACGAAAATTACAAACATCCCCCATACCAGTCAGAACTAGAAGTTACACATGTGTCGGATACTTTTAATAGGAATGACATAGATGAGAGTGACTGTTTAGTTCACCTCAAAGAAAACCATTGGGACACCGCGGAGCACGATGGGGACAAGGATCAGATAAGAAAGGTTACGTTTTCTTATAAAACCGACAAAGTACGAAAGAGTTTTCATTCTTTTGTTTATAT
Source organism: Flaveria linearis (assembly GCA_024085815.1). NCBI lineage: Eukaryota > Viridiplantae > Streptophyta > Magnoliopsida > Asterales > Asteraceae > Flaveria > Flaveria linearis. The sequence goes on from CM044008.1 coordinate 26,321,697, forward strand.
TATTTATTTATTTATTTTATATATTGTTTTTTATATCTGGCTTTATAATTTTTTCAACATTTTGATTCTCGTGTGGACTTGGAGATATGGGCTAAAATGAGAGGACGTGAGCATGGGTGCGTTATTATGGTGGGTCGGTCACGAAAAAAAGGATGTGAAACTCTTATGCAATTGTAGTGGTGAACCTAAATTCACTGGCACAAACAGGCGTATGTAGGAAAGAGTGACAGTTGGATGTTGGAGGTGAGAAACAAGACGTATAACCATGATCCTATTATGTACGAGGAGGGCCACACACATCTTAGGAAGATGACCGCGGAAGAAATTGATCTTGTTGAGAAGTTACACAGGCAACATGTGCGGCCACGACACATCCATTCAGCCGTAAGGGAGCAGTTTCCCCACAGCGCGCCTGTGTTGTTTAGGACATATACAATATGACATCAAAGTTTAGGGCTGAGGGAAAAAAAAGGCATGACACCAATAAAGGAACTCGAAAACTTCCTAGAATCTAAAGAGTTCGTGTATAAAACACGGAAGAATCCAACAACTAAGGCCGTGGAAGATGTTTTCTTTTGTCATCCTACCTCGTATAAAATGTGACGCGCATTCCCGCATGTTATGCTGATAGACACGACGTACAAGACCAACATATACAACATTTTGTTTGTTCAGTTTATTGAAATTACGTCAACGTCAAAGTCATTTTGTATTGCGCACACATTTATATCGAGGGAACGACAAGACAACTTCACATGGTTTTTGGAGCGGATCAGAGATATGCTTGATGGGTGTGTGGAGCCCCATGTTTTCATAGACAGTGACCTGGCCCTGATGAACGCGTGTGACACGGTGTTCCCGAGTGCTACTAAAAACCTCTGTAGGTGGCACGTTAGGGAGAATATCAAGAGAAGGTGGAACATCCTTTTCAAAGACGATATGTGGAAGGATTTTCCATATTGGTGGAAGGTCCTGTGTTCGTTTCCTACAAAGGCATTGTACGATTATAATTGCATGAAGATGGAATAAACGTTAAATGAAGATGGTAAACATGATAAGAATTTCATAGTTATTTATACTCTAATAATATATTTGTTCATTTTATAAAATTTGTTAGTTCTTTTAAAGGTGTGGGAATATATTTATACTAATGGTTGGTGCCATACAATGAGAAATTTATTACCTGTTGGATTACGATCGCCTCAACTTTGGTGAATATACAACTAATAGGGTTGAGGGGTAACACGCCAACTTCAAGAGTTACATCACAGAGACCAATAATACGTTGCACACACTTGTCGGATATGTCTATGACCTCGTGCGTGGCCAGGAGATTGAAATTTGTAAAACATTCGAGGTGTCCCATGTGAAGATTAAAAATGACCATCGACTGCAATTGTTTTTAAAATTGCATTATAAGGTATCTATTGTTTGCATTAGCCTCCTGGAATCAGAGTTGATGAAAATGGAAATAATTCAGAAGTCAGGGGGTTCATGTGGGTAGATCCACACTAGAGAAAGCTTGAAAAGAGAATTTACTAAGTAATTTTTTTAGAAAAAAACCCCCTTGAACCGGTGGTAATGGGTTTTGAGCCCACACCACTCCCGTATTCCCCTACTGTCTTAACCGGTCAGGGCAGGAGTGGTTCGTTGAAATTGAAGGAAATCAATTATTGAGTAAATTGCCATTTTCGTCCCTGTGGTTTGGTGAAAATTGTCACTATCATCCAATAGTTTATTTTTTCGCATCTGGGTCCCTGTGGTTTACAAATCTTGTCATATTCATCCAGTTCGTTAACTCCATCCAACATTCTCCGTTAAATGAAGGGTATATTGGTCATTTTACATATATGTTTTATTTTTATATTTTTAAAC
>CM044008.1:26328571-26693571 GCA_024085815.1 Flaveria linearis
AGTCACAAACGAGTAATATATAACATATTAGATTATAAGTGACGAGATTAAATTGTAAGCTTTCAATTTGTAAGTTTTCAATTTTATGGTTTTTGACGAGGCTAAGCGATGATGATCAAACGAAAAAATACTTGTAATATGATAAAATAAAAATAAACATAAAAACAAACTCGTATGTCACGATTAGATTCAACAGTGTGATAAAACAAAAATAAACACAAACTAGTACATTTAAAAAAATAACATATTATACCTAATATGTTACAGTTTGGCATACTGTGACATCCGGTAATTTTCCGTTACCAAAACTCCGTTAGTTCCGTTAAGTCTTGCATACATGTGTCATAATCTAATTAATAAAGCTGATTATTAGTTGTGATTATGTGATTTATGAGTTTGCAGATTTTAAATATTTATTTTGTAGATTTTACGCGATAACGTGACTATGTGTCGTATGTATATTTATGTGTTGTGTGACTTGTTGTACATGTCTAGGATTATTGTTATTGGTTAATAATACTTGTGCTTGATAGTTAAAAACTATTTAAAAAAATAGTAGAAAGACTAGTTTTTATAAAATAAATAAAGGGGTTATTTTGTAAAAGTTCTAAGCTAATACTTACCATAATTAACCAAAAATCAGCGCTAATCCCACCCCAAACCCCATTCGGACGCAACTCTCTTCCCCATCCTCTCTTTTTGCGAATTTGATCCAAGGGCAAGCATACAAGTCGAAATTCAAGTGATTCCAAGTAGTACAAGTTGATTTCAAGTGTAAATCACCATCTAAACTCATCTAAAGGTTAGTATTATGTTGTTTTTGTGAATTTTGTGTTCTTGAGGAGCCCTAATCCGAAAATCCTGATGATAATATGAAATTGATGGTTAATCCATGTTAGTGTTGTTGTATTGATACTAGATTGTATGTTAATTGCAAGTATTGATATGGATTTTGGATGTTGTAGCCAAATTAGGTCAAACTAGAAACTTGATTTGGGGAAACTTTATGATTGATCAAATTGATGTTTGATGATTGTATGATATTAATTAGATAGTATGAATGCTAGAATACATTGCCCTTGCAAGAAATTGATGAATTGAAGGTTTTGTTCATAGGTTACTAATAATAGTAACTTTATTTTGCATGATATGATGATTTGATGATGTAGTGATGTTGTTGATGTGTTTAGGATGACATGCGTATACTAGATTGATGATATGTATGCTAGAAAACTAAGAATGGATAATGTAGTTCATAGATTTCCAAAAGTAGTAACTTTTTGGATATGGGATTGATGAATTATGATATGTGGATGTTGTTGATCTTGCTTAGAGGTTATTATGAACTTGATATGGCATATTATTGATGAATGCATGTATATATTGGGTGTATGATAGATTTTGGGATGTACTTTCCTAAAAGGGAAACTTTATTTGCACAAAGTTTGACTGATGATATTTGAGCATGTTTGGGACATTAGGAGCATGTTAGTATGTCCATGGATGATTTCTAAAGTGATAAAACCTGTTAAATAGGTTGTATGGAATGTCCATTTGGTTATGTGTGATTTATGTACTTGATGATCATGTATGTTATTGAATGTGGATTAGCAACTAGGACATCATGTTTGGGACTGGAAATTGATCATCTTGGTGTATGTGGAATGTAATGGACATGTTGAATGCATTGTTAGTAGTATGGATAATTAATTGATACATTATCTGTTTTGGCCTGTTTATGATAATTCATAGTTATGGGTCATATGAGTAGGTTATGCATGATTTGACCTTGCATGATGCATCATTATATATTTTTAAATGGTTTACAACACATAAGGTCACCAACGGGTTAAACAGGTCAACTGGGTCAAATATGTCTATCCTTTTAAAACCTTGAGTCTTTGGTTGTAGTGTACTTAGGGTTCCACATATTCTCTGTTTACGCGTACTCATGTACTTACATGATCTTGGTAACCTCTGAGGGTTGACTGTCCACTCTTTCTTTCAAGTAAACTCTAAGTACTTACTATGCATATCAGGTGAGTTCATGTCCCATTATTTATTTAATCTCTTTTGGGGGAGAAAACATACAGGTATTTTCACAAACGTTTTATGTATTTAAGTTGTGTATAATATTAATATAGTACTGTTTACCATGGAAAAGTACTCACACTTTCGAATTGTTAATATTGAATAGCGGGGAAACTTGGATAGTACTACTGGGTCTGACGAGCCCCACCTGTGTGACTCGAGGTCAACCGGGTGCAATTTGTCCTATGAACATTTGTCACGACCTGGTAAGTCGTGGCAGGAGGCAAAAACTATCACAGTCAGCTTCAATTACGAAATCACTATGAATTAATATTTATTGTTAATAGACTAGCTATCTGTTACAATACACTGCTTATATATCATAACTGTTAAACTGTTTATGTTTAAACGCCAACTCTTGAACTCACCAACCATTGTGTTGACATTTTTAGTATGCTATTCTCAGGTCGATAATCCAGTTTGCCAGTAGGAGCACATCACGAGTCAAGCATGCATTCTAAGGATTTAAATTATAAACACAATTACTTGTCTTTTAGTTATGGGTTTCAAATATTTGGATGACGCATGTTTTGCCATATTATGCATTTATATACTTTGGGTTTGTCTTATTTTACAAAACGTTTCCGTATGGTTTTAAAGTTTGAACTTTGATTTGTTTTATGTTAAACATGGCATATAGAGTCGTTCTGAGTAACTATTGACTGTGATCCTGGTTTGTTCACACGCCTCGCGGTAAAACTCCGCACGTGGATTTTGAGGGTGTGACACATACCGTGACATATACACTACCAACAAACCCTAAAACAAACTCTAAAAAAAATGGAACACAAACACATTCCCAATAATTAACCCAATCCAGAGTTGAGAACATTCTCTGAGTGACGGTTAACTCTAAACGTGATGGTTAACTTCTACACCTAATCTAACCGTCACGTTGAGCCCGAACTGTCACAGTTAAGGGTTTTTCTTTAAATTCCTACGGTGCGTCTAAAATTTTGGTTTAATAATGAATGTAACTTCAAATGTCATGTCACAGCAAACATTTAGGCAGCATGGAAAAGACCCATCATTAAGATATACATCAAAATGTTACGTTGAGGTCTATTTTGTCTTTTGCCTTACTAGACTTGCAAAAGTGTGGTGATGTAGAAGTAAAGTTAAATCTTACACCTCAAACATGAGTGTGCATTCTCCGTATGTCTACAGATGACAAAAACGCATCGATGACATGCAAGTTTTATTAGAAAGTAATATTTAATATAATCATTACATCCCATATTATAAATCGACACACTCCTCGAATAATATAACACTATACGCCTCGTATAGGGTTGAAAACATTGAAAACGAGAAAAATTCAGGGGCTGTCAAAGGACTATACGCCCCATATAGCCCTATACGACTCCTTATACGACATATATAGGGTTATATAACACGTATAGCAAATTTTGAAATCGAATAGAAGGAAAAATTCAGAGGGTTGTCAGAGGGGTTAAATGCCACATATAGGGCTATACGACCCCCCTATACGACATGTATGAGGCTATACGACACGTATAAAAATTTGAGGTCTTGATTTATAATTTTGAGTTGTCTAAATATCCGGTCCCTTAAAAACTATAAATAACTAAAAGATATTCGATAATTAAAATATTATCAAACAGTCTTTAAATTCATATTTTTACCCTTTTTTATCCTTTCAGAAAGGAAAAAAACAGAATTGTTCATTTAAAAATAGATTGTTTATATAAATATATACGGGTCGAATAAAATATAAAATTAACAATTAGTAACTAATAATTAGAAATTAAAACATAATTTTTTGAGATGAGATATTACTTAAAATACGTATAATTAGCTATCATAAATAATAAAATAATAACAACATTTCTAAAACTTTCTTCTTTAAATTTTTTTAAGAAAATTTGTTTCTTTACACGTTCTATTTTTTCAAAAGAAATGCTTTTAAACAAATTAATTTAAAAAAAATTCTTTGTATTAAAATTTTTTATTTTTATCAATGATCTTTAACGCAAGTGGTTAAGATGACGTACGTAAGACATATATATACTAAGAGTACTTGGGTTTAAATGTCAATTTAAGAGATCTTTGATCTTTTATGAACATAAATTTCCAGCCACCATATTCGTATTCTTTCTTTCTTAATTTATTAGTTTATTTATATTCTGTTTTGCTTTCATTTGTAATTTTGTTTTTCTATTATCTATTGTAATATGGATATTTGATTAATAAATTATTTATATTATTTTGTGAATGGTGTTTCTATATATCGATCAATAGCCGCAATGTATAGACAACCCACCAATTATCATAGTTGCTGATACTATTCCTACTATGGATTTTCTTAATCATGTGATCAGTCAAGAAAATAAAATATTTAGAAAAACATAAATTATGATTTTTTTTAACGACAAATCTACTTCACTTTTATTTTTAAATTATTTCAAGCTAATTTACATAATGTTTGTGTTTAAACACAAGATCTTTTTAAAAAATTAAAACTCTATCAAATGGGCTAGTTTACATCAACTACAACACAAAATGTAATTAGTTTTCTGTATTTGTAAGCAATCTGTATACGTGTATGCGTACAAAAGTTTTGACTAAAATGAATTTTAAATAGCACCATACATATTGTCTCATTAATTAGATTAAAACGCCTATTCCCCTATGTATTACGGGAATTCTGCACACACCCAGTTTCCTGTAAAAAACCGATTCAAACGGTCACGGTTAGGCCTCCCCGTGACCGTTCAATCAGGTGTGAGACCTAACTGTCACGGTAAGGCCTAACCGTGACAGTTAGCTCTGGGGATCCGTTAACAATGATTGGGTATGTAATTAATGGGGAATTGATATTGTGCAGTTAGGGTTTTGGGGGCTATATGTCACGGTTTGGCCAAAACGTGATATATTGCCTTTATTTTTTATATTTTTTTATCATATCACTTTGTTTTTATTTTAATTTTATCAATCGTTTAACCTAATCGTAACTCACAAGTTTGTGTTTGTGTTCATTAATAATTTATCTTATTACAAGTATTTATTTATTATTAATGTGACGGTTTTGTGTTTAATTTGTTTACGAGTTTGTAAAAATCGGTTGTCATTATTATACTGACATATTGTATATATTTTCTAAATTTGAGTAATCACACTAGTTTGTTTTTATTTTTATTTTATCACACGGTTAACCTAATCGTAACATACGTGTTTGTGTTTTGTGTTTATTATTAAATTATCATATTACAAGTAATTTTTGTGTTTAATTATTTATTAAACAAGTTGGTTGTTATTTTATCACATGGTTAACCTAATCGTAAAAATCAGTTGTTATCAAACATATACAATTAACATTACCAACATTAAAAATATAAAACAAACAAACAAAGAAACACAACCAAACAAACACAACCAAATATACAAGTCATCATAACTGAAACTGCACATATATATATATATACAACGAGTTTTTACATACAAAAAGAAATAAAATACAAACAAAATACCTATCAAATCCATCATCCCGGATCGCTGCCCTGACCAGACCCGCCCGCGCCAGATGGGCCAGCACCGTCATGGTCTAACCGCCTCGGTGGATGTGATAACAACGGCGTACCCGAGGCGGCATAGTCCGCGACCATGTGTTGGATGACCCAGTCCATCATATCATGCAGCCTCGTGACCCTGTCTCGTGTCACACCCCAACCTTGACGGCGGAAACGTCGAGGTGTGAGGATTAAGATTGTTCACAGCCACATAACGCTATGTTAAAGTATAAAATACCATTAATCAATTGTTTTCAATCACCACATACATCAATGTCTCAAAATAAATCAAACAAAAACAAGAATTCAATCGTCTTTATTAAGCCTAGGTCCATGATCTAGGTTTATGCATTCCTTCAATCATTGCTAAGCTTGCACATTACCTGAAACATGTTGAAAATAAAGTCAACTAACTAGTTGGTGAATTCTCATGGTTTTAAATACAATAAGTATACAAAATGTGGCAATTCTAGTCAATGGTCACAAGATAGCAAGTATATAGAACATGCATAGTTACAATCAAGCCTCGACTGAATAATATGAATAAGCATGATTAGCTAAGTGTATTTGGTTCCCTAGTGCACAAGCATACGGCTCCTAGGAGTCGGCAATACATCGACTTTAGCACCAAATAGGCTTGTCAGGCCCAAAGATCTAAGACTTCGCTAGGCTAGCAATAGTTAATGATTGCACACGTATGTCACATCTCATATAATACTTAACATATCCAAACAACCACGACTATGTAAAGAATTGCACGTGTGTAATAAGTATCAAAGCGTGTATGTGTAAGTTTGTATAAGCAACATGTTTCACCGCGAAAGACGTGAAATAATCATAAAGCGGGGCATAAGAACTCACATGTTTAATACAGGAGACTTGTAGATGTAATAAGAATAACCACGAATAAGATTTCCAACACAAACGTCACAACGCACCTAAACAAATAAAGTAGCGCGTTATAATTTGTTTGATGATTAATTGTAGGTCTAATATGATTTAATAATTATTCGTATTTATTACATGTTAATAACGTGATCGGTTAAATGGAACGAATGGATTATACTTGGTATAATCAATTGTTAGCGCGAAAGAGAATTAATAAATAAAACTTGATTAACTTGTACGTTAAACCGGTTTATAAGGATTGTATATAATAATTATGATAAGTGGTTTAGCTATTATAAGGAACTATATATAAATATATATATATTTATAGGTATAAGTAATTAAACACTTTAATTGTTTAAATATATATATAATATATATACTAAACAATTATAATATTGTGTATAATGATCATAACAAGTGATTTAGCTATTAAAAGAACTATATATATATATATATATATATATATATATTATATATAAATATATATAAAACAATTATAATATTGTATAATCATAATAAGTGATTTAATTACTAAAAGAACAATATATATAAATATATATATATAGGTATAAATAACTAAACAATTTAATTGTTTGAATGTATATATACATATACATACTAAACAATTATAATATCATTTTAAGTGATTTAGTTATTAAAAGAACTATATATAAATTATATATATATATATATATAGGTATAAGTAACTAAACAATTAATTATTTAAAAATATATATATACATATACAAGTATTATGTTTACTCATTTCTTTTGTATTTTAAAACTAAAATAATGTATTTATAAATACAAAAGTTTTATAAAAATTATTTTAGTCCCAAATTAATTAAACAAAAGTAAACAAAATAATCTGCATTTTATGAAATTAATTTTAGAAATTTTCAGAATTTAAAAAGGTTTAATAATTAAAAAGAATTAAAGAAAAGAAAAAAAATCGAAAAAAGAAAACAGGGGAGGGGGCTGCCCGGGGTCGAACCCGGGGCCTCCCTGTGAACATGGGACGCAGGAACCAGTGAACCAGGCCGTGGCCTTGGTTCACATTGGTTTGTTTAAATTTAAACTCGTCTCCCAGTTTCCCCCAATTCGAATAACCCTAGATTCAACAGATCCTCAATTGACCCTCGATTCGGTGTTAGACACCCAAATCATCATAGGGCTTCTGATCCTTGGATCAAAACGAGTAGAAAACAGGTTTCAATTACCTGTTTTGATGGGGTTCGAGTGATGTCGAGTTCGATTAGGTTTGGGTGTTCTTGAGTTTGGGGTTTTCTGATCGAGAGGGTTTAAGGTGAAATTGAGTATTCAGTGAGGTTAGGAACTTCAAAATGAACCTAAATCCCATAATTTATAGGCTTGATTTCATGGATCCGAGCCTTTCTCTCTCGATTTTAAAACGCGTTCGAAGTTTACCAAATTAGGAGATGAGGCTGTTAATTTGCAATGGTGATTGAATGATTGATTGATTAAGCCGCGTTTTTAGTTTAGGTGTGATTGATTTGATTCGATTTGTGAAATTGATCAAGATTGATTCGGATTTTGGTAATGTTGGTCTTGGTTTCGATTTGGAAAGGTGAACGAGCGGGAATCTCGATTTTGGAGTTGGGTTCGGGTTCGAAACCCATAGTCGAAGGTGAGGGGCGGTTTAATTGGGTCAAACCGGTTTTAAAATGGGTTTTGGAGGCTTGCCGGAGCTCGGCGGAGCTCGCCGGAGCTCCTCGCCGGAAAACGGGGTAACAGGGGGTGGTTTGGGTATTTACATAAATGGCCCCTGTACTTTTAAATGTTATTATTTTGTGTTTAAACTTTCCTTTAAAGTTTTCAAAATGACAAACAACCCCCTGTACTTTAATTCTAAGTTTTATTATTATTATTATTATTATTATTAACATTATATTATTATTATTATTATTATATTATTATTATTATTATTATTATTATTATTATTATTAACATTATATTATTATTATTATTATTATTATTATTATTATTATTATTATTATTATTTTCATTATTATTATTATTTTTTTATTTTATTATTATCATTATTATTATTATATTATTATTATTATTATTATTATTATTATATTATTATTATTATTATTATCTATTATTATAAAAAATTAATAATGATGCTATAAAATGGCATAAATAAATGAAAAATACAGGATGTTACAGTCTCCCCAACTTAAAAGAATTTCGTCCCGAAATTAAGAATCAAAAGGGTTACAAGAATAAGTAAGGGTAAGTCTTCTTCATATGTTTTTCACGCTCCCAAGTGAATTCCGCTCCTCGTTTGTTCTCCCATCGAACCTTTACAATTGGATCGTAGAGGTCCTAGTCTTCTTCATAATGCGATCCATGATTTCGACGGGTTTTTCAACGAAGTGTAGTGACTCGTCGATCTGAATGTCTTCCAATGGTACATGCAAATTATCGTCGGCCAGACACTTCCTCAGGTTCGAGACGTGGAAGACCGGGTGAATTCCGCTAAGGTCGGAGGGTAGTTCTAGTTTGTAGGCCACTTTCCCGATTCTTTTCAGAACCTTGAAAGGCCCTACAAACCTCGGAGCTAACTTGCCTTCCTTCCAAAGCGAACCACACCCTTCCACGGTGAGACCTTAAAGGACCATCTCCCCAACTTGGAATTCCAGTGGCTTGCGACGTTTATCAGCGTAGCTTTTCTGTCGACTCCTTGCCACTTCCAGGTTCTTGCGGATGATAGCGACTTTATCGGTCGTCTCTTGTATGAGCTCGGGACCGGTAATAAGATTCTCGCCAACGTCGGTCCAGCAGATTGGTGAACGACACTTACGACCGTAAAGTGCTTCAAACGATGCCATTTGGATGCTTGAGTGGTAACTGTTGTTGTAGGAGAATTCTGCGAGCGGTAGGTGCGTATCCCAGTCGCCCCCAAAATCAAGGACACAGAGACGTAACAGGTCTTCCAGGGTTTGGATCGTCCGCTCGGTTTGGCCATCGGTTTTGGGATGGTAAGCCGTGCTTAAATCCAATTGTGTACCCAGAAGTTCTTGCATAGTAGACCAAAAGTGAGAAGTGAATCGAGCGTCTCGGTCGGATATAATGTGAAGAGGCACACCATGACGGCTTACGATCTCGTCAATGTAAATCCGGGCTAACCTTGATGTCTTATACGTGTCGCGTATGGGTATAAAATGTGCCGACTTGGTCAATCGGTCGACGATTACCCATATGCTATCGTGCCCGCGAGATGTCCGAGGTAACTTGGTTATGAAGTCCATGGATATATGTTCCCACTTCCACATGGGAATTTCGGGTTGTTCAAGTAATCCACTTGGACGTTGATGCTCCGCTTTAACCTTCGTGCATGTAAGGCACTTAGCAACATAGGTTGCTATGTCTCGTTTCATTCCGGGCCACCAATATTGACTCCGTAAATCCATGTACATCTTATCGGAGCCCGGGTGAATAGAATAACGAGTCCGATGTGCTTCGTTCATGATAGAAGCCCGAAGGTTATTGCGTTTGGGGATCCAGATTCGGTTTGCGAAATACATTAGTCCATTGGCTCTTGTTTCTAATTGGGCTAAGAGATTTGGCTCGAGCTCTTCCTTCATACTCCCTTCGGTTTGCACCGCTTGCTGTGCTTCTCGAATACTTGCCTCGATGTCACAATCGATCCTTAAGTTCTGCAATAACACCGTAGCATTGTTGACATCGAGTCGGACTTCAGTATCAAACTCTCCCAATGTATCGAACCATTGGCGTCGGTCGCGAATCTCTTGAACGGAAACCGTCTTTTGATGCGTCTTTCGACTCAATGCATCGGCTACGACATTTGCCTTGCCGGATGGTAGCGGATATCACAATCGTAGTCGCTAATTAGTTCCACCCAACGACGTTGCCTCATATTGAGGTCCTTCTGATTGAAGACGTGTTGGAGGCTCTTGTGGTCCGTGTAGACTATACATTGCGTGCCGTATAGATAGTGTCTCCAGATTTTCAAAGCAAAGACCACCGCTCCGAGCTCGAGATCGTGCGTCGTATAATTTACCTCGTGAACCTTCAATTGTCTCGAGGCATATGCGATGACCTTTCCCCGTTGCATGAGGACACAACCAAGGCCTTGTTTCGACGCGTCGCAGTATACCGTGAAGTCATCATTTCCATCCGGTAGCGTCAGAATAGGAGCATTGCACAACTTGTGCTTCAATGTCTCAAACGCCTCTTCTTGCTCGGCTTTCCACTCGAAAGGCTTGTTCTTCTGAGTCAAGAACGTGAGTGGCTTTGCGATTTTCGAGAAGTTGGCAATAAATCGCCGGTAATACCCGGCTAGTCCAAGAAATGATCGAACTTCTATGGAGTTTTGAGAGCACTCCAATTCTTCACGGCTTCAACCTTCGCAGGGTCGACGTGAATTCCTTGACTATTCACAACGTGCCCTAAGAATTGTACTTCTTCAAGCCAAAACTCACATTTCGAAAATTTCGCATACAGTTGTTCCTTCTTCAACAGCTCGAGGATTTGACGGAGATGAAGTTCGTGATCGGAGCGAGACTTGGAATAAATAAGAATGTCGTCAATGAAAACGATGACGAACTTGTCTAGGTATGGCTTGCACACCCGATTCATAAGATCCATGAAGACCGCTGGAGCATTGGTTAAGCCGAAGGCATAACCATGAACTCGTAATGCCCATACCGAGTGCGGAATGCAGTCTTTGGGATATCGTCGTCGTGGACTCGCAGTTGGTGATAACCCGATCGCAAGTCGTTTTTTGAAAAGATTGCAGCTCCTTGAAGTTGGTCGAAAAGGTCGTCGATACGAGGAAGAGGGTACCGGTTCTTGATGGTCAACTTGTTGAGCTCCCGGTAATCGATGCACATGCGGAAAGACCCATCTTTCTTTTTCACAAATAAGACAGGTGCACCCCAAGGAGAAGAACTAGGGCGGATAAACCCTTCTCGGATAATTCCTGGAGTTGGCTAGAGAGTTCTTGCATTTCCGATGGTGCGAGTCGGTAAGGTGATTTAGCCGCGGGGCTTGCTCCCGGAATCAAGTCGATTTTAAATTCTACTTCGCGTACGGGAGGTAACCCGCTAAGATCATCGGGAAAGACCTCAGGGAATTCTCGTACGACTGGAACATCTTTGAGTTCCTTCTCCTTGGTTTTGGTGTTGACTACATATGCCAAGAATGCCGGATAACTCTTACTTAGGCACTTCTGAGCCTTAGTACATGACATAAGCTTGAGTCCTTTGGAGGACCGTTCACCGAACACCTTCATCGTGTCACCGGAGGGTAAGGGCATGCGAATACACTTCTCGAAGCAGATGATCTCGGCATGGTTCTTGGATAACCAATCCATGCCAATAATAACGTCGAAACTTCCAAGCTTCATTGGAATATGGTCGATAAGAAATTTATGGTTGTCGAGGCACAATAGACAATCGCGGATAACCACGTCGACGGTGATGGGTTCTCCATCAGCAACTTCGACGGTGAGAGGTCTCTCTAGATTTGAGCGAGGTTTAGAAAGTGTCGGCTCGAACTCTAAGGAAACGAAACTTCTATCGGCGCCCGAATCAAATAATACGTATGCATAGGTGTCATTAATAAGAAACATACCTGTATAGGTTTTAAAGGCACTTAAGGACACAAGTAAGGAATTTTAAGAGAAATTCTACGGAGATAGGGTTGCAATTTTTTTTTACGTACCGTTCCCCACCTCGTTGTTCGCTTGCGCTTGGTTCGCGTTGATGTTGAAAGCACGTCCACGAGCTTGTGGAACATTGCCCACAAGACGAGGGCACTGGGGTCGGTAGTGACCTGGTTCTCCACAGTTGTAGCAGACCCGATTTGGTTCCGTCACTGCGTTTCCCAATGCTCGGCGACACGTTGCCACAAGGTGCCCGTACTTGCCACATAGTGTGCAGATGCGACACGGAAGGTTTCCCGGATGGTGGTACCTACACGTGTTGCACATAGGTAGAGGGCCTGCATAAGCCCTTGCCACGGGCACTTGTGCGGCCGGTGTAGCCCCGGTAGTACACTGTCTTTGGGGCGGTTTAGGAGCAGCCACGGCGTAGTTCCGTGTCGGTACAAACTTCCGTTTCTTGTTATCAGGCTTGACCTCCTTAACCTCCTCGGAGGTCGTCTTCTCAGTCTTCTTGGCACCCTTTGCGGACATAGTGTGCCCGCTCGGATGTGGTTCTCCATCAGCTGTGCCGTGATAGTGATGGCTTCTTCCAAAGTTGCGGGTCGGCTACCCACAACGGCATCCTGAATCTGAGGCGGTACACCCTTAATAAATTTTTCCACGTTTCGGGAAACAGTATCCACCATGTGTGGCAGCAGTATGCTTAGTTCATGATGACGGGTAGAATATGCCAGATGGTTCCCGCCATCCTGTTTCAAATTCCAGAATTCCTCCTCCAGTTTCTGGATTTCGCTCCTCGGGCAAAACTTGGCTATGGCTATGTTTTTGAATTCCTCCCAAGTTAAAGCCAAGATTGCATCGGGCCTCGGTTCCTCTTTTCACTGTTCCACCATGTTAAGGCCCGTTGCTGTAGCATACTGGTGGCATACCTTACTTTGAGTGCTTCGGGGCACTCACAGTTGACGAAGGTGTTCTCCATCCCTCAAACCACTCTAAGAGACCGGTGGCACCTTCCTTGCCACTATAACTTGGAGGCTTGCATGAACTAAAATGCTTGAAGGTGCAAGACTGGTTGTTACGCCGTTGGTTTGCACTATTCTCCCCTTGACCGTTGCTATTGTTCGTGACGTTTGCGATCATAGTGCTGCTGAGTTCAGCCACCATGGTCGGGATGACCGCAGCCATTTGCCGGGCAATCATGGCAGCAAGCTTACGGCCGGATCTTCCTCGGTTTCCGTGGTAACGAGACATGCTGGAAAATACAAATTGGGTTAGGATCGGTTAAAGGATAATAAGGGTGGGCAATTAAGGTAAGAATCATGAATTATACGGAATGATTCCATTTGGTGACGCATCACCATTTGGAAACGTTGACACGTCAAGATGAATTAACCCATTCACCTCAGAAACTCGTGTATGTTGGTCATAGTTTATCACTCATCCCGGAAATCCCCAGGTAGCGTAACGGTTCCCTCAATGAGATTTATACGAATACGCTTGCCTTAGCCCGAGGGCTTTTTGCCAGAAAATCCAGAATACAGGTGTCTATGTACCACACTAGTTCTTTGGTTTATGAAATCAAAAATCTTGATGGGATATTTACAAGATTAGACATAAAGTCTAAAGAATTCCTATCAATAGATTCTACTTGGAGACGAGAATAAGTTTAAGAAATAGTAACTGTCGGGGAGAATTAACGTTTAAGATAAGTCTAGGGGAGACGGGTAACAATATGTAATCATGTAGAAAGGCACCTATGCTAAGGCATCACATTGCACATAATAAGGCATAGCGTTAGGCAGCATGCAAACAATAGTATGTATTCATAAGAATACTATTCTATAAGGATCATGCATAAACTATAGCCTAGGTCACCATTTCTAATAACCTAAATCCCTATAGTTATGGGCTCTGATACCAATCTGTCACACCCCAACCTTGACGGCGGAAACGTCGAGGTATGAGGATTAAGATTGTTCACAGCCACATAACGCTATGTTAAAGTATAAAATACCATTAATCAATTGTTTTCAATCACCACATACATCAATGTCTCAAAATAAATCAAACAAAAACAAGAATTCAATCGTCTTTATTAAGCCTAGGTCCATGATCTAGGTTTATGCATTCCTTCAATCATTGCTAAGCTTGCACATTACCTGAAACATGTTGAAAATAAAGTCAACTAACTAGTTGGTGATTCTCATGGTTTAAATACAATAAGTATACAAATGTGACAATTCTAGTCAATGGTCACAAGATAGCAAGTATATAGAACATGCATAGTTACAATCAAGCCTCGACTGAATAATATGAATAAGCATGATTAGCTAAGTGTATTTGGTTCCCTAGTGCACAAGCATACGGCTCCTAGGAGTCGGCAATACATCGACTTTAGCACCAAATAGGCTTGTCAGGCCCAAAGATCTAAGACTTCGCTAGGCTAGCAATAGTTAATGATTGCACACGTATGTCACACTCATATAATACTTAACATATCCAAACAACCACGACTATGTAAAGAATTGCACGTGTGTAATAAGTATCAAAGCGTGTATGTGTAAGTTTGTATAAGCAACATGTTTCACCCCGAAAGACGTGAAATAATCATAAAGCGGGGCATAAGAACTCACATGTTTAATACAGGAGACTTGTAGATGTAATAAGAATAACCACGAATAAGATTTCCAACACAAACGTCACAACGCACCTAAACGAAATAAAGTAGCGCGTTATAATTTGTTTGATGATTAATTGTAGGTCTAATATGATTTAATAATTATTCGTATTTATTACATGTTAATAACGTGATCGGTTAAATGGAACGAATGGATTATACTTGGTATAATCAATTGTTAGCGCGAAAGAGAATTAATAAATAAAACTTGATTAACTTGTACGTTAAACCGGTTTATAAGGATTGTATATAATAATTATGATAAGTGGTTTAGCTATTATAAGGAACTATATATAAATATATATATATATTTTATAGTATAAGTAATTAAACACTTTAATTGTTTAAATATATATATAAATATATATACTAAACAATTATAATATTGTGTATAATGATCATAACAAGTGATTTAGCTATTAAAAGAACTATGTATATATATATATATATATATATATATATATATATATATATAATAAAAACATTATAATATTGTATAATCATAATAAGTGATTAATTACTAAAAGAACAATATATAAATATATATATATAGGTATAAATAACTAAACAATTTATTGTTTGAATGTATATATACATATACATACTAAACAATAATATCATTTTAAGTGATTTAGTTATTAAAAGAACTATATATATATATATATACAGGTATAAGTAACTAAACAATTTAATTATTTAAAATATATATATACATATACAAGTATTATGTTTACTCATTTCTTTTGTATTTTTAAAACTAAAATAATGTATTTATAAATACAAAAGTATTTTATAAAAATTATTTTAGTCCCAAATTAATTAAACAAAAGTAAACAAATAATTTGCATTTTATGAAATTAATTTTAGAAATTTTCAGAATTTAAAAAGGTTTAATAATTAAAAAGAATTAAAGAAAAGAAAAAAATCGAAAAAAGAAAACAGGGAGGGGGCTGCCCGGGTCGAACCCGGGGCCTCCTTGTGAACATGGGACGCAGGAACCAGTGAACCAGGGCCGTGGCCTTGGTTCACATTGGTTTGTTTTAAATTTAAACACTCGTCTCCCAGTTTCCCCCAATTCGAATAACCCTAGATTCAACAGATCCTCAATTGACCCTCGATTCGGTGTTAGACACCTAAATCATCATAGGGCTTCTGATCCTTGGATCAAAACGAGTAGAAAACAGGTTTCAATTACCTGTTTTGATGGGGTTTCGAGTGATGTCGAGTTCGATTAGGTTCGGGTGTTCTTGAGTTTGGGGTTTTCTGATCGAGAGGGTTTAGGGTGAAATTGAGTAAGTGAGGTTAGGAACTTCAAAATAAACCTAAATCCCATAATTTATAGGCTTGATTTCATGGATCCGAGCCTTTCTCTCTCGATTTTAAAACGCGTTCGAAGTTTACCAAATTAGGAGATTTGAGGCTGTTAATTTGCAATGGTGATTGAATGATTGATTGATTAAGCCGCGTTTTTAGTTTAGGTGTGATTGATTTGATTCGATTTGTGAAATTGATCAAGATTGATTCGGATTTTGGTAATGTTGGTCTTGGTTTCGATTTTGAAAGGTGAACGAGCGGGAATCTCGATTTTGGAGTTGGTTTCGGTTCGAAACCCATAGTCGAAGGTGAGGGGCGGTTTAATTGGGTCAAACCGATTTAAAATGGGGTTTGGAGGCTTGCCGGAGCTCGGCGGAGCTCGCCGGAGCTCCTCGCCGGAAAACGGGGTAACAGGGGGGTGGTTTGGGTATTTACATAAATGGCCCCTGTACTTTTAAATGTTATTATTTTGTGTTTTAAACTTTCCTTTAAAGTTTTCAAAATGACAAACAACCCCCTGTACTTTAATTCTAAGTTTTATTATTATTATTATTATTATGAACATTATATTATTATTATTATTATTTATTATTATTATTATTAACATTATTATTATTATTATTATTATTATTATTATTATTATTTTTATTATTATTATTTATTTTTATTATTATCATTATTATTATTATTATTATATATTATTATTATTATTATTATTATTATTATTATTATTATTATTATTATCTATTATTATAAAAAAAATTTTAATAATGATGCTATAAAATGGCATAAATAAAATGAAAAATACAGGATGTTACATCTCGTGTGTCCTGAAGCATATCAAGAACATGAGCAGGCAATCGCACGGCATGGTACACGCGCTGAGGATGCTGGGCGGGCCCTGGTCGTGCGGCAGGGGAATGGGCTGATCCTCCCTGCCGCCAAGGGCTCGTGGGCATCCTGAAGGTGGACCTCAGCCCCCGCCAGCTCGGGGGGGTCCACCAACGGCTCGGGCACCCATGGCACGAGCTCATGGTATCTACTGAGCAGGTGCCACGTGCCGTCGGGAACCTCCGAACGATCCTCATCCCAGTGGCGGTGGTCCGGCCGGCCACGCGCACAGGAGTCGGAGGTAGCGGGAGTTGGGACATGGCGTGCGCGTACCCCAAGCACCAAGCGACCCGGGAAACGATGTTCCCGCCCACTAACGCCCCTCGCGACTGCCGATGATAATAACTAGCAAAATAATCAGCGAGGGCATGCGCGAGGTGGCAGTGTCGTGTGTGAGTACACACCGAAGAAAAAAAAGGTCGGCGGCGTTGACCCTGTCGGTCCCCGCTCCACGACCGGCGACGGACGTGGCGATGAGTCGGTGAATGTATCTATACAGAGGGTCTCGTATATGACATGACCTCGTATCACCACCGTACGGTCCGTCGCCAATGGCAGGCCACTAGACCTGATCGGAATCGTCGGCCCCGCGGATCAAGGTCGTGGTGTACATCGGCTGTCCGACCTCCACCTCCGTGTAGAGGCTGCTGACGACAGCGAACCGCCGAAGTGACATGCGGTGGAGGTGGCCGAACACAGGAAAGAAACCTCCGCGGGCGCACGACCGTCCGTTATGTCGTCCTCGTCCAGCTCCGCAAGTCCCTGCTCACGTGGACGGAATGTGAAGGTGCAGTAGAACTCCATGGTCAGCTCTCGATGGGCATCGTCGCTCATCCGGAACATTTGCTCCCACGGGCCGTCCTCGCCAATAATCTCAAAAAAAACGATCCCGCTCTCCAACGAGTTGTAAGAAGTCCTCCGACAGGACGGTCCCCGGTGTCGGCACTCATGCTCTCAGGGTCCTGAACCGCTCGTACGGTGTAGTCCCCTGCTCGAACTGTAAAAACTGGCAGTCATCAATGCCGGGAATAAAAGCATCGTCGGCATCCATATCTGCGAAAAAAACGTATTTATCATTATTTACAATGTTTATAAATTCATGGTTGACGGTTAATTATTATTATTATATTATTGGTATTATTACTATTATTATTATTATTATTATACTATTATTATTATTGGTATTATTATTATTATGTATACTATTATTATTATTAGTATTATTATTACTATTACTATAATTATTATTATTATTTATATTACTATTATTATTATTATTATATTATTATTATTATTATTATTATTATTATTATATTATTATTATTACTATATTATTATTATTATTATTATTATTATTATTAGTATTATTATTATTACTATTATTATTATATTATTATTATTACTATTATTATACTACTATTATTACTATATTACACTACTATTATTCTATATATACTATTAAACTATATTATTATTATTATTTACTATTATTTATTATTATTATTTATTACTATTACTATATAACTATTATTATTATTATTATTTACTATTTCTATTATTATTATTTCTATTATTACTATTACTATTATACTATTATATATTATTTTTATTATTATTTTTTACTATTATTATACTATTACTATTATTACTATTATTATTGCTATTACTATTATAACTATTATTATTATTATTTACTATTATTATTATTACTATTACTATTATTATTACAATTAGTATTATTAATATTACTATTACTATTATTATTATAACTATTATTATTACTATTATTTATTATTATTTCTAATAATAATAATAATAAACCGTCGACAAACTACGCTACACATACGGGAAACCTATCAAATCTATAAGGGAAAACCTATCAAATCTATTTGGGAAAACCTATCAAATCTAATTGGAAAAACCTATCAAATCTATTTGGGAAACCTATCAAATCTATGTTTACCTCTATGGATTAAAACGGAAAATTACGTACCGAAAACGATAATGCAGCGGCGGTGGTGGTGTGGCGGCGGTGGTGCAGCGGCGGTGGTGCAGCGGCGGTGGTGCAGCGGCGGTGGTGGTGCGCAGATGGTGAGTGGCGGTGGTGGTGGAAGATGGAGCGGCGTTGGTGGTGGTGGAAGATGGTGAGCGGCGGTGGTGGTGGTGGAAGATGGTGGATTCACGGCGGTGGTGGTGGAAGATGGTGAGCGGCGGTGGTGGTGGTGGAAAATGGTGGATTCACGGCGGTGGTGGTGGTGGTGGAAGATGGTTGAGCCGCGGTGGTGGTGGTGGTGGAAGGTGGTGGTGAGCGGCGGTGGTGTCACGGGGAGGGCTCGAGGTGACGGTTTGGAGGAGGTGGAGGTGAAATGTTGGGAGGATTGTGGTGGTGAAATGGTTATGGTTGTGGGTGAAATGGGGGTGTGCGAACGGTTTAAGATGAAACCAGTAACCACGAGGTCACGGTTAGGCCTCCACGTGACCTCTTACAGACAGGAGGTCACGGTTTGGCCTCCACGTGACCTCTTACACACACGGTGCTCGAGGGTAGGTGCACTAATCGAGGGGAATCAGAATCATAAAATATCTCAAGAGGTCACGTTTGGCCTCCACGTGACCTCTTCCCTTTTTTTTGTATAATTGTTATTATTATTATTGTTGTTATTATTATTATTATATATTATTATTATTATTATATTATTATTATTATTATATTATTACTATATTATTATTATTATTATATTATTATCATTATCATTATTATTAACCGTAACTTTTTAGTTTCTGAATACACAAAATAATACTATTACTATTATTAATATTATTAACTTTAAATTATTACTATTAACTTTTATTATATTAGAGTATATATATTATTATTGTTATTATTATTATTTTTCATTATTGTTATTATTATTAGAGTTTATTTTGTAGTTTCTGGACATATACAAAATATTATTATTATTAATATTATTATTATTATTAACTTTAAAATTATTACTATTAAACTTTTTATTTATATTAGAGTATATTATTATTATTATTGTTATTATTATTATTTATCATTATTGTTATTATTATTAGAGTTTATTTTGTAGTTTCTGGATATACAAAATAATACTATTATAATTATTATTATCAACTTTAAAATTATTACTATTAATTTATTATTATTATTATTGTTATTATTATGATTTTTCATTATTGTTATTATTATTAGAATTTATTACGTATGTTTGAACATTGGTTTACAAATATAAGGTGCATATATGTCGATATGTTCCCGATAAGATTGTCTAGTTATCATTAAAACGTTGCGGTTTGTTCACGTACGCATGTTTGTATGTACGTTTACGAAGTGTATTTGTTCTTATTGTATATATATGTTGATGTTGTTGGATCTAGAGTGTATAGGACTAGATCATTTTGTATAGGCTTAGTACTTGAATCAAGTCTTGTAATTAATACTTGTAACAGTCAATATATATATATATATATATATATATATATATATATATGTGCATTGAATCTATAGGTTAACCCATATATATGTGTGTTGATTTGTGACTGTTGACAGGGAAAACAATATGCTTGGAAGGATTTCTGAAATTGACCAAGTGTAAGAAACATCTACGGATGAACATTATTGTTAATCCGTAGATATGTTTCTTACAAGACCAAATCACCAAGTGAATATTCCTGCGGATGATCAAAGGACCATGAAGTGAAGACTCCTATGGAAGAAGGATTTCTACGGAAGAACAACACTCCTACGGAAGATCAAATCATCTACGGAAGAAAAAAGTTCTGCGGATGACAAGGCTTCAGCGGAAGAACATTATACTTGTGTGATTTCAAATACCAAGAAGTCAAACAAGTCAGCACAATCAATAACAAATCCCAAGAGATCCGTTGTTTCCTTAGCCGACTCAAACCATCTATAAATACGAGTCCTAGGTTTCACATCTAGGTGAACACAATCAATCATATTACGGCTGTCAAGAGTTACATCATCGTGCAACCCTAGCCGCCGTCACATCATCGTCAAACATTATTCGATTTCACAGAAATTATTGTTCATAGTCATTATTAATTATTCTTTTGTAATCATTACATGATATTAATGAAATACGTTTGAATAATTATTGAGTTTGCGTTTAATGTGTTTCTGTGGTTGTGTTCATCGATAATCATAAATACAATTAAACGTCAATTAATGATAATTCCGTGATCATTAAATTGATTTATTTTAATACTGATAATTTCTGAATTGAGATCCTTGGATTCACAGGTGGTATCAGAGCTTGGTGCTCATTGATTTAGATCAATTGATTTATCAGTATTAAAATTCTTTAATTGATTTTCAAACATTTAAATCAGCGACTTGTCATTCAGCAAGCATTCTCTCATTGCTTGTTTGATTTAGATCTATATTCAAATCAATTGAATACTAGACCTGAGTCTTTGATAGATTTGTCAATTTAACATTTAAGTTTTGATTCATAATTTTGCATCAAACATGAGTACTTTTGGTGGAGGATCTTATCAACCGCCAAAGTTGGAAACCAAAGCTGATTTTAAATCCTGGAAGATCAAGTTCAGGAATCATGTGAACTACATAGATTCTGACTTGTGGGAGTCCATCACTGAGGGTCCTTATATTCCACCCACTCTTGGGCCGGATTATAATGACAAGAATCAGCCTATCAGCACTAAAGACTTGTCACCTGATGATGTCAAGAAGGTCAAAGTCGATATTAAAGCATACAATTTGCTTACTATGGCTTTGCCAGAAGAGATCTTAGTCAGGTGCGAGAACTATAAAACAGCAAATTCCTTGTGGAAGATTCTCCACACTCTCTGTAAAGGGAGTGATGAGATCCGAAGCATAAGGAAAGACACACTCAGATCACAATATGAAACCTTTTATCATATCGAGGGTGAATCAATTCCTTAACAACTCCATAGATTTATGCAACTTGTTACTGAGATGAACATCTTGGAGTTGAAATATACCACTGAGGAACTAAACAAGAAAATGCTCCACACTTTGCCTGAAAGTTGGAAGCAGACTGTGTCCATGTTCAAGAACACAATAGATCTTAAGACAACCGGTCTAGATACATTGGTTGCAAAGGTAGAAGCTCTTGAACTGGATGAACAATCAAGAAACAAGAGTGTGAGAACTCATGTTTCACCTTAACATTTTAAAGAACCCAAAAATGCAGGAAGTGCATTTATCTCAAATAATGAAGGTGATAACTCTTGCACTTTAAGTGATGATGAAGAGGAAGTTAGTTTCTATGCCTCTAAACCAACTAAGAAATCATCTCAAAGTAAAAATCAAAAGGAAAAGGGTAGATCTGCTGAGAAAGAGATACTACAGCAACTGCAAACCCTTCTCAACAAAACAACCAGTCAGAACCAATAACTGTGATATTGGATTCTGAAGAACAAAAAGCAGCCTTTGTAGCTTTTAGTTCTAGCTTTCAAGCATATCTTGGAAGTTCACTTACATCAGCAAACATCTGCCAGCAAGATTTGGAGGAACTGCCTCCTGATGTAGTAGAAGAGATGGATCTACAATGGCAGATGGCTATGATTGCTTACAGAGCTAAGCAATACCTGAGGAGAAACAAGAATCTGGCTGCAGCTAGTAAAACATCAAAGATTGGTGTTGACAAGTCAAAAGTCAGATGTTTCAAGTGCAATCTCTATGGACACTTCTCTAGAGAATGCAACCAACAATCATCTCAGCAGCATCATCAGCAGCAGCATCATCAGCTTCAACATTAGCAGCAACAGCATTATCATAATCAGCAATCAACCTCTCAAAGATCTCTGCACAGACAACCTCAGCTAATATCCCCACCAGCCACAAATGCATCAGCAGACCGAGCAACTCCAAGGGTCAGGGCTGATCATACTTCAAGATGGAACCTGTGACTGGTATGTATGAGAAGGAAGTTTTGGAAGAGAATCAAGCACTGATGGCACATGGAAAACAAAGTTCCTCCTATGGCCAGCGAGGTAAAAGACAGGTTATGTTCATCATCATGTGTTGAGGAAGTTGAACGATATAGAGTCCATGCTCAACAATTGGCTGATAAAGTAAAGAAACAATGATTTAAATGAATCACACTTAAGAGACAAAATTATATCAAATCAAAATCAGTTCTTTACAAAAAGATTTAGAAAAATATTTTTCTGAAAACTACAGCCTTAAAGCCCAAGTTGAGCATCTGACCACTTCCTTAACAAATCCATGGCTGATCATGCATCCACTGAAGTGAAACTTCAGAAATTTCAATTATCATCTCAGCAATATGAGAATTTCTAAACTCTCATATTGAATCAAGAACAGGTCCGGGTTAGGTTATATGCTGTTGCACCACCTATTAATGATAACTACACGCCTTTACCTGAAACAATGACTAACAATTTGTCAAATCATTTTGTGCCAAGCACCAAAATTGACATAAAAACCAGTCATATAAAAATTAATGCATCTGAGATGAGTGAAACTGAATCTACTGAATCAGAATCACTTAAACATAATGAATCAGATTTTGATAAATATGATGACTTGGATGATTCTAATGAACATGATACTGCTCAACTGAACATTGGTAAGAATGTTCAAGTTGAAACTAGTCTTCCGCGAGTTCTTGAAGAATCAAAGCTGCAGTATCCTCCAAAGCAACGAAACATGCTGAAGACTATCTGCAAGAGAATTGCTGAATTGAATGAAGGACTTCAAGAACTGACCCTTCACAAGGTGATAGCTGCGGACCAAGTGCTGAGATACCTTTGTCTTCAGAGAAAGGTAAGAAACAACAAACTTCAACAAAGCAAAGAAAAATTCAAGTGTTGAAGATCAGCGGAAAGAGACATCTGAAGAATCCATAGAACATCTGCGGAAAGCAAAATTGCCAAGTCCGTAGATCATCTGCGAAAAGCAAAAACTACTGAATCCGCAGAAAAGCAACGGAAGAGAGAAACTGATTCTGCAGACGAGGTAAAAAGAGATACCAACAACATGCACAGAAAAAGCTGAATATCAAGCAATAAAAGGCAGCCAAAGGCAAACAAGCAACAGCTGATGATGCTCCTAACAAAACAAGAAGAAATCAACTGATGCTTCAGCAAGTGAGAAAAAGAACAATAAAAGAAAGGCTGAATCTGAAAAATTCAGAAAAATTTGCAAATGGTATGATATGAAGAATCACAATACTGATGAATGCTATTTCAGCAGCTATTGTTCCATTTGCAATATGAACAATCACATGACTGCTTATTGTTACTTCAACAAACACTGTGCCATATGTGACAAAAATAACCATCAACTCAGGAATGTTATTTTAATAAGAAGAACAAGAAAAAGAGCAAAAAGAAGTCACAAGATACATCATCTGAATCAGATTCTCATCCTCAGAAAGTGACAAAGAGACAAAGATTCAGAAAGAACAACAAAAGTCAAAGAAAAGATCATCTGCTGCGGACAAGACTTTGAAGAAGAAACCCAACACAGTCTAAGACACCTCACAAAAAGGTGGATTTGTCTGATAAACAGACAGAAGCAGTTGATGGTTTCTTTGATAACTTTGCAAAAGGAACTCTGTGCCTCAATCAAAGCTGAAAGATGAAGAAACTTTCAAACTACAGGATCCTCCTCAAAGTAAAATATCAACCAAAACAAGCTACGTTGAAGAAAGACTTAGATAAGCATGAAGACATCCAAAACCTGAATCATCTTCAACAGAATCATCCTCACCACCATCAAATCAAAAAGAAACAACTACTAAAAACTTCAAGATTAATTCATGAAGGAGTAACTATTGTGACACTTCTGGCAACCCAAGACAATTAAGGCTTGGTTGTAAATTCTAACTAATTTCTTTTTGTGTGCAGGAACAATCATGGAGAGCTGACAACAAGTGGTATGTTGACAGTGATTGTTCCAGACATATGACAGGCAACTGTGCACTTCTCCATGACTTCAAACATAAACATGCCTCTTATGTGGCATTTGGTGGGGAAAGGAGGTAAAATAGTTGGTGAGGGAATGGTAACAAATGGAGTTTAACATTTGAAAAAGTTAATTACTGTGAAATTTGCAGTATAACTTACTTAGTGTTTCTCAAATTTGTGATCAAAATTATACCACACTATTTGATAACTCTAATTGTTACATTCTTAAGCCAGGTTTGCAGTTCCAAAAGACTGGAGTCTTCTTAAAGCATCAAGAAAAGGAACACATACATTTTGGATATGAACAACACATCACTCACAAGCCATGAGACATGCCTGCTATCTAAATCTTCAGAAGATGAATCACAACTGTGGCATAAAAGGCTTGTCCATTCCAACATGAAGAACATGAATAAATTAGTGAAAAATGACTTGGTCATTGGATTACCAAAGAAAGAATTTCATTGTTCTAATCATGTTCTTCATGTACAAAGGAAAACAACACAAGTGTCTCATAAATCCAAAACAATCAACGCTAACACTACACCACTCCAATTGCTTCACATGGATCTATTTGGTCCAACCAATATGATGAGCATTGGAAAAGGCAATATTGTTTGGTGATAGTAAATGATTCATTAGATTCATATGGGTCTTTTTCTTAAACATAAGAGTGAAACTTTGAAACATTAATGGACTTTGTGATCAAGATTGAGAATCAACTTGATTTAAAAGTTAAAATTTTTAGGAGTGATAATGGTACTAAATTTGCTAATGCTGATCTGGATTCTTTTTGCAGGAACAAAGGGATAGCAAGACAATTTAGTGCACCAAGAACTCCACAACAAAATGGAGTCGCTGAAAGAAGAAATAGAACTCTCATAGAAGCAGCCAGAACAATGCTAGCTGATTCTCAGTTGCCCATAACTTTCTGGGCAGAAGCTGTGAATACAGCTTGCAATGTTCAAAATAGGACATTAATTGTCAAAGAACATAATAAAACTCCTTATGAGCTCTTATTTAAAAGAAAACCTTTTATAGGATATCTTAGAGCCTTCGGGTGTCATGTGTCTGTATTAAATACTAAAGAACAACTGGGCAATTTTCTGAAAAAGCCTATGATGGTTTCTTTGTTGGATATTCATCCACTTCTAAATCATATAGGTCTATATTCCAGAACATAATATAGTTGAAGAGACTCCAATGTTTCTTTTGATGAATCCATGTTTACTACAAATGTAAAAGGATCATCTTGGTTATTCGATATAGATGCATTAACTGACTCATTTAACACTGGTTATTTGATCAATGCAGGTTCTGCGGATACATGCTATCCATTGTGCCTCCAAATTTAAATGAAGTGCACTTGGCAGCTGACCCACCACGGGCACAACTTTCAACTGCACCTCAGCAAGAATCATGTCAGCAGCATGAAGTTACATCAGTGAACACATCCGCAGATGCATCTGTATCCGCAGATGTAAGTCCTGCTTCAGCCACTGAACAAAGGGATAGTGAGGAGTGTTGAATCAACAAACCATGACTGCAACACAACAATGTTCATCCGAGGATGGTGCTGTAACTCCTACGGAAGTACAAAATGCCTCCGTAGATGTTGCAGTTACTCCTGCGAAGAACAAAATACTTCCGTAGAACTTCCTGCGGAAGAAGACAACCCAAGAGCAACTGTCACACCAGCTGATCCTAATGACCATGAGTCTTTTGATTACTTCATAGACTCAACTTCTCAGCTGACTCTATCTGCTTCAATGGGTTTCTCAAACTTGAATCCACAGTTTCCAATTGATGCTGTCTCAACAAGCAGAATCCACAAGTCTCATCCAACAGACAATATCATTGGAGACCTGAATGCAAGAACTACAAGGAGCAAAGAGGAGGCAACATTTGTTTATTTACCTGCTTTTTGTCACAAACAGTTCTTGCAAACATTACAGCTGCTCTAAAGGACAACAGTTGGGTTGAGGCTATGCAAAAGAACTTCAACAATTCAGAAAACAGAAGGTGGAATCTTGTAGACCTGCCTCAAGGTCAACATCTAATTGGAACAAGGTGCTATTCAAAAACAAGCTGGATGACAGGGGTATAATTGTGAGAAACAAATTAGCTTATTGCTCAAGGATATACTCAAGAAGAAGGGATAGAGTATGATGAAGTTTTTGCACCAGTTGCAAGAATTAAAGCTATAAGGGTCTTTCTAGCTTATGCCTCCTTCAAGAAGTTGACAGTCTATCAAATGGATGTGAAGTGTGCTTTCCTTTATGGGAAAAATTGATGAAGAAGCTATGTGGCTCAACCCCCTGGATTGAAGACCCTGATTATCCACATAGAGTATACAAGCTTGACAAAGCTTTGTATGGTCTTCATCAAGCACCCAAAAGTGGTATGACACATTGTCATCCTTCGTACTGAAGAATGGCTACAAGAGAAGAACAATTGATCAAACACTCTTCCTCAACATGAGCATTAAGATCTTTTGGTGGTTCAAATATATGTTGATGACATAATATTTGGATCACCACAAGAAACTGTGTCAAAGCTTTGAAGACTTAATGAAATCTGAATTTCAAATGAGCTCCATGGGAGAATTGACATTCTCCTTGGCTTACAAGTTCATCAGAAACAGATGCATTTTCATCAATCAAGAAAAGTACATTCATCAAATACTGAAGAAGTACAATCTTGCTGATTCAACTTCATGCAAGACACAGCCTCACAATAGACAAGATTGTGCCTGACACTGCTGGAAAATCAGTAGATCAAAGATTGTATAGATCAATGATCGGTTCTTTAATGTACTTAACTGCCAGTAGACCTGACATAATGTTTGCTGTCTGTGTTTGTGCCAGTTATCAATCAGACCCAAAGGAGTCCCATCTGAATGCTGTGAAGAGGATTTTCAGATATCTGAAAGGCAAACCTGCATTAGGACTGTGGTATCCCAAAGATGGAGATTTCAGCCTCTACTCCTATTCAGATAGTGACTATGGAGGGTGCAACAACAACACGAAAATTCACAACTGGTGGATGTCAGTTTCTAGGCCCAAGACTTGTTTCTTGGCAGTGCAGAAGCAACCAATGTATCCGTGTCCACAGCTGAAGCTGAGTACATAGCTGCTTCAGCTGTTGCTCTCAAGTACTTTGGTTGCAGAACCAATTACTTGATTATGGTTACAATTTCCTTCAAACACCAATTCATATTGATAATTAGCTGCTATGTTTATAACTGCAACCCAGTTCAACATAGTAAACAACAATTCAATTATTTATACACATATAATCATAACCAAACTATAAAATCATTATCAAACATATCATAGATTATGTTACTCGGTTTTCTTTACACTTATAATTAAGGCCAATAAAACATATTATCGTGTTTAACAACATAAAGATGTCTCGCGTAGCACAAGTATCAAATATAAAAATGACTTGTTTAAATACCTATGTCTATATATAATTTTTTAAAATGTAGAAATAATCGAGTCTAGCCTACTAATTTTATTATTTTTAAAAACTTAGAAAAATAGATAATACACTTTTTATTAAGCAAAGTTAATCGTATATAAACAGAATGGAAATACCAGCGTGGACTTCAAATTTTCAAGATCCAAACATATAGACGGTTATGTATTCAAGTCTCACTCTGAGCAAAATATTCAAAGTTAAGTCAGGAGGTTTTTCCAACAATAGGTTTTCTCCTGAGGGGTTGGAGGTGCGATCTTGGCTGAGAAACGGATAAATAAACCCGATTAATATAACACTTATCTTTTAAAGAATCATCGCGCAATTGTCGTTAAAAGAAAGAAAATAAAAAAAGATGGTTATGCATTTAATAAGGATGGTGCCGGGGACACCGCAGGTGTTTTTTGGGGGCACCAGACCTAACCATCACGGTTAGACCTAAATATGAATGTTGTCCCCTAACCGTGACCGCTAGACCTTACCGTAACACTTTCCAAGTCACATTCACTGTCATCCGACAACAAACAACAAAGGACACTGATAAAGAGGCACGAGTGTGTAAGTAACCATCACGATTTGGCCTAACCGTGATGTTTAGGGTACAAGGTACACTAATGTTGACAAAAGTGTGACTTGATGTTGATAAAAGTTTCGTGAAACCCGCGTCTAAGAATTTGAACCGTCATGGTTAGGCCAAACAATGATGGTTTCTCGTCTAGATTTTCAATGTAAATAGACTTCATGATTTCATGAAACAACCATCACGAACCATCACTTTGTTTTCATCGTTCCAAAAACACATTAATTCGAAAGCCGAAGCTTCCAGATTTGAATGAGGAGCCATATACCGAAGATTCGAACCAGGTTGAAATAGTATCTATTTTATTAAAACGTTTATTTGAAATATCTAACCATCACATTTCTTTATGAATATTACGTATGCGGGAGTCACTCTCCGTGGGGGAGAGGAAACCAACCCTTGAACACATTTGCTGAAGAGGCGTACGGCTCATTATTTGAACCGACAGGTTACGATGAAGGGTACAGACATCCCCCTTACCATTCTTATGGACATGCCCCAAAAACGTACCACTCACAAACAGAGCTTGATTACGGACATGCGCCGAACCCGTACCACTCACAAACAGAGACGGATTACGGATATGCCTCGTAACACTCACAAATAGTCGGATCACGAAAATTACAAACATCCCCCATACCAGTCAGAACTAGAAGTTACACATGTGTCGGATACTTTTAATAGGAATGACATAGATGAGAGTGACTGTTTAGTTCACCTCAAAGAAAACCATTGGGACACCGCGGAGCACGATGGGGACAAGGATCAGATAAGAAAGGTTACGTTTTCTTATAAACCGACAAAGTACGAAAGAGTTTTCATTCTTTTGTTTATATTATTTATTTATTTATTTTATATATTGTTTTTTATATCTGGCTTTATAATTTTTTCAACATTTTGATTCTCGTGTGGACTTGGAGATATGGGCTAAAATGAGAGGACGTGAGCATGGGTGCGTTATTATGGTGGGTCGGTCACGAAAAAAAGGATGTGAAACTCTTATGCAATTGTAGTGGTGAACCTAAATTCACTGGCACAAACAGGCGTATGTAGGAAAGAGTGACAGTTGGATGTTGGAGGTGAGAAACAAGACGTATAACCATGATCCTATTATGTACGAGGAGGGCCACACACATCTTAGGAAGATGACCGCGGAAGAAATTGATCTTGTTGAGAAGTTACACAGGCAACATGTGCGGCCACGACACATCCATTCAGCCGTAAGGGAGCAGTTTCCCCACAGCGCCTGTGTTGTTTAGGACATATACAATATGACATCAAAGTTTAGGGCTGAGGGAAAAAAAGGCATGACACCAATAAAGGAACTCGAAAACTTCCTAGAATCTAAAGAGTTCGTGTATAAACACGGAAGAATCCAACAACTAAGGCCGTGGAAGATGTTTTCTTTTGTCATCCTACCTCGTATAAAATGTGACGCGCATTCCCGCATGTTATGCTGATAGACACGACGTACAAGACCAACATATACAACATTTTGTTTGTTCAGTTTATTGAAATTACGTCAACGTCAAAGTCATTTTGTATTGCGCACACATTTATATCGAGGGAACGACAAGACAACTTCACATGGTTTTTGGAGCGGATCAGAGATATGCTTGATGGGTGTGTGGAGCCCCATGTTTTCATAGACAGTGACCTGGCCCTGATGAACGCGTGTGACACGGTGTTCCCGAGTGCTACTAAAAACCTCTGTAGGTGGCACGTTAGGGAGAATATCAAGAGAAGGTGGAACATCCTTTTCAAAGACGATATGTGGAAGGATTTTCCATATTGGTGGAAGGTCCTGTGTTCGTTTCCTACAAAGGCATTGTACGATTATAATTGCATGAAGATGGAATAAACGTTAAATGAAGATGGTAACATGATAAGAATTTCATAGTTATTTATACTCTAATAATATATTGTTCATTTTATAAAATTTGTTAGTTCTTTTAAAGGTGTGGAATATATTTATACTAATTGGTTGGTGCCATACAATGAGAAATTTATTACCTGTTGGATTACGATCGCCTCAACTTTGGTGAATATACAACTAATAGGGTTGAGGGGTAACACGCCAACTTCAAGAGTTACATCACAGAGACCAATAATACGTTGCACACACTTGTCGGATATGTCTATGACCTCGTGCGTGGCCAGGAGATTGAAATTTGTAAAACATTCGAGGTGTCCCATGTGAAGATTAAAAATGACCATCGACTGCAATGTTTTTTTAAATTGCATTATAAGGTATCTATTGTTTGCATTAGCCTCCTGGAATCAGAGTTGATGAAAATGGAAATAATTCAGAAGTCAGGGGTTCATGTGGGTAGATCCACACTAGAGAAAGCTTGAAAAGAGAATTTACTAAGTAATTTTTTTAGAAAAAAACCCCCTTGAACCGGTGGTAATGGGTTTTGAGCCCACACCACTCCCGTATTCCCCTACTGTCTTAACCGGTCAGGGCAGGAGTGGTTCGTTGAAATTGAAGGAAATCAATTATTGAGTAAATTGCCATTTTCGTCCCTGTGGTTTGGTGAAAATTGTCACTATCATCCAATAGTTTATTTTTTCGCATCTGGGTCCCTGTGGTTTACAAATCTTGTCATATTCATCCAGTTCGTTAACTCCATCCAACATTCTCCGTTAAATGAAGGGTATATTGGTCATTTTACATATATGTTTTATTTTCTATTTTTTAAAACCCATTTTATGTATCCCCTTTAAATAAATTGCTATTTTAGTCCCTGTGATTTGGGCATGTTTGCCAATTAAATCCAAAAATCCCACCACCTTGGCATAAAACACCACATCACACCACCCGTGATGGAACCACCATGTAGACGTAGGGTACAAATAACCCACACAAGATCGGGTACCCGAACCCAAAGCCCGGCCCATGCGTGCTGAACGGGTAAGCCAGCAGGACACGTGCCCCGCATTTAATTACATCGGAATCACCCCAATCAAAACCGATAATTCAGTAACAGTCGGAGAACATAAAAGGTAAAGGATTTTGCCGGGGAATAATCCCTGTAAATCAGCAAACGGTTATAGCAGTCAAACACTATAAATACCAGGTAAAGAGGATCGAGAACCTTACAAAAGAATACACACAAAACTCCCCCTTTATTCTCCCTATCACATATTTCCATTCAACCAATACTTACTCTCACATCGGAGGGTCGTTTCAGGGATATTTCCCCTGGAACGCCTTAACTGGTATTGTTTTCATTGTGCGTAGGTTTGAAGCTTCAGAGAGCATCGGTGGATCGAAGTTCAACAAGACCGGAACCATCCAGAGTTGGACCTCGTATTTACACACCACACCACCACCACGCCGCAAAACCACCACCACTCTGTCAGAACCACCAAATCATCACTACCACCCTATCATAAAACCACCAACACCACACCAGACGGGCACCACCACCACACATTAGATCTCCGCCATCACATACTAGATCACCACCACCATGTGGACCTTAGAAACCACCGTTAATCTCAAACTTATAGTAAACCCCTTCGAAAACTTATATGGAACCCTTGAAAACGAGTATTGTAGAGGTATTAGTAGGGTTTGATATGCATTTTCAAAGTGGTATGTTACAAGTCCAATATTGATTGTCGATTTTTAGGGTTTACATGATAGCGACGATCCGGTGAGTGGTGGTGGTGGGCGCTCTGGTGTGGTGTTGTTGGCTTTTTGAGGGGTGGTGGTGGTGGTTTGGTGGTTCTTATGACGGGTAGTGGTGTGGTGGTTATTTTTGGACTAAATTGGCAAATACGCCCAAACCACAGGGATTAAAATAACAATGTATTTAAAGAGTATATATTAAATCAGGTTAAAAAAAAAAAATAAAAACATATGTGTAAAATGACCAATATACCCCTCATTTAATGGAAATTTGGATGGAGTTAACGTAGTGGAAGAATATGACAAGATTTGTAAACCATAGGGACCCGGATGTGAAAAAGTAAACAATTGGATGAAAGTGATAATTTTCACCAAACCACAGGGACGAAAATGGTAATTTACTCTTAATT
The DNA here is from genome assembly GCA_024085815.1 of Flaveria linearis. Classification (NCBI taxonomy): domain Eukaryota; kingdom Viridiplantae; phylum Streptophyta; class Magnoliopsida; order Asterales; family Asteraceae; genus Flaveria; species Flaveria linearis. Next base: position 26,361,700 of record CM044008.1, read on the forward strand.
ATTTTTATACAAGGGTAGCAACATACGGTCATGGTTTGGCCTTACCGTACCTTTTGCTTCAAAGGTGGCGTGTTTGACCCAAATCGTCACACTTTATTGACTAAAGCCATCAGGTATTGGTCTTGCTCTCACGTTTTAGTTTACATAAATGTCACGGTTAGGCCTAACCGTGACATTTCAGGGCTGCCCTAAAACATATCTTAACCGATTACGATCATGTAAATATATCGAAATAGGTATACTTTTCGTGAACATACACACACATTAACATATATACACATTAAGAACAAATACGCTTCGTAGACGTACGTACAAACACACGTACGTGTACAAACCATGATGTTTTAAAGGTAATCTACAACATCTCTAAACCGATTATGATCATATATACAACAACAACATACCCAGTATATTCCACTGAAAGCAGGGTCTGGAGGAGTTGGATGGTGGAAAATCTTACCTCTATATTTTAGGATCATATATATATATATATATATATATATATATATATATATATACCACACACACACGCACACACACATACATACATACATATGTACATACATACATACATACATACATACATACATAGGTACGTACGTACGTACGTACGTACGTACCTACATACATACGTACGTACATACATACATACATACATACATACATACATACATACATACATACATACATACATACATACATACATACATACATACATACATACATACATACATACCACGCACCGCCAAACACCACCACCACTGAACCGCCATCACCGACGACGTCATTGCGAGGCCTATCTTTGACGGTTCAGGCCACCATCACCGCCCAAACCACCACCACACCACTACCGCACCGCCACCAACCTGTCACAACGAGGCCAATCTTTAACAGTTCACGCCACGCACCACCACCGCTCCACCATCGCACCGCTGCCGCACTACCACCTACTAATCGGGTATGTAATTTTAATGCTTTAAACCATAGAATGAACTTAGATTTGATAGGACTTTCCGTGGGTATAGCTTACATTTAAGCGGTTTATGATGAAAAAAATAATAATAAATAATAATATAATAATAATAAATAATAATAATAATAATAATAAATATAATAACTGTAATAATAATAATGATAGTAAAAATATAATAATGATAATAGTAATAAAACAATAATACTAACTATAATATAATAATGATAGTAAAAAATAATAATGATAATAGTAATAAAACAATAATAACACACAGCAGCAGCGGCGGCGGCGGCGGCGGCGGCTGCGGCGGCGGCGGCTGCGGGCGGCGGCGGCAGCGCGGCAGCGGCTGAGGCGGGGGCTGCAGCAGCGGCAGCTGCTGCAGCAGCAGCAACAACTGTAATAATAATAGTAAAAATAATAATAAAAAATACTAATAGTAATAATAATAATAATAATAATAATAGCTGTAGTAGAGAGTAGTAGTAGTAGTAGTAATAATATAATAATAATAATAATATATAATAATAATTGTAATAATAATAATGATAATAATAATATATATAGAAATAATGGTAATAATAATAATAATAATAATAATAATAATAATAATATAAATAATAATATAATAAATAATAATAATAATAATAATAATAATAATACAATAATAATTGGAATGTAATAGTAATAGTAATAGTAAAATAATAATAATAATAATATAATAATAATAATAATAAAAGAAATAAAAGTAGTATTAGTAATAATAATAATAATAATAATATAATAATAATAATAATAATTATTATTATTATTATTATTATTATTATTATAACCGTCAACCATCAATTTAATAAGAATTAAAAATAATAATAAATGCGGACTTCTTCTCAGATATGGATGCCGACCCTGTGTCTATCCCCGGTATTGACGACTGCCCGCATGTTCAATTCGATGATGGGACTACGCCATTTGAGTGGATCGGGACCCTGAGAGGACACCCGCCAGCACCGGGGACCATTTTCTCGCATAGTGGTTAAACCTCGTTGGCGAGCGCGATAGGTTTATGGAGATTATAGGCGAGGACAGCCTCTTGGAGCAGATGTTTAGCATGGATTTGCCTGCACATCGAGAGCTCACGGTGGAGTTTTACTGGTTATTCACCTTCCGTCCCCGTGTGCAGGAGCTTTCGGAGCTAGACGAGGATGACATCGCAGATGGTTGTGAGGCCGCAGTGTCTTTCAGGATGTTTGGGGCCCTGCATCGCATGTCACTTAGACGGTTTGCTATCGTCAGCAGCCTCTATACGGAGGAGGAGACACGAGATCCGATCTACACCATGGCTGTGATTGGAGGGGCTGATGACTCTGATCAAGTCTGGTGTTCTGCGATTGGTGGCTGCCCGTGTGGTGGCGATTCGAGGTCATCTCACACACGAGACCCTCGATATCATTACATTCACCGACTAATCGCTACGTCTATCGTTGGACGTGGGGCGGGGACCGACAGGCCAACACCGCTGACCTCTTCTTTCTCCTGTGTGTACTCACGCACCGACACTGCCACCTCGCGCATTAGTAGGCAGGCACTATCACAGGCAGGCACGAAGGGCACTGGTAGGCAGCAGCATCGTCGCCTAGATCGCTTGGGGCCAGGGATATGATCATGCCATGGCACAGCTTCCACTGCTTGCGACTCCTGTGCGCTTGGTGGGCCAGGCCACCGCCACTGGGATGAGGATCGCCCCGAGGTTCGACGATGACACGTGGCACAAGGTGCAGACATTCCATGACCTAGTAGCATGGGTGCCTGAGCCGTTGGTGGACCCACCCAAGTTGGTGGGGGCCAAGGTTCAGGTTAACCTCTTCACCAGCTGGTTGGTGGCGGGGAGGATCAACCCATTCCTCCGCCGTAGCATCCTCAGTGCGTGTACCATGCCGTGCGGTTGCCTGATCACATTGTAGATATGCTTCAGGACACGCAGGCCAGGGTTATGAGGATGGACGCCGGCTCACACGGGTGAAGAATATGATGAATGGGTTATCCCGCACATGGTCGCAGACTATGCCGCCATCAGTACGTCGTTGTTGTCACCCGCCATCTAGACGGTAAGGCCATGACGGTTCGGGCACCTCTAGCGTGGGCGGTTCAGTCAGGGCAGTGATGCGGACATGGTATTTTAGATAGATATTTTGTTTGTATTTTGTATCTTTTGTATATACAAACTCGTGTATTTATATATGCAGTTTTAGTTATAATACTTTTGTAGTATTTATGATGGTTTTATATTTGGTGTGTTTGTTCGGTTGTGTTTGCTTATTTTTTTATAATGGTAATATATACAATATTATGTATTGTATAATAACAATTGATTTTTACAAACTCAATAATTTGATAAAATAAATTAAATACAAACCGTCACATTAATAACAACCATCGATTTTTACAAATTCGGAATATGATTAAAAAAAAACTGTTCACATTTATAATATCAACCAATTTTTACCAATTGTTACCAATTTCTGTTGTGGATCACATACTTACAATGTTTCTTATAAGTGATTAAATTTGTAAGATTTCAATTTACAAGTCGATCGATGCATCCAGTTAAGTAGTCACAACGAGTAATAATAACATATTAGATTATAAGTGACGAGATTAAATTGTAAGCTTTCAATTTGTAAGTTTTCAATTTATGGTTTTTGACGAGGCTAAGCGATGATGATCAAACGAAAAATACTTGTAATATGATAAAATAAAAAATAAAAACAAAAACAAACTCGTATGTCACGATTAGATTCACACATGTGATAAAACAAAAAAAACACAAACTAGTACATTTAAAAAAATAACATATTATACCTAATATGTTACAGTTTGGCATACTGTGACATCCGGTAATTTTCCGTTACCAAAACTCCGTTAGTTCCGTTAAGTCTTGCATACATGTGTCATAATCTAATTAATAAAGCTGATTATTAGTTGTGATTATGTGATTTATGAGTTTGCAGATTTTAAATATTTATTTTGTAGATTTTACGCGATAACGTGACTATGTGTCGTATGTATATTTATGTGTTGTGTGACTTGTTGTACATGTCTAGGATTATTGTTATTGGTTAATAATACTTTGCTTGATAGTTAAAAACTATTTAAAAAAATAGGAAGACTAGTTTTTATAAAAATAAATAAAGGGGTTATTTTGTAAAAGTTCTAAGCTAATACTTACCATAATTAACCAAAAATCAGCGCTAATCCCACCCCAAACCCCCATTCGGACGCAACTCTCTTCCCCATCCTCTCTTTTTGCGAATTTGATCCAAGGGCAAGCATACAAGTCGAAATTCAAGTGATCCAAGTAGTACAAGTTGATTTCAAGTGTAAATCACCATCTAAACTCATCTAAAGGTTAGTATATGTTGTTTTTGTGAATTTTGTGTTCTTGAGGAGCCCTAATCCGAAAATCCTGATGATAATATGAAATGATGGTTTATCCATGTTAGTGTTGTTGTATTGATACTAGATTGTATGTTAATTGCAAGTATTGATATGGATTTTGGATGTTGTAGCCAAATTAGGTCAAACTAGAAACTTGATTTGGGGAAACTTTATGATTGATCAAATTGATGTTGGGTGATGATTGTATGATATTAATTAGATAGTATGAATGCTAGAATACATTGCCCTTGCAAGAAATTGATGAATTGAAGGTTTTGTTCATAGGTTACTAATAATAGTAACTTTATTTTGCATGATATGATGATTTGATGATGTAGTGATGTTGTTGTGTGTTTAGGATGACATGCGTATACTAGATTGATGATATGTATGCTAGAAACTAAGAATGGATAATGTAGTTCATAGATTTCCAAAAGTAGTAACTTTTTGGATATGGGATTGATGATTATGATATGTGGATGTTGTTGATCTTGCTTAGAGGTTATTATGAACTTGATATGGCATATTATTGATGAATGCATGTATATATTGGGTGTATGATAGATTTTGGGATGTACTTTCCTAAAAGGGAAACTTTATTTGCACAAAGTTTGACTGATATATTGAGCCATTTTTGGACATTAGGAGCATGTTAGTATGTCCATGGATGATTTCTAAAGTGATAAAACCTGTTAAATAGGTTGTATGGAATGTCCATTTGTTATGTGTGATTTATGTACTTGATGATCATGTATGTTATTGAATGTGGATTAGCAACTAGGACATCATGTTTGGGACTGGAAATTGATCATCTTGTGTGTATGTGGAATGTAATGGACATGTTGAATGCATTGTTAGTAGTATGGATAATTAATTGATACATTATCTGTTTTGGCCTGTTTATGATAATTCATAGTTATGGGTCATATGAGTAGGTTATGCATGATTTGACCTTGCATGATGCATCATTATATATGTTTTAATGGTTTACAACACTAAGGTCACCAACGGGTTAAACAGGTCAACTGGGTCAAATATGTCTATCCTTTTAAAACCTTGAGTCTTTGGTTGTAGTGTACTTAGGGTTCCACATATTCTCTGTTTACGCGTACTCATGTACTTACATGATCTTGGTAACCTCTGAGGGTTGACTGTCCACTCTTTCTTTCAAGTAAACTCTAAGTACTTACTATGCATATCAGGTGAGTTCATGTCCCATTATTTATTTAATCTCTTTTGGGGGAGAAAACATACAGGTATTTTCACAAACGTTTTATGTATTTAAGTTGTGTATAATATTAATATAGTACTGTTTACCATGGAAAAGTACTCACACTTTCGAATTGTTAATATTGAATAGCGGGGAAACTTGGATAGTACTACTGGGTCTGACGAGCCCCACCTGTGTGACTCGAGGTCAACCGGGTGCAATTTGTCCTATGAACATTTGTCACGACCTGGTAAGTCGTGGCAGGAGGCAAAAACTATCACAGTCAGCTTCAATTACGAAATCACTATGAATAATATTTATTGTTAATAGACTAGCTATCTGTTACAACACTGCTTATATATCATGTTAAACTGTTTATGTTTAAACGCCAACTCTTGAACTCACCAACCATTGTGTTGACATTTTTAGTATGCTATTCTCAGGTCGATAATCCAGTTTGCCAGTAGGAGCACATCACGAGTCAAGCATGCTAAGGATTTAAATTATAACACAATTACTTGTCTTTTAGTTATGGGTTTCAAATATTTGGATGACGCATGTTTTGCCATATTATGCATTTATATACTTTGGGTTTGTCTTATTTTACAAAACGTTTCCGTATGGTTTAAAGTTTGAACTTTGATTTGTTTTATGTTAAACATGGCATATAGAGTCGTTCTGAGTAACTATTGACTGTGATCCTGGTTTGTTCACACGCCCTCGCGGTAAAACTCCGCACGTGGATTTTGAGGGTGTGACACATACCGTGACATATACACTACCAACAAACCCTAAAACAAACTCTAAAAAAAATGGAACACAAACACATTCCCAATAATTAACCCAATCCAGAGTTGAGAACATTCTCTGAGTGACGGTTAACTCTAAACGTGATGGTTAACTTCTACACCTAATCTAACCGTCACGTTGAGCCCGAACTGTCACAGTTAAGGGTTTTTCTTTAAATTCCTACGGTGCGTCTAAAATTTTGGTTTAATAATGAATGTAACTTCAAATGTCATGTCACAGCAAACATTTAGGCAGCATGGAAAAGACCCATCATTAAGATATACATCAAAATGTTACGTTGAGGTCTATTTTGTCTTTTGCCTTACTAGACTTGCAAAAGTGTGGTGATGTAGAAGTAAAGTTAAATCTTACACCTCAAACATGAGTGTGCATTCTCCGTATGTCTACAGATGACAAAAACGCATCGATGACATGCAAGTTTTATTAGAAAGTAATATTTAATATAATCATTACATCCCATATTATAAATCGACACACTCCTCGAATAATATAAACACTATACGCCTCGTATAGGGTTGAAAACATTGAAAACGAGAAAAATTCAGGGGCTGTCAAAGGACTATACGCCCCATATAGCCCTATACGACTCCTTATACGACATATATAGGGTTATATAACACGTATAGCAAATTTTGAAATCGAATAGAAGGAAAAATTCAGAGGGTTGTCAGAGGGTTTAAATGCCACATATAGGGCTATACGACCCCCCTATACGACATGTATGAGGCTATACGACACGTATAAAAATTTGAGGTCTTGATTTATAATTTTGAGTTGTCTAAATATCCGGTCCTTAAAAAACTATAAATAACTAAAAGATATTCGATAATAAAAATTATCAAACAGTCTTTAAATTCATATTTTTACCCTTTTTTTATCCTTTCAGAAAGGAAAAAAACAGAATTGTTCATTTAAAAATAGATTGTTTATATAAATATATACGGGTCGAATAAAATATAAAATTAACAATTAGTAACTAATAATTAGAAATTAAACATAATTTTTTGAGATGAGATATTACTTAAAATTACGTATAATTAGCTATCATAAATAATAAAATAATAACAACATTTCTAAAACTTTCTTCTTTAAATTTTTTTAAGAAAATTTGTTTCTTTACACGTTCTATTTTTTCAAAAGAAATGCTTTTAAACCAATTAATTTAAAAAAAATTCTTTGTATTAAAATTTTTTATTTTTATCAATGATCTTTAACGCAAGTGGTTAAGATGACGTACGTAAGACATATATATACTAAGAGTACTTGGGTTTAAATGTCAATTTAAGAGATCTTTGATCTTTTATGAACATAAATTTCCAGCCACCATATTCGTATTCTTTCTTTCTTAATTTATTAGTTTATTTATATTCTGTTTTGCTTTCATTTGTAATTTTGTTTTTCTATTATCTATTGTAATATGGATATTTGATTAATAAATTATTTATATTTATTTTGTGAATGGTGTTTCTATATATCGATCAATAGCCGCAATGTATAGACAACCCACCAATTATCATAGTTGCTGATACTATTCCTACTATGGATTTTCTTAATCATGTGATCAGTCAAGAAAATAAAATATTTAGAAAACATAAATTATGATTTTTTTTAACGACAAATCTACTTCACTTTTATTTTAAATTATTTCAAGCTAATTTACATAATGTTTGTGTTTAAACACAAGATCTTTTTAAAAAATTAAAACTCTATCAAATGGGCTAGTTTACATCAACTACAACACAAAATGTAATTAGTTTTCTGTATTTGTAAGCAATCTGTATACGTGTATGCGTACAAAAGTTTTGACTAAAATGAATTTTAAATAGCACCATACATATTGTCTCATTAATTAGATTAAACGCCTATTCCCCTATGTATTACGGGAATTCTGCACACACCCAGTTTCCTGTAAAAAACCGATTCAAACGGTCACGGTTAGGCCTCCCCGTGACCGTTCAATCAGGTGTGAGACCTAACTGTCACGGTAAGGCCTAACCGTGACAGTTAGCTCTGGGGATCCGTTAACAATGATTGGTATGTAATTAATGGGGAATTGATATTGTGCAGTTAGGGTTTTGGGGGCTATATGTCACGGTTTGGCCAAAACGTGATATATTGCCTTTATTTTTTATATTTTTTTATCATATCACTTTGTTTTTATTTTAATTTTATCAATCGTTTACCTAATCGTAACTCACAAGTTTGTGTTTTGTGTTCATTAATAATTTATCTTATTACAAGTATTTATTATTATTGTGACGGTTTTGTGTTTAATTTGTTTACGAGTTTGTAAAAATCGGTTGTCATTATTATACTGACATATTGTATATATTTTCTAAATTTGAGTAATCACACTAGTTTGTTTTTATTTTTATTTTATCACACGGTTAACCTAATCGTAACATACGTGTTTGTGTTTTGTGTTTATTATTAAATTATCATATTACAAGTAATTTTTGTGTTTAATTATTTATTAAACAAGTTGGTTGTTATTTTATCACATGGTTAACCTAATCGTAAAAATCAGTTGTTATCAAACATATACAATTAACATTACCAACATTAAAAATATAAAACAAACAAACAAAGAAACACAACCAAACAAACACAACCAAATATACAAGTCATCATAACTGAAACTGCACATATATATATATACAACGATTTTTTACATACAAAAAGAAATAAAATACAAACAAAATACCTATCAAATCCATCATCCCCGGATCGCTGCCCTGACCAGACCCGCCCGCGCCAGATGGGCCAGCACCGTCATGGTCTAACCGCCTCGGTGGATGTGATAACAACGGCGTACCCGAGGCGGCATAGTCCGCGACCATGTGTTGGATGACCCAGTCCATCATATCATGCAGCCTCGTGACCCTGTCTCGTGTCACACCCCAACCTTGACGGCGGAAACGTCGAGGTGTGAGGATTAAGATTGTTCACAGCCACATAACGCTATGTTAAAGTATAAATACCATTAATCAATTGTTTTCAATCACCACATACATCAATGTCTCAAAATAATCAAACAAAAACAAGAATTCAATCGTCTTTATTAAGCCTAGGTCCATGATCTAGGTTTATGCATTCCTTCAATCATTGCTAAGCTTGCACATTACCTGAAACATGTTGAAAATAAAGTCAACTAACTAGTTGGTGAATTCTCATGGTTTTAAATACAATAAGTATACAAAATGTGGCAATTCTAGTCAATGGTCACAAGATAGCAAGTATATAGAACATGCATAGTTACAATCAAGCCTCGACTGAATAATATGAATAAGCATGATTAGCTAAGTGTATTTGGTTCCCTAGTGCACAAGCATACGGCTCCTAGGAGTCGGCAATACATCGACTTTAGCACCAAATAGGCTTGTCAGGCCCAAAGATCTAAGACTTCGCTAGGCTAGCAATAGTTAATGATTGCACACGTATGTCACATCTCATATAATACTTAACATATCCAAACAACCACGACTATGTAAAGAATTGCACGTGTGTAATAAGTATCAAAGCGTGTATGTGTAAGTTTGTATAAGCAACATGTTTCACCGCGAAAGACGTGAAATAATCATAAAGCGGGGCATAAGAACTCACATGTTTAATACAGGAGACTTGTAGATGTAATAAGATAACCACGAATAAGATTTCCAACACAACGTCACAACGCACCTAAACAAATAAAGTAGCGCGTTATAATTTGTTTGATGATTAATTGTAGGTCTAATATGATTTAATAATTATTCGTATTTATTACATGTTAATAACGTGATCGGTTAAATGGAACGAATGGATTATACTTGGTATAATCAATTGTTAGCGCGAAAGAGAATTAATAAATAAAACTTGATTAACTTGTACGTTAACCGGTTTATAAGGATTGTATAATAATTATGATAAGTGGTTTAGCTATTATAAGGAACTATATATAAATATATATATTTTATAGGTATAAGTAATTAAACACTTTAATTGTTTAAATATATATAATATATATACTAAACAATTATAATATTGTGTATAATGATCATAACAAGTGATTTAGCTATTAAAAGAACTATATATATTATATATATATATATATATATTATATATAAATATATAAAACAATATAATATTGTATAATCATAATAAGTGATTTAATTACTAAAAGAACAATATATATAAATATATATATATAGGTATAAATAACTAAACAATTTAATTGTTTGAATGTATATATACATATACATACTAAACAATTATAATATCATTTTAAGTGATTTAGTTATTAAAAGAACTATATATAAATTATATATATATATATATATAGGTATAAGTAACTAAACAATTAATTATTTAAAAATATATATATACATATACAAGTATTATGTTTACTCATTTCTTTTGTATTTTAAAACTAAAATAATGTATTTATAAATACAAAAGTTTTATAAAAATTATTTTAGTCCCAAATTAATTAAACAAAAGTAAACAAAATAATCTGCATTTTATGAAATTAATTTTAGAAATTTTCAGAATTTAAAAAGGTTTAATAATTAAAAAGAATTAAAGAAAAGAAAAAAAATCGAAAAAAGAAAACAGGGGAGGGGGCTGCCCGGGGTCGAACCCGGGGCCTCCCTGTGAACATGGGACGCAGGAACCAGTGAACCAGGCCGTGGCCTTGGTTCACATTGGTTTGTTTAAATTTAAACTCGTCTCCCAGTTTCCCCCAATTCGAATAACCCTAGATTCAACAGATCCTCAATTGACCCTCGATTCGGTGTTAGACACCCAAATCATCATAGGGCTTCTGATCCTTGGATCAAAACGAGTAGAAAACAGGTTTCAATTACCTGTTTTGATGGGGTTCGAGTGATGTCGAGTTCGATTAGGTTTGGGTGTTCTTGAGTTTGGGGTTTTCTGATCGAGAGGGTTTAAGGTGAAATTGAGTATTCAGTGAGGTTAGGAACTTCAAAATGAACCTAAATCCCATAATTTATAGGCTTGATTTCATGGATCCGAGCCTTTCTCTCTCGATTTTAAAACGCGTTCGAAGTTTACCAAATTAGGAGATGAGGCTGTTAATTTGCAATGGTGATTGAATGATTGATTGATTAAGCCGCGTTTTTAGTTTAGGTGTGATTGATTTGATTCGATTTGTGAAATTGATCAAGATTGATTCGGATTTTGGTAATGTTGGTCTTGGTTTCGATTTGGAAAGGTGAACGAGCGGGAATCTCGATTTTGGAGTTGGGTTCGGGTTCGAAACCCATAGTCGAAGGTGAGGGGCGGTTTAATTGGGTCAAACCGGTTTTAAAATGGGTTTTGGAGGCTTGCCGGAGCTCGGCGGAGCTCGCCGGAGCTCCTCGCCGGAAAACGGGGTAACAGGGGGTGGTTTGGGTATTTACATAAATGGCCCCTGTACTTTTAAATGTTATTATTTTGTGTTTAAACTTTCCTTTAAAGTTTTCAAAATGACAAACAACCCCCTGTACTTTAATTCTAAGTTTTATTATTATTATTATTATTATTATTAACATTATATTATTATTATTATTATTATATTATTATTATTATTATTATTATTATTATTATTATTAACATTATATTATTATTATTATTATTATTATTATTATTATTATTATTATTATTATTTTCATTATTATTATTATTTTTTTATTTTATTATTATCATTATTATTATTATATTATTATTATTATTATTATTATTATTATATTATTATTATTATTATTATCTATTATTATAAAAAATTAATAATGATGCTATAAAATGGCATAAATAAATGAAAAATACAGGATGTTACAGTCTCCCCAACTTAAAAGAATTTCGTCCCGAAATTAAGAATCAAAAGGGTTACAAGAATAAGTAAGGGTAAGTCTTCTTCATATGTTTTTCACGCTCCCAAGTGAATTCCGCTCCTCGTTTGTTCTCCCATCGAACCTTTACAATTGGATCGTAGAGGTCCTAGTCTTCTTCATAATGCGATCCATGATTTCGACGGGTTTTTCAACGAAGTGTAGTGACTCGTCGATCTGAATGTCTTCCAATGGTACATGCAAATTATCGTCGGCCAGACACTTCCTCAGGTTCGAGACGTGGAAGACCGGGTGAATTCCGCTAAGGTCGGAGGGTAGTTCTAGTTTGTAGGCCACTTTCCCGATTCTTTTCAGAACCTTGAAAGGCCCTACAAACCTCGGAGCTAACTTGCCTTCCTTCCAAAGCGAACCACACCCTTCCACGGTGAGACCTTAAAGGACCATCTCCCCAACTTGGAATTCCAGTGGCTTGCGACGTTTATCAGCGTAGCTTTTCTGTCGACTCCTTGCCACTTCCAGGTTCTTGCGGATGATAGCGACTTTATCGGTCGTCTCTTGTATGAGCTCGGGACCGGTAATAAGATTCTCGCCAACGTCGGTCCAGCAGATTGGTGAACGACACTTACGACCGTAAAGTGCTTCAAACGATGCCATTTGGATGCTTGAGTGGTAACTGTTGTTGTAGGAGAATTCTGCGAGCGGTAGGTGCGTATCCCAGTCGCCCCCAAAATCAAGGACACAGAGACGTAACAGGTCTTCCAGGGTTTGGATCGTCCGCTCGGTTTGGCCATCGGTTTTGGGATGGTAAGCCGTGCTTAAATCCAATTGTGTACCCAGAAGTTCTTGCATAGTAGACCAAAAGTGAGAAGTGAATCGAGCGTCTCGGTCGGATATAATGTGAAGAGGCACACCATGACGGCTTACGATCTCGTCAATGTAAATCCGGGCTAACCTTGATGTCTTATACGTGTCGCGTATGGGTATAAAATGTGCCGACTTGGTCAATCGGTCGACGATTACCCATATGCTATCGTGCCCGCGAGATGTCCGAGGTAACTTGGTTATGAAGTCCATGGATATATGTTCCCACTTCCACATGGGAATTTCGGGTTGTTCAAGTAATCCACTTGGACGTTGATGCTCCGCTTTAACCTTCGTGCATGTAAGGCACTTAGCAACATAGGTTGCTATGTCTCGTTTCATTCCGGGCCACCAATATTGACTCCGTAAATCCATGTACATCTTATCGGAGCCCGGGTGAATAGAATAACGAGTCCGATGTGCTTCGTTCATGATAGAAGCCCGAAGGTTATTGCGTTTGGGGATCCAGATTCGGTTTGCGAAATACATTAGTCCATTGGCTCTTGTTTCTAATTGGGCTAAGAGATTTGGCTCGAGCTCTTCCTTCATACTCCCTTCGGTTTGCACCGCTTGCTGTGCTTCTCGAATACTTGCCTCGATGTCACAATCGATCCTTAAGTTCTGCAATAACACCGTAGCATTGTTGACATCGAGTCGGACTTCAGTATCAAACTCTCCCAATGTATCGAACCATTGGCGTCGGTCGCGAATCTCTTGAACGGAAACCGTCTTTTGATGCGTCTTTCGACTCAATGCATCGGCTACGACATTTGCCTTGCCGGATGGTAGCGGATATCACAATCGTAGTCGCTAATTAGTTCCACCCAACGACGTTGCCTCATATTGAGGTCCTTCTGATTGAAGACGTGTTGGAGGCTCTTGTGGTCCGTGTAGACTATACATTGCGTGCCGTATAGATAGTGTCTCCAGATTTTCAAAGCAAAGACCACCGCTCCGAGCTCGAGATCGTGCGTCGTATAATTTACCTCGTGAACCTTCAATTGTCTCGAGGCATATGCGATGACCTTTCCCCGTTGCATGAGGACACAACCAAGGCCTTGTTTCGACGCGTCGCAGTATACCGTGAAGTCATCATTTCCATCCGGTAGCGTCAGAATAGGAGCATTGCACAACTTGTGCTTCAATGTCTCAAACGCCTCTTCTTGCTCGGCTTTCCACTCGAAAGGCTTGTTCTTCTGAGTCAAGAACGTGAGTGGCTTTGCGATTTTCGAGAAGTTGGCAATAAATCGCCGGTAATACCCGGCTAGTCCAAGAAATGATCGAACTTCTATGGAGTTTTGAGAGCACTCCAATTCTTCACGGCTTCAACCTTCGCAGGGTCGACGTGAATTCCTTGACTATTCACAACGTGCCCTAAGAATTGTACTTCTTCAAGCCAAAACTCACATTTCGAAAATTTCGCATACAGTTGTTCCTTCTTCAACAGCTCGAGGATTTGACGGAGATGAAGTTCGTGATCGGAGCGAGACTTGGAATAAATAAGAATGTCGTCAATGAAAACGATGACGAACTTGTCTAGGTATGGCTTGCACACCCGATTCATAAGATCCATGAAGACCGCTGGAGCATTGGTTAAGCCGAAGGCATAACCATGAACTCGTAATGCCCATACCGAGTGCGGAATGCAGTCTTTGGGATATCGTCGTCGTGGACTCGCAGTTGGTGATAACCCGATCGCAAGTCGTTTTTTGAAAAGATTGCAGCTCCTTGAAGTTGGTCGAAAAGGTCGTCGATACGAGGAAGAGGGTACCGGTTCTTGATGGTCAACTTGTTGAGCTCCCGGTAATCGATGCACATGCGGAAAGACCCATCTTTCTTTTTCACAAATAAGACAGGTGCACCCCAAGGAGAAGAACTAGGGCGGATAAACCCTTCTCGGATAATTCCTGGAGTTGGCTAGAGAGTTCTTGCATTTCCGATGGTGCGAGTCGGTAAGGTGATTTAGCCGCGGGGCTTGCTCCCGGAATCAAGTCGATTTTAAATTCTACTTCGCGTACGGGAGGTAACCCGCTAAGATCATCGGGAAAGACCTCAGGGAATTCTCGTACGACTGGAACATCTTTGAGTTCCTTCTCCTTGGTTTTGGTGTTGACTACATATGCCAAGAATGCCGGATAACTCTTACTTAGGCACTTCTGAGCCTTAGTACATGACATAAGCTTGAGTCCTTTGGAGGACCGTTCACCGAACACCTTCATCGTGTCACCGGAGGGTAAGGGCATGCGAATACACTTCTCGAAGCAGATGATCTCGGCATGGTTCTTGGATAACCAATCCATGCCAATAATAACGTCGAAACTTCCAAGCTTCATTGGAATATGGTCGATAAGAAATTTATGGTTGTCGAGGCACAATAGACAATCGCGGATAACCACGTCGACGGTGATGGGTTCTCCATCAGCAACTTCGACGGTGAGAGGTCTCTCTAGATTTGAGCGAGGTTTAGAAAGTGTCGGCTCGAACTCTAAGGAAACGAAACTTCTATCGGCGCCCGAATCAAATAATACGTATGCATAGGTGTCATTAATAAGAAACATACCTGTATAGGTTTTAAAGGCACTTAAGGACACAAGTAAGGAATTTTAAGAGAAATTCTACGGAGATAGGGTTGCAATTTTTTTTTACGTACCGTTCCCCACCTCGTTGTTCGCTTGCGCTTGGTTCGCGTTGATGTTGAAAGCACGTCCACGAGCTTGTGGAACATTGCCCACAAGACGAGGGCACTGGGGTCGGTAGTGACCTGGTTCTCCACAGTTGTAGCAGACCCGATTTGGTTCCGTCACTGCGTTTCCCAATGCTCGGCGACACGTTGCCACAAGGTGCCCGTACTTGCCACATAGTGTGCAGATGCGACACGGAAGGTTTCCCGGATGGTGGTACCTACACGTGTTGCACATAGGTAGAGGGCCTGCATAAGCCCTTGCCACGGGCACTTGTGCGGCCGGTGTAGCCCCGGTAGTACACTGTCTTTGGGGCGGTTTAGGAGCAGCCACGGCGTAGTTCCGTGTCGGTACAAACTTCCGTTTCTTGTTATCAGGCTTGACCTCCTTAACCTCCTCGGAGGTCGTCTTCTCAGTCTTCTTGGCACCCTTTGCGGACATAGTGTGCCCGCTCGGATGTGGTTCTCCATCAGCTGTGCCGTGATAGTGATGGCTTCTTCCAAAGTTGCGGGTCGGCTACCCACAACGGCATCCTGAATCTGAGGCGGTACACCCTTAATAAATTTTTCCACGTTTCGGGAAACAGTATCCACCATGTGTGGCAGCAGTATGCTTAGTTCATGATGACGGGTAGAATATGCCAGATGGTTCCCGCCATCCTGTTTCAAATTCCAGAATTCCTCCTCCAGTTTCTGGATTTCGCTCCTCGGGCAAAACTTGGCTATGGCTATGTTTTTGAATTCCTCCCAAGTTAAAGCCAAGATTGCATCGGGCCTCGGTTCCTCTTTTCACTGTTCCACCATGTTAAGGCCCGTTGCTGTAGCATACTGGTGGCATACCTTACTTTGAGTGCTTCGGGGCACTCACAGTTGACGAAGGTGTTCTCCATCCCTCAAACCACTCTAAGAGACCGGTGGCACCTTCCTTGCCACTATAACTTGGAGGCTTGCATGAACTAAAATGCTTGAAGGTGCAAGACTGGTTGTTACGCCGTTGGTTTGCACTATTCTCCCCTTGACCGTTGCTATTGTTCGTGACGTTTGCGATCATAGTGCTGCTGAGTTCAGCCACCATGGTCGGGATGACCGCAGCCATTTGCCGGGCAATCATGGCAGCAAGCTTACGGCCGGATCTTCCTCGGTTTCCGTGGTAACGAGACATGCTGGAAAATACAAATTGGGTTAGGATCGGTTAAAGGATAATAAGGGTGGGCAATTAAGGTAAGAATCATGAATTATACGGAATGATTCCATTTGGTGACGCATCACCATTTGGAAACGTTGACACGTCAAGATGAATTAACCCATTCACCTCAGAAACTCGTGTATGTTGGTCATAGTTTATCACTCATCCCGGAAATCCCCAGGTAGCGTAACGGTTCCCTCAATGAGATTTATACGAATACGCTTGCCTTAGCCCGAGGGCTTTTTGCCAGAAAATCCAGAATACAGGTGTCTATGTACCACACTAGTTCTTTGGTTTATGAAATCAAAAATCTTGATGGGATATTTACAAGATTAGACATAAAGTCTAAAGAATTCCTATCAATAGATTCTACTTGGAGACGAGAATAAGTTTAAGAAATAGTAACTGTCGGGGAGAATTAACGTTTAAGATAAGTCTAGGGGAGACGGGTAACAATATGTAATCATGTAGAAAGGCACCTATGCTAAGGCATCACATTGCACATAATAAGGCATAGCGTTAGGCAGCATGCAAACAATAGTATGTATTCATAAGAATACTATTCTATAAGGATCATGCATAAACTATAGCCTAGGTCACCATTTCTAATAACCTAAATCCCTATAGTTATGGGCTCTGATACCAATCTGTCACACCCCAACCTTGACGGCGGAAACGTCGAGGTATGAGGATTAAGATTGTTCACAGCCACATAACGCTATGTTAAAGTATAAAATACCATTAATCAATTGTTTTCAATCACCACATACATCAATGTCTCAAAATAAATCAAACAAAAACAAGAATTCAATCGTCTTTATTAAGCCTAGGTCCATGATCTAGGTTTATGCATTCCTTCAATCATTGCTAAGCTTGCACATTACCTGAAACATGTTGAAAATAAAGTCAACTAACTAGTTGGTGATTCTCATGGTTTAAATACAATAAGTATACAAATGTGACAATTCTAGTCAATGGTCACAAGATAGCAAGTATATAGAACATGCATAGTTACAATCAAGCCTCGACTGAATAATATGAATAAGCATGATTAGCTAAGTGTATTTGGTTCCCTAGTGCACAAGCATACGGCTCCTAGGAGTCGGCAATACATCGACTTTAGCACCAAATAGGCTTGTCAGGCCCAAAGATCTAAGACTTCGCTAGGCTAGCAATAGTTAATGATTGCACACGTATGTCACACTCATATAATACTTAACATATCCAAACAACCACGACTATGTAAAGAATTGCACGTGTGTAATAAGTATCAAAGCGTGTATGTGTAAGTTTGTATAAGCAACATGTTTCACCCCGAAAGACGTGAAATAATCATAAAGCGGGGCATAAGAACTCACATGTTTAATACAGGAGACTTGTAGATGTAATAAGAATAACCACGAATAAGATTTCCAACACAAACGTCACAACGCACCTAAACGAAATAAAGTAGCGCGTTATAATTTGTTTGATGATTAATTGTAGGTCTAATATGATTTAATAATTATTCGTATTTATTACATGTTAATAACGTGATCGGTTAAATGGAACGAATGGATTATACTTGGTATAATCAATTGTTAGCGCGAAAGAGAATTAATAAATAAAACTTGATTAACTTGTACGTTAAACCGGTTTATAAGGATTGTATATAATAATTATGATAAGTGGTTTAGCTATTATAAGGAACTATATATAAATATATATATATATTTTATAGTATAAGTAATTAAACACTTTAATTGTTTAAATATATATATAAATATATATACTAAACAATTATAATATTGTGTATAATGATCATAACAAGTGATTTAGCTATTAAAAGAACTATGTATATATATATATATATATATATATATATATATATATATATAATAAAAACATTATAATATTGTATAATCATAATAAGTGATTAATTACTAAAAGAACAATATATAAATATATATATATAGGTATAAATAACTAAACAATTTATTGTTTGAATGTATATATACATATACATACTAAACAATAATATCATTTTAAGTGATTTAGTTATTAAAAGAACTATATATATATATATATACAGGTATAAGTAACTAAACAATTTAATTATTTAAAATATATATATACATATACAAGTATTATGTTTACTCATTTCTTTTGTATTTTTAAAACTAAAATAATGTATTTATAAATACAAAAGTATTTTATAAAAATTATTTTAGTCCCAAATTAATTAAACAAAAGTAAACAAATAATTTGCATTTTATGAAATTAATTTTAGAAATTTTCAGAATTTAAAAAGGTTTAATAATTAAAAAGAATTAAAGAAAAGAAAAAAATCGAAAAAAGAAAACAGGGAGGGGGCTGCCCGGGTCGAACCCGGGGCCTCCTTGTGAACATGGGACGCAGGAACCAGTGAACCAGGGCCGTGGCCTTGGTTCACATTGGTTTGTTTTAAATTTAAACACTCGTCTCCCAGTTTCCCCCAATTCGAATAACCCTAGATTCAACAGATCCTCAATTGACCCTCGATTCGGTGTTAGACACCTAAATCATCATAGGGCTTCTGATCCTTGGATCAAAACGAGTAGAAAACAGGTTTCAATTACCTGTTTTGATGGGGTTTCGAGTGATGTCGAGTTCGATTAGGTTCGGGTGTTCTTGAGTTTGGGGTTTTCTGATCGAGAGGGTTTAGGGTGAAATTGAGTAAGTGAGGTTAGGAACTTCAAAATAAACCTAAATCCCATAATTTATAGGCTTGATTTCATGGATCCGAGCCTTTCTCTCTCGATTTTAAAACGCGTTCGAAGTTTACCAAATTAGGAGATTTGAGGCTGTTAATTTGCAATGGTGATTGAATGATTGATTGATTAAGCCGCGTTTTTAGTTTAGGTGTGATTGATTTGATTCGATTTGTGAAATTGATCAAGATTGATTCGGATTTTGGTAATGTTGGTCTTGGTTTCGATTTTGAAAGGTGAACGAGCGGGAATCTCGATTTTGGAGTTGGTTTCGGTTCGAAACCCATAGTCGAAGGTGAGGGGCGGTTTAATTGGGTCAAACCGATTTAAAATGGGGTTTGGAGGCTTGCCGGAGCTCGGCGGAGCTCGCCGGAGCTCCTCGCCGGAAAACGGGGTAACAGGGGGGTGGTTTGGGTATTTACATAAATGGCCCCTGTACTTTTAAATGTTATTATTTTGTGTTTTAAACTTTCCTTTAAAGTTTTCAAAATGACAAACAACCCCCTGTACTTTAATTCTAAGTTTTATTATTATTATTATTATTATGAACATTATATTATTATTATTATTATTTATTATTATTATTATTAACATTATTATTATTATTATTATTATTATTATTATTATTATTTTTATTATTATTATTTATTTTTATTATTATCATTATTATTATTATTATTATATATTATTATTATTATTATTATTATTATTATTATTATTATTATTATTATCTATTATTATAAAAAAAATTTTAATAATGATGCTATAAAATGGCATAAATAAAATGAAAAATACAGGATGTTACATCTCGTGTGTCCTGAAGCATATCAAGAACATGAGCAGGCAATCGCACGGCATGGTACACGCGCTGAGGATGCTGGGCGGGCCCTGGTCGTGCGGCAGGGGAATGGGCTGATCCTCCCTGCCGCCAAGGGCTCGTGGGCATCCTGAAGGTGGACCTCAGCCCCCGCCAGCTCGGGGGGGTCCACCAACGGCTCGGGCACCCATGGCACGAGCTCATGGTATCTACTGAGCAGGTGCCACGTGCCGTCGGGAACCTCCGAACGATCCTCATCCCAGTGGCGGTGGTCCGGCCGGCCACGCGCACAGGAGTCGGAGGTAGCGGGAGTTGGGACATGGCGTGCGCGTACCCCAAGCACCAAGCGACCCGGGAAACGATGTTCCCGCCCACTAACGCCCCTCGCGACTGCCGATGATAATAACTAGCAAAATAATCAGCGAGGGCATGCGCGAGGTGGCAGTGTCGTGTGTGAGTACACACCGAAGAAAAAAAAGGTCGGCGGCGTTGACCCTGTCGGTCCCCGCTCCACGACCGGCGACGGACGTGGCGATGAGTCGGTGAATGTATCTATACAGAGGGTCTCGTATATGACATGACCTCGTATCACCACCGTACGGTCCGTCGCCAATGGCAGGCCACTAGACCTGATCGGAATCGTCGGCCCCGCGGATCAAGGTCGTGGTGTACATCGGCTGTCCGACCTCCACCTCCGTGTAGAGGCTGCTGACGACAGCGAACCGCCGAAGTGACATGCGGTGGAGGTGGCCGAACACAGGAAAGAAACCTCCGCGGGCGCACGACCGTCCGTTATGTCGTCCTCGTCCAGCTCCGCAAGTCCCTGCTCACGTGGACGGAATGTGAAGGTGCAGTAGAACTCCATGGTCAGCTCTCGATGGGCATCGTCGCTCATCCGGAACATTTGCTCCCACGGGCCGTCCTCGCCAATAATCTCAAAAAAAACGATCCCGCTCTCCAACGAGTTGTAAGAAGTCCTCCGACAGGACGGTCCCCGGTGTCGGCACTCATGCTCTCAGGGTCCTGAACCGCTCGTACGGTGTAGTCCCCTGCTCGAACTGTAAAAACTGGCAGTCATCAATGCCGGGAATAAAAGCATCGTCGGCATCCATATCTGCGAAAAAAACGTATTTATCATTATTTACAATGTTTATAAATTCATGGTTGACGGTTAATTATTATTATTATATTATTGGTATTATTACTATTATTATTATTATTATTATACTATTATTATTATTGGTATTATTATTATTATGTATACTATTATTATTATTAGTATTATTATTACTATTACTATAATTATTATTATTATTTATATTACTATTATTATTATTATTATATTATTATTATTATTATTATTATTATTATTATATTATTATTATTACTATATTATTATTATTATTATTATTATTATTATTAGTATTATTATTATTACTATTATTATTATATTATTATTATTACTATTATTATACTACTATTATTACTATATTACACTACTATTATTCTATATATACTATTAAACTATATTATTATTATTATTTACTATTATTTATTATTATTATTTATTACTATTACTATATAACTATTATTATTATTATTATTTACTATTTCTATTATTATTATTTCTATTATTACTATTACTATTATACTATTATATATTATTTTTATTATTATTTTTTACTATTATTATACTATTACTATTATTACTATTATTATTGCTATTACTATTATAACTATTATTATTATTATTTACTATTATTATTATTACTATTACTATTATTATTACAATTAGTATTATTAATATTACTATTACTATTATTATTATAACTATTATTATTACTATTATTTATTATTATTTCTAATAATAATAATAATAAACCGTCGACAAACTACGCTACACATACGGGAAACCTATCAAATCTATAAGGGAAAACCTATCAAATCTATTTGGGAAAACCTATCAAATCTAATTGGAAAAACCTATCAAATCTATTTGGGAAACCTATCAAATCTATGTTTACCTCTATGGATTAAAACGGAAAATTACGTACCGAAAACGATAATGCAGCGGCGGTGGTGGTGTGGCGGCGGTGGTGCAGCGGCGGTGGTGCAGCGGCGGTGGTGCAGCGGCGGTGGTGGTGCGCAGATGGTGAGTGGCGGTGGTGGTGGAAGATGGAGCGGCGTTGGTGGTGGTGGAAGATGGTGAGCGGCGGTGGTGGTGGTGGAAGATGGTGGATTCACGGCGGTGGTGGTGGAAGATGGTGAGCGGCGGTGGTGGTGGTGGAAAATGGTGGATTCACGGCGGTGGTGGTGGTGGTGGAAGATGGTTGAGCCGCGGTGGTGGTGGTGGTGGAAGGTGGTGGTGAGCGGCGGTGGTGTCACGGGGAGGGCTCGAGGTGACGGTTTGGAGGAGGTGGAGGTGAAATGTTGGGAGGATTGTGGTGGTGAAATGGTTATGGTTGTGGGTGAAATGGGGGTGTGCGAACGGTTTAAGATGAAACCAGTAACCACGAGGTCACGGTTAGGCCTCCACGTGACCTCTTACAGACAGGAGGTCACGGTTTGGCCTCCACGTGACCTCTTACACACACGGTGCTCGAGGGTAGGTGCACTAATCGAGGGGAATCAGAATCATAAAATATCTCAAGAGGTCACGTTTGGCCTCCACGTGACCTCTTCCCTTTTTTTTGTATAATTGTTATTATTATTATTGTTGTTATTATTATTATTATATATTATTATTATTATTATATTATTATTATTATTATATTATTACTATATTATTATTATTATTATATTATTATCATTATCATTATTATTAACCGTAACTTTTTAGTTTCTGAATACACAAAATAATACTATTACTATTATTAATATTATTAACTTTAAATTATTACTATTAACTTTTATTATATTAGAGTATATATATTATTATTGTTATTATTATTATTTTTCATTATTGTTATTATTATTAGAGTTTATTTTGTAGTTTCTGGACATATACAAAATATTATTATTATTAATATTATTATTATTATTAACTTTAAAATTATTACTATTAAACTTTTTATTTATATTAGAGTATATTATTATTATTATTGTTATTATTATTATTTATCATTATTGTTATTATTATTAGAGTTTATTTTGTAGTTTCTGGATATACAAAATAATACTATTATAATTATTATTATCAACTTTAAAATTATTACTATTAATTTATTATTATTATTATTGTTATTATTATGATTTTTCATTATTGTTATTATTATTAGAATTTATTACGTATGTTTGAACATTGGTTTACAAATATAAGGTGCATATATGTCGATATGTTCCCGATAAGATTGTCTAGTTATCATTAAAACGTTGCGGTTTGTTCACGTACGCATGTTTGTATGTACGTTTACGAAGTGTATTTGTTCTTATTGTATATATATGTTGATGTTGTTGGATCTAGAGTGTATAGGACTAGATCATTTTGTATAGGCTTAGTACTTGAATCAAGTCTTGTAATTAATACTTGTAACAGTCAATATATATATATATATATATATATATATATATATATATGTGCATTGAATCTATAGGTTAACCCATATATATGTGTGTTGATTTGTGACTGTTGACAGGGAAAACAATATGCTTGGAAGGATTTCTGAAATTGACCAAGTGTAAGAAACATCTACGGATGAACATTATTGTTAATCCGTAGATATGTTTCTTACAAGACCAAATCACCAAGTGAATATTCCTGCGGATGATCAAAGGACCATGAAGTGAAGACTCCTATGGAAGAAGGATTTCTACGGAAGAACAACACTCCTACGGAAGATCAAATCATCTACGGAAGAAAAAAGTTCTGCGGATGACAAGGCTTCAGCGGAAGAACATTATACTTGTGTGATTTCAAATACCAAGAAGTCAAACAAGTCAGCACAATCAATAACAAATCCCAAGAGATCCGTTGTTTCCTTAGCCGACTCAAACCATCTATAAATACGAGTCCTAGGTTTCACATCTAGGTGAACACAATCAATCATATTACGGCTGTCAAGAGTTACATCATCGTGCAACCCTAGCCGCCGTCACATCATCGTCAAACATTATTCGATTTCACAGAAATTATTGTTCATAGTCATTATTAATTATTCTTTTGTAATCATTACATGATATTAATGAAATACGTTTGAATAATTATTGAGTTTGCGTTTAATGTGTTTCTGTGGTTGTGTTCATCGATAATCATAAATACAATTAAACGTCAATTAATGATAATTCCGTGATCATTAAATTGATTTATTTTAATACTGATAATTTCTGAATTGAGATCCTTGGATTCACAGGTGGTATCAGAGCTTGGTGCTCATTGATTTAGATCAATTGATTTATCAGTATTAAAATTCTTTAATTGATTTTCAAACATTTAAATCAGCGACTTGTCATTCAGCAAGCATTCTCTCATTGCTTGTTTGATTTAGATCTATATTCAAATCAATTGAATACTAGACCTGAGTCTTTGATAGATTTGTCAATTTAACATTTAAGTTTTGATTCATAATTTTGCATCAAACATGAGTACTTTTGGTGGAGGATCTTATCAACCGCCAAAGTTGGAAACCAAAGCTGATTTTAAATCCTGGAAGATCAAGTTCAGGAATCATGTGAACTACATAGATTCTGACTTGTGGGAGTCCATCACTGAGGGTCCTTATATTCCACCCACTCTTGGGCCGGATTATAATGACAAGAATCAGCCTATCAGCACTAAAGACTTGTCACCTGATGATGTCAAGAAGGTCAAAGTCGATATTAAAGCATACAATTTGCTTACTATGGCTTTGCCAGAAGAGATCTTAGTCAGGTGCGAGAACTATAAAACAGCAAATTCCTTGTGGAAGATTCTCCACACTCTCTGTAAAGGGAGTGATGAGATCCGAAGCATAAGGAAAGACACACTCAGATCACAATATGAAACCTTTTATCATATCGAGGGTGAATCAATTCCTTAACAACTCCATAGATTTATGCAACTTGTTACTGAGATGAACATCTTGGAGTTGAAATATACCACTGAGGAACTAAACAAGAAAATGCTCCACACTTTGCCTGAAAGTTGGAAGCAGACTGTGTCCATGTTCAAGAACACAATAGATCTTAAGACAACCGGTCTAGATACATTGGTTGCAAAGGTAGAAGCTCTTGAACTGGATGAACAATCAAGAAACAAGAGTGTGAGAACTCATGTTTCACCTTAACATTTTAAAGAACCCAAAAATGCAGGAAGTGCATTTATCTCAAATAATGAAGGTGATAACTCTTGCACTTTAAGTGATGATGAAGAGGAAGTTAGTTTCTATGCCTCTAAACCAACTAAGAAATCATCTCAAAGTAAAAATCAAAAGGAAAAGGGTAGATCTGCTGAGAAAGAGATACTACAGCAACTGCAAACCCTTCTCAACAAAACAACCAGTCAGAACCAATAACTGTGATATTGGATTCTGAAGAACAAAAAGCAGCCTTTGTAGCTTTTAGTTCTAGCTTTCAAGCATATCTTGGAAGTTCACTTACATCAGCAAACATCTGCCAGCAAGATTTGGAGGAACTGCCTCCTGATGTAGTAGAAGAGATGGATCTACAATGGCAGATGGCTATGATTGCTTACAGAGCTAAGCAATACCTGAGGAGAAACAAGAATCTGGCTGCAGCTAGTAAAACATCAAAGATTGGTGTTGACAAGTCAAAAGTCAGATGTTTCAAGTGCAATCTCTATGGACACTTCTCTAGAGAATGCAACCAACAATCATCTCAGCAGCATCATCAGCAGCAGCATCATCAGCTTCAACATTAGCAGCAACAGCATTATCATAATCAGCAATCAACCTCTCAAAGATCTCTGCACAGACAACCTCAGCTAATATCCCCACCAGCCACAAATGCATCAGCAGACCGAGCAACTCCAAGGGTCAGGGCTGATCATACTTCAAGATGGAACCTGTGACTGGTATGTATGAGAAGGAAGTTTTGGAAGAGAATCAAGCACTGATGGCACATGGAAAACAAAGTTCCTCCTATGGCCAGCGAGGTAAAAGACAGGTTATGTTCATCATCATGTGTTGAGGAAGTTGAACGATATAGAGTCCATGCTCAACAATTGGCTGATAAAGTAAAGAAACAATGATTTAAATGAATCACACTTAAGAGACAAAATTATATCAAATCAAAATCAGTTCTTTACAAAAAGATTTAGAAAAATATTTTTCTGAAAACTACAGCCTTAAAGCCCAAGTTGAGCATCTGACCACTTCCTTAACAAATCCATGGCTGATCATGCATCCACTGAAGTGAAACTTCAGAAATTTCAATTATCATCTCAGCAATATGAGAATTTCTAAACTCTCATATTGAATCAAGAACAGGTCCGGGTTAGGTTATATGCTGTTGCACCACCTATTAATGATAACTACACGCCTTTACCTGAAACAATGACTAACAATTTGTCAAATCATTTTGTGCCAAGCACCAAAATTGACATAAAAACCAGTCATATAAAAATTAATGCATCTGAGATGAGTGAAACTGAATCTACTGAATCAGAATCACTTAAACATAATGAATCAGATTTTGATAAATATGATGACTTGGATGATTCTAATGAACATGATACTGCTCAACTGAACATTGGTAAGAATGTTCAAGTTGAAACTAGTCTTCCGCGAGTTCTTGAAGAATCAAAGCTGCAGTATCCTCCAAAGCAACGAAACATGCTGAAGACTATCTGCAAGAGAATTGCTGAATTGAATGAAGGACTTCAAGAACTGACCCTTCACAAGGTGATAGCTGCGGACCAAGTGCTGAGATACCTTTGTCTTCAGAGAAAGGTAAGAAACAACAAACTTCAACAAAGCAAAGAAAAATTCAAGTGTTGAAGATCAGCGGAAAGAGACATCTGAAGAATCCATAGAACATCTGCGGAAAGCAAAATTGCCAAGTCCGTAGATCATCTGCGAAAAGCAAAAACTACTGAATCCGCAGAAAAGCAACGGAAGAGAGAAACTGATTCTGCAGACGAGGTAAAAAGAGATACCAACAACATGCACAGAAAAAGCTGAATATCAAGCAATAAAAGGCAGCCAAAGGCAAACAAGCAACAGCTGATGATGCTCCTAACAAAACAAGAAGAAATCAACTGATGCTTCAGCAAGTGAGAAAAAGAACAATAAAAGAAAGGCTGAATCTGAAAAATTCAGAAAAATTTGCAAATGGTATGATATGAAGAATCACAATACTGATGAATGCTATTTCAGCAGCTATTGTTCCATTTGCAATATGAACAATCACATGACTGCTTATTGTTACTTCAACAAACACTGTGCCATATGTGACAAAAATAACCATCAACTCAGGAATGTTATTTTAATAAGAAGAACAAGAAAAAGAGCAAAAAGAAGTCACAAGATACATCATCTGAATCAGATTCTCATCCTCAGAAAGTGACAAAGAGACAAAGATTCAGAAAGAACAACAAAAGTCAAAGAAAAGATCATCTGCTGCGGACAAGACTTTGAAGAAGAAACCCAACACAGTCTAAGACACCTCACAAAAAGGTGGATTTGTCTGATAAACAGACAGAAGCAGTTGATGGTTTCTTTGATAACTTTGCAAAAGGAACTCTGTGCCTCAATCAAAGCTGAAAGATGAAGAAACTTTCAAACTACAGGATCCTCCTCAAAGTAAAATATCAACCAAAACAAGCTACGTTGAAGAAAGACTTAGATAAGCATGAAGACATCCAAAACCTGAATCATCTTCAACAGAATCATCCTCACCACCATCAAATCAAAAAGAAACAACTACTAAAAACTTCAAGATTAATTCATGAAGGAGTAACTATTGTGACACTTCTGGCAACCCAAGACAATTAAGGCTTGGTTGTAAATTCTAACTAATTTCTTTTTGTGTGCAGGAACAATCATGGAGAGCTGACAACAAGTGGTATGTTGACAGTGATTGTTCCAGACATATGACAGGCAACTGTGCACTTCTCCATGACTTCAAACATAAACATGCCTCTTATGTGGCATTTGGTGGGGAAAGGAGGTAAAATAGTTGGTGAGGGAATGGTAACAAATGGAGTTTAACATTTGAAAAAGTTAATTACTGTGAAATTTGCAGTATAACTTACTTAGTGTTTCTCAAATTTGTGATCAAAATTATACCACACTATTTGATAACTCTAATTGTTACATTCTTAAGCCAGGTTTGCAGTTCCAAAAGACTGGAGTCTTCTTAAAGCATCAAGAAAAGGAACACATACATTTTGGATATGAACAACACATCACTCACAAGCCATGAGACATGCCTGCTATCTAAATCTTCAGAAGATGAATCACAACTGTGGCATAAAAGGCTTGTCCATTCCAACATGAAGAACATGAATAAATTAGTGAAAAATGACTTGGTCATTGGATTACCAAAGAAAGAATTTCATTGTTCTAATCATGTTCTTCATGTACAAAGGAAAACAACACAAGTGTCTCATAAATCCAAAACAATCAACGCTAACACTACACCACTCCAATTGCTTCACATGGATCTATTTGGTCCAACCAATATGATGAGCATTGGAAAAGGCAATATTGTTTGGTGATAGTAAATGATTCATTAGATTCATATGGGTCTTTTTCTTAAACATAAGAGTGAAACTTTGAAACATTAATGGACTTTGTGATCAAGATTGAGAATCAACTTGATTTAAAAGTTAAAATTTTTAGGAGTGATAATGGTACTAAATTTGCAACTTGAATTTATAAACTCATAAATGTCATAAGATCGTCACAAACTCCACAAATACTTGTTTCGTCAAATCATAAATTTATTTGCGACCCTTTACAGAAATTTGACTCTTCTATTCTTAATTACTTTTGGTAACCAATAATATTTTCAACTGTACACATATAAGAATTTACTTTTTAGGGTATGTACTCAACATTTATTAACCAGGTATTGTTGGTGGGCCTGGAAAACCTAGCTAGGCTGGCCCAGCTGCGAAGTCCCAATTTGACAATAAAAGGACAAAGAGACTAAGAAGAGTGACTTATATTATATACCTGTACAATTAAAGCTATTATATGAATCTGTTAATGCATTTGATCACATAGTAATGGGTGTATTGGTAATTTCATAAAAAAATTACTAGAAAAGTTAACATCAGTTAGTGTTAACGACCAATTGCATTACACAGACCAAATGCATTACACAGAGTAAACACTATGACTTAACTCGTGAAACAAGTATAACCGCATGGACTATCATTGTAATCAACTCTTATATTCATTATACGTTCTTCAAGCTGAACGCTCTCATGTATATGTTTCAGATATACTATCAAGGTTAGTTATTAGTAGTTAGTAACATCAAATTAGTCATTATTCGTAAATTGTTAGACTTTGAGTTTGAAATGATGATTTGAAACTCAATACTTAGAGGAATACACAACATAAAATTAAAATCTTTTTTATGTGAAAGCTAATATGAAAAATATACTTAAATTGCTTCGGAAACAAAAGTTAAAAATGTACATATCCAACTTTAAGACTATATTTGGGGTTTGTTTACTGTGTTAAGTGGTTATCAAAACTTATATTAAATTTTGATATTTTTACTTTGACAAAATGAAAAACTCATACTAGCTAGATGTTGTTGATAGTAATTTATAACCAATTTACAAGCTAATGACATGGCTGTCCCCCAGAACCTTCGAAAAATTTAGGCGCTGGGTAAGTAGAAAAATACGGCCCCTATATGATAAGATCAATATGCGTATATAAAAGGTTTGTAATACAACAATAACTGTTACGCCAATAAACAAAAGTATTGTAGCCATATAATCTTATTTACGTACTTAATTGAATCGTCAGGCTCTCATTGCATTTTTAGAATCGGTTTAGATTGATAAATGGTATGGACTAATTAAATTAAAATGTTAGCGGTCCCTAATGTTGAATAACTTAAAATATGTAAATTATTATTGAGTTTGTTTAATGACCTATAGCTTTTTTTTTCCCTTTAAATATATACCAAATTTTTTTAAGAAAATACCAGTCTCCTGAAAGATCGAGCGCTGAGCGTCGTCCACTCCGCCCACCTTCAAGTCCGTCGTAGCAATGAATTGAGGATATAAGTCGAGAAGTCGTCAAATTAGTTAATTCCTATATGTTACCATTGTTTGACACCACTAATTAATTTGCTATTGGTAAAAACGTTAAGTTAATTCATTTCTGTTAACCATTGTTTGACAACCAACTTAAACCGTGAGTGCATCTAAGCTAATTTTATTTTAATAAATCCATCTACATTTCGCTTCAACTAATTCTAGCATGATTTAAGTTCGGTTTTACTACTTGAGATCATATAGTAAAAATCGCGACTAGCCTCCGATTAGTCGGTGACTAGTCGCTAATCGGAGGTTGTGCTGACCGATTTCACCAAATCGGAGTTGCTATCGGTAGTCGGTCAAAATTGGTCAAAGTCGGCCAAATCGTCCTAATCGGCGGTTTTCTAGCGACGATAACCGCCGTATTTACCATTCAGGCGCCGGATTGGCCGATTCCGGCGAGGATTTGACTCCGTGATAGGAACGAGGAAGGGTGTACTGGCGTTCACTGCACGATGGAAGATAGCGTGTTTTAACTCTAGGTTAATTGATTATTGTTTGTGTATTTACATCTAAGCCCCTTAATATTCATCAATTTACAAATTATCCCGCAAACTTGTCAATTAATTCATAAAAAATTATAAATTATACATAAATTTGCAAAATTATACACAAAAGTCTGATCCGATTACCCCGATTATCCCGATTAATCCCTATCCCTACCCTCACCGCCCGACTAACGCCTAGCGATTTTTACAACACTGCTTGAGATTTTGTTAAAAAATATCGTTTTCTTTCAAAATTTAAACATCAATTTAACTTTACCCGTTTTATAATTGTTTTAATTTTACTAATAAAATTTCATTAGTTGCTTCAACTTTATCAAAATAATGAAGTTTTTTTGAGTAAAATTCAAACAACATATGAAACTTTTTAAGATAAAGTAATTTTTATAATATTTTAAAGAATAATTTTTTAATTAAACTTAGGAAATAATAAAATTACTCTTCAGCATTCATTTTAATTTATAGACGAATAATGGTAACCTATGTAGTATATATGAAATTTATAACAAAACTTTTCTATCATATTTAAAAAATAATCACATACTAAATGTAGGTTTTAATATCAATTTGGTTCAACAATTCAATTATTATACACCTCATCATAACCAAACTATAAAACATTATCAAACATATCTAGATTATGTTACTCTCGTTTTCTTTACACTTATAATTAAGGCCAATAAAACATATTATCGTGTTTAACAACATAAAGATGTCTCGCGTAGCACAAGTATCAAATATAAAAATGACTTGTTTAAATACCTATGTCTATATAAATTTTTTTAAAATGTAGAAAAATCGAGTCTAGCCTACTAATTTTAATATTTTTAAAAACTAGAAAAATAGATAATACACTTTTTATTAGCAAAGTTAATCGTATATATACAGAATGGAATACCAGCGTGGACTTCAATTTCAAGATCCAAACATATAGACGGTTATGTATTCAAGTCTCACTCTGAGCAAAATATTCAAAGTTAAGTCAGGAGGTTTTTCCAACAATAGGTTTTCTCCTGAGGGGTTGGAGGCGATCTTGGCTGAGAACGGATAATAAACCCGATAATATAACACTTATCTTTTAAAGAATCATCGCGCAATTGTCGTTAAAAGAAAGAAAATAAAAAAGATGGTTATGCATTTAATAAGGATGTGCCGGGGACACCGCAGGTGTTTTTGGGGGCACCAGACCTAACATCACGGTTAACCTAAATATGATGTTGTCCCCTAACCGTGACCGCTAGACCTTACCGTAACACTTTCCAAGTCACATTCACTGTCATCCGACAACAACACAAAGGACACTGATAAAGAGCACGAGTGTGTAAGTAACCATCACGATTTTGGCCTAACCGTGATGTTTAGGGTACAAGGTACACTAATGTTGACAAAAGTGTGACTTGATGTTGATAAAATGTTTCGTGAAACCCGCGTCTAGAATTTGAACCGTCATGGTTAGGCCAAACAATGATGGTTTCTCGTCTAGATTTTCAATGTAATAGACTTCATGATTTCATGAAACAACCATCACGAACCATCACTTTGTTTTCATCGTCCCAAACACATTAATCGAAAGCCGAAGCTTCCAGATTTGAATGAGGCCCATATACCGAAGATTCGACCAGGTTGAAATAGTATCTATTTTATTATTAAACGTTTATTTGAAATATCTAACCATCACATTTCTTTATGAATAGTACGTATGCGGAGTCACTCTCCGTGGGGGGAGAGGAAACCACCCCTTGAACACATTGCTGAAGGCGTACGGCTCATTATTTGAACCGACAGGTTACGATGAAGGTACAGACATCCCCCTTACCATCTTATGGACATGCCCCAAAAACGTACCACTCACAAACAGGCTTGATTACGGACATGCGCCGAACCCGTACCACTCACAAACAGAGACGGATTACGGATATGCCTCGTAACACTCACAAATAGTGTCGGATCACGAAAATTACAAACATCCCCCATACCAGTCAGAACTAGAAGTTACACATGTGTCGGATACTTTTAATAGGAATGACATAGATGAGAGTGACTGTTTAGTTCACCTCAAAGAAAACCATTGGGACACCGCGGAGCACGATGGGGACAAGGATCAATAAGAAAGGTTACGTTTTCTTATAAAACCGACAAAGTACGAAAGAGTTTTCATTCTTTTGTTTATATTATTTATTTATTTTTTTATATTGTTTTTTATATCTGGCTTTATAATTTTTTCAACATTTTGATTCTCGTGTGGACTTGGAGATATGGGCTAAATGAGAGGACGTGAGCATGGGTGCGTTATTATGGTGGTCGGTCACGAAAAAAAGGATGTGAAACTCTTATGCAATTGTAGTGGTGAACCTAAATTCACTGGCACAAACAGGCGTATGTAGGAAAGAGTGACAGTTGGATGTTGGAGGTGTGAAAAACAAGACTAACCCATGATCCTATTATGTACGAGGAGGGCCACACACATCTTAGGAAGATGACCGCGGAAGAAATTGATCTTGTTGAGAAGTTACACAGGCACATGTGCGGCCACGACACATCCATTCAGCCGTAAGGGAGCAGTTTCCCCACAGCGCGCCTGTGTTGGTTTAGGACATATACAATATGACATCAAAGTTTAGGGCTGAGGGAAAAAAAGGCATGACACCAATAAAGGAACTCGAAAACTTCCTAGAATCTAAGAGTTCGTGTATAAAACACGGAAGAAATCCACAACAACTAAGCCGTGGAAGATGTTTTCTTTTCATCCTACCTCGTATAAAATGTGACGCGCATTCCCGCATGTTATGCTGATAGACACGACGTACAACCCACATATACAACATTTTGTTTGTTCAGTTTATTGAAATTACGTCAACGTCAAAGTCATTTTGTATTGCGCACACATTTATATCGAGGAACGACAAGACAACTTCACATGGTTTTTGGAGCGGATCAGAGATATGCTTGATGGTGTGTGGAGCCCCATGTTTTCATAGACAGTGACCTGCCCTGATGAACGCGTGTGACACACGTGTTCCCGAGTGCTACTAAAAACCTCTGTAGGTGGCACGTTAGGAGAATATCAAGAGAAGGTGGAACATCCTTTTCAAAGACGATATTTGGAAGGATTTTCCATATTGGTGGAAGGTCCTGTTTCGTTTCCTACAAAGGCATTGTACGATTATAATTGCATGAAGATGGAATAAACGTTAAATGAAGATGGTAACATGATAAGAATTTCATAGTTATTTATACTCTAATATATATTTGTTCATTTTATAAAATTGTTAGTTTCTTCTTAAAGGTGGGGAATATATTTATACTAATGGTTGGTGCCATACAATGAGAAATTATTACCTGTTGGATTCGATCGCCTCAACTTTGGTGAATATACAACTAATAGGTTGAGGGGTAACACGCCAACTTCAAGAGTTACATCACAGAGACCAATAATCGTTGCACCACTTGTCGGATATGTCTATGACCTCGTGCGTGGAGAGATTGAAATTTGTAAAACATTCGAGGTGTCCCATGTGAAGATTAAAATGACCATCGACTGCAATTTTTTTAAAATTGCATTATAAGGTATCTATTGTTTGCATTAGCCTCCGGAATCAGAGTTGATGAAAATGGAAATAATTCAGAAGTCAGGGGTTTCATGTGGGTAGATCCACACTAGAGAAAGCTTGAAAAGAGAATTTACTAAGTAATTTTTTTAGAAAAAAACCCCTTGAACCGGTGGTAATGGTTTTTGAGCCCACACCACTCCCGTATTCCCCTACTGTCTTAACCGGTCAGGGCAGGAGTGGTTCGTAAATTGAAGAAATCAATTATTGAGTAAATTGCATTTTCGTCCCTGTGTTTTGGTGAAAATTGTCACTATCATCCATAGTTTATTTTTTCGCATCTGGGTCCCTGTGGTTTACAAATCTTGTCATTTCATCCAGTTCGTTAACTCCATCCAACATTCTCCGTTAAATGAAGGGTATATTGGTCATTTACATATATTTTTTATTTTCTATTTTTTAAACCCATTTTAATGTATCCCCTTTAAATAAATTGCTATTTAGTCCCTGTGATTTGGGCATGTTTGCCATTAAATCCAAAAATCCCACCACCTTGGCATAAAACACCACATCACCACCCCCGTGATGGAACCACCATGTAGACGTAGGTACAAATAACCCACACAAGATCGTGTACCCGAACCCAAAGCCCGGCCCAGCTGCTGAACGGTAAGCCAGCAGACACGCCCCGCATTTAATTACATCGGAATCACCCCAATCAAAACCGATAATTCAGTAACAGTCGGAGAACATAAAAGGTAAGGATTTTGCCGGGGAATATCCCTGTAAATCAGCAAACGTTTATAGCAGTCAAACACTATAAATACCAGGTAAAGAGGATCGAGACCTTACAAAAGAATACACACAAACTCCCCCTTTATTCTCCCTATCACATATTTCCATTCAACCAATACTTACTCTCACATCGGGGGTCGTTTCAGGGATATTTCCCCTGGAACGCCTTAACTGGTATGTTTTCATTGTGCGTAGGTTTGAAGCTTCAGAGCATCGGTGGATCGAAGTTCAACAAGACCGGAACCATCCAGAGTTGGACCTCGTATTTACACACCACACCACCACCACAACGCCGCAAAACCACACCACTCTGTCAGAACCACCAAATCATCACTACCCACCCTATCATAAAACCACCAACACCACACCAGACGGGCACCACCCCCACACATTAGATCTCCGCCATCACATACTAGATCACCACCACCATGTGGACCTTAGAAACCAACCGTTAATCTCAAACTTATAGTAAACCCCTTCGAAAACTTATATGGAACCCTTGAAAAACGAGTATTGTAAGATAGTAGGGTGTGAGGCATTTTCAAAGTGGTATGCCAAGTCCAATATTGTTGTCGATTTTAGGGTTTACATGATCGACGACGATCCGATGTGAGTGGTGGTGGTGGGCGCTCTGGTGTGGTTTGTTGGCTTTTTGAGGGGTGGGTGGTGGTTGGGTGGTTCTTATGACGTAGTGGTGTGGTGGTTATTTTTGGACTAAATTGGCAAATACGCCCAAACCACAGGATTAAAATAACATGTATTAAAGAGTATATATTACATCAGTTAAAAAAAAAAAAAAAAACATATTGTAAAATGACCAATACCCCTCATTTAATGGAAATTTTGGATGGAGTTAACGTAGTGGAAGAATATGACAAATTTGTAAACCATAGGGACCCGGATGTGAAAAAGTAAACAATTGGATGAAAGTGATAATTTTCACCAAACCACAGGGACGAAAATGGTAATTTACTCTTAATTATTTTTATACAAGGGTAGCAACATACGGTCATGGTTTGCCTTACCGTACCTTTTGCTTCAAAGGTGGCGTGTTTGACCCAAATCGTCACACTTTATGACTAAAGCCATCAGGTATTGGTCTTGCTCTCACGTTTTAGTTTTACATAAATGTCACGGTTAGGCCTAACCGTGACATTTCAGGGCTGCCCTAAAACATATCTTAACCGATTACGATCATGTAAATATATCGAAATAGTATACTTTTCGTGAACATACACACACATTAACATATATAACATTAAGAACAAATACGCTTCGTAGACGTACGTACAAACACACGTACGTGTACAACCATGATGTTTTAAAGGTAATCTACAACATCTCTAAACCGATTATGATCATATATACAACAACAACATACCCAGTATATTCCACTGAAAGCAGGGTCTGGGAGGAGTTGGATGGTGGAAAATCTTACCTCTATATTTTAGGATCATATATATATATATATATATATATATATATAATATATAATACACCACAACACGCACACCACATACATACATACATTTACATACATACATACTACATACATACATAGTTACTACTAGTACGTACGTACGTACGTACGTACGTACGTACGTACATACATACATACATACTACATACATACATACATACATACATACATACATACATACATACATACATACATACATACATAACATACATACATACATACATACATACATACATACCACGCACCGCCAAACACCCCACCACTGAACCGCCATCACCGACGACGTCATTGCGAGGCCTATTTTGACGGTTCAGGCCACCATCACCGCCAACCACCACCACACCACTACCGCACCGCCACCAAACTGTCACACGAGGCCAATCTTTAACATTCACGCCCGCACCACCACCGCTCCACCATCGCACCGCTGCCGCACTACCACCTACTAATCGGGTATGTAATTTTAATGCTTTAAACCATAGAATGAACTTAGATTTGATAGGACTTTCCGTGGGTATACGCTACATTAAGCGGTTTATGATGATGATCTAATAATAATAATAATATAATAGAATAATATAATAATAATAATAATAATATAATAATAATATAAATAACTGTAATAATAATATATGATAGTAAAAATAATAATAATGATAATAGTAATAAAACAATAATAACTAACTATAATATAATAATGATAGTAAAAATAATAATAACGATAATAGTAATAAAACAATAATAACAACACAGCAGCAGCGGCGCGGCGGCGGCGGCGCGGCGGCGGCGCTGCGGCGGCGGCGGCTGCGGCCGGCGCAGCAAGCGGGGCAGCGGAATGGCGGGGCCGCTGCACAGCGGCAGCTGCTGCAGCAGCAGCAACAACAACTGTATAATAATAATAGTAAAAATAATAATAAAAAATACTAATAGTAATAATAATAATAATAATAATAGCGTAGTAAAGAAGTAGTAGTAGTAGTAGTAATAATAATAATATACTAATAATAAATAATAAATATAATTGTATAATATAAGATAATAATAATAAGAGAAATAATGGTAATAATAATATAATACGTGTACTAATAATAAATAATAATAATAATAAAATAATAATAATAATAATAAAATAAAAGATATAACAATAACTGTAATAATAATAATTGGAATAGTATTATAATAGTAATAATAATAATAATATAATAATATATCTATAATAATAATAAAAAGAAATAAAGTTAGTATTAGTAAATAAATATAATATATAATAATAATAATAATTATAATTATATTATTATTATTATATTATTATAGTAGTATAACCGTCAACCATAATTTAAAAATTAAAAATAATAATAAATGCGGACTTCTTCTCAGATATGGATGCCGACCCTGTGTCTATCCCCGGTATTGACGACTGCCCCATGTTCAATTCGATTGGGACTACGCCATTTGAGTGGATCGGGACCCTGAGAGGACACCCGCCAGCACCGGGGACCATTTTCTCGCATAGTGGTTAAACCTCGTTGGCGAGCGCGATAGGTTTAGGAGATTATAGCGAGGACAGCCTCTTGGAGCAGATGTTTAGCATGGATTTGCCTGCACATCGAGAGCTCACGGTGGAGTTTTACTGTTATTCACCTTCCGTCCCCGTGTGCAGGAGCTTTCGGAGCTAGACGAGGATGACATCGCAGATGGTTGTGAGGCCGCAGAGGTGTCCTTCAGGATGTTTGGGGCCCTGCATCGCATGTCACTTAGACGGTTTGCTATCGTCAGCAGCCTCTATACGGAGGAGGAGACACGAGATCGATCTACACCATGGCTTGTGATTGGAGGGGCTGATGACTCTGATCAAGTCTGGTGTTCTGCGATTGTGGCTGCCCGTGTGGTGCGATTCGAGGTCATCTCACACACGAGACCCTCGATATCATTACATTCACCGACTAATCGCTACGTCTATCGTTGGACGTGGGCGGGGACCGACAGGCCAACACCGCTGACCTCTTCTTTCTCCTGTGTGTACTCACGCACCGACACTGCCACCTCGCGCATTAGTAGGCAGGCACTATCACAGGCAGGCACGAAGGGCACTGGTAGGCAGCAGCATCGTCGCCTAGATCGCTTGGGGCCAGGATATGATCATGCCATGGCACAGCTTCCACTGCTTGCCGACCTGTGCGCTTGGTGTGCCAGCCACCGCCACTGGGATGAGATCGCCCCGAGGTTCGACGATGACACGTGGCACAAGGTGCAGACATTCCATGACCTAGTAGCATGGTGCCTGAGCCGTTGGTGGACCCACCCAAGTTTGGGTGCCAAGGTTCAGGTTAACCTCTTCACCAGCTGGTTGGTGGCGGGGAGGATCACCCATTCCTCCGCCGTAGCATCCTCAGTGCGTGTACATGCCGTGCGGTTGCCTGATCACATTGTAGATATGCTTCAGGACACGCAGGCCAGGGTTATGAGGATGGACGACCGGCTCACACGGGTGAAGAATATGATGAATGGGTTATCCCGCACATGGTCGCAGACTATGCCGCCATCAGTACGTTGTTGTTGCACCGGCCATCTAGACGGTAAGGCCATGACGGTTCGGGCACCTCTAGCGTGGGCGGTTCAGTCAGGGCAGGGATGCGGACATGGTATTTTAGATAGATATTTTGTTTGTATTTTGTATCTTTTGTATATACAAACTCTTTGTTTTATATATGCAGTTTTAGTTATAATACTTTTGTAGTATTTATGATGGTTTTATATTTGATTGGTGTTTGTTCGGTTGTGTTTGCTTATTTTTTATAATGGTAATATATACATATTATGTATTGTATAATAACAATTGATTTTTACAACTCAATAATTTGATAAAAATAAATTAAATACAAACCGTCACATTAATAACAACCATCGATTTTTACAAATTCGGAATATGATTAAAAAAACACAAACTGTCACATTTATAATATCAACCAATTTTTACCAATTGTTACCAATTTCTGTTGTGGATCACATACTTACAATGTTTTCTTATAAGTGATTAAATTTGTAAGATTTCAATTTACAAGTCATCGATGCATCCAGTTAGATATAGTCACAAACGAGTAATATATACCATATTAGATTATAAGTGACGAGATTAAATTGTAACTTTCAATTTGTAAGGTTTTCAATTTATGGTTTTTGACGAGGCTAAGCGATGATGATCAAACGAAAAATACTTGTAATATGATAAAATAAAAATAAACATAAAACACAACTCGTATGTCACGATTAGATTCAACAGTGTGATAAAACAAAATAAACACAAACTAGTACATTTAAAAAATAACATATTATACCTAATATGTTACAGTTTGGCATAACTGTGACATCCGGTAATTTTCCGTTACCAAACTCCGTTAGTTCCGTTAAGTCTTGCATACATGTTCATAATCTAATTAATAAAGCGATTATTTTTGTTATGTTTATGAGTTTGCAGATTTTAAATATTTATTTTGTAGATTTTACGCGCGATAACGTGACTAGGTGTCGTATGTATATTTATGTGTGTGTGACTTGTTGTACATGTCTAGGATTATTGTTATTGGTTATAATACC
The DNA here is from genome assembly GCA_024085815.1 of Flaveria linearis. Lineage (NCBI taxonomy): Eukaryota > Viridiplantae > Streptophyta > Magnoliopsida > Asterales > Asteraceae > Flaveria > Flaveria linearis. The sequence continues at coordinate 26,402,365 of CM044008.1, forward strand.
TTTGCTTGATTTAAAAAATTTTAAAAAATAGTAGAAAGACTAGTTTTTATAAAATAAATAAAGGGGTTATTTTGTAAAAGTTCTAAGCTAATACTTACCATAATTAACCAAAAATCAGCGCTAATCCCACCCCAAACCCCCATTCGGACGCAACTCTCTTCCCCATCCTCTCTTTTTGCGAATTTGATCCAAGGGCAAGCATACAAGTCGAAATTCAAGTGATTCCAAGTAGTACAATTGATTTCAAGTGTAAATCACCATCTAAACTCATCTAAGGTTAGTATTATGTTGTTTTTTGTGAATTTTGTGTTCTTGAGGAGCCCTAATCCGAAAATCCTGATGATAAATGAAATTGATGGTTAATCCATGTTAGTGTTGTTTTGTATTGATACTAGATTGTATGTTAATTGCAAGTATTGATATGGATTTGGATGTTGTAGCCAATTAGGTCAAACTAAACTTGATTGGGGAAACTTTATGATTGATCAAATTGTGTTGGTTGATGATTGTATGATATTAATTAGATAGTATGAAGGCTAGAATACATTGCCCTTGCAAGAATTGATGAATTGAAGGTTTTGTTCATAGGTTTACTATATAGTAACTTTATTTTGCATGATATGATGATTTGATGATGTAGTGATGTTTGTTGATGTTTTAGGATGACATGCGTATACTAGATTGATGATATGTATGCTAGAAAACTAAGAATGATACTGTAGTTCATAGATTTCCAAAGTAGTAACTTTTTGGATATGGGATTGATGAATTATGATATGTGGATGTTGTTGATCTTGCTTAGAGGTTATTATGAACTTGATATGGCATATTATTGATGAATGCATGTATATATTGGTGTATGATAGATTTTTTGGGATGTACTTTCCTAAAAGGGAACTTTATTTGCACAAAGTTTGACTGATGATATTTGAGCATTTTGGGACATTAGGAGCATGTTAGTATGTCCATGGATGATTTCTAAAGTGATAAAACCTGTTAAATAGTTTGTAGGAATGTCCATTTGGTTATGTGTGATTTATGTACTTGATGATCATGTATGTTGGATGTGGATTAGCAACTAGGACATCATTTTGGGACTGGAAATTGATCATCTTGGTGTATGTGGAATGTAATGACATGTTGAATGCATTGTTAGTAGTATGGATAATTAATTGATACATTATCTGTTTTGGCCTGTTTATGATAATTCATAGTTATGGGTCATATGAGTAGGTTATGCATGATTTGATTTTGACCTTGCATGATGCATCATTATATATGTTAAATGGTTTACAACACATAAGGTCACCAACGTTAAACAGGTCAACTGGGTCAAATAGTCTATCCTTTTAAAACCTTGAGTCTTTGGTTGTAGTGTACTTAGGGTTCCACATATCTCTGTTTACGCGTACTCATGTACTTACATGATCTTGGTAACCTCTGAGGGTTGACTGTCCACTCTTTCTTTCAAGTAAACTCTAAGTACTTACTATGCATATCAGGTGAGTTCATGTCCCATTATTTATTTAATCTCTTTTGGGGGGAGAAAACATACAGGTATTTTCACAAACGTTTTATGTATTTAAGTTGTGTATAATATTAATATAGTACTGTTTACCATGGAAAAGTACTCACACTTTCGAATTGTTAATATTGAATAGCGGGGAAACTTGGATAGTACTACTGGTCTGACGACCCCACCTGTGTGACTCGAGGTCAACCGGTGCAATTTGTCCTATGAACATTTGTCACGACCTGGTAAGTCGTGGCAGGAGGCAAAAACTATCACAGTCAGCTTCAATTACGACACTATGAATTAATATTTATTGTTAATAGACTAGCTATCTGTTACAATACACTGCTTATATATCATAACCTTAAACTGTTTATGTTTAAACGCCAACTCTTGAACTCACCAACCATTGTGTTGACATTTTTAGTATGCTATTCTCAGGTCGATAATCCAGTTTGCCAGTAGGAGCACATCACGAGTCAAGCATGCATCTAAGGATTTAAATTATAAACACATTACTTGTCTTTTAGTTATGGGTTTCAAATATTTGGATGACGCATGTTTTGCCATATTATGCATTTATATACTTTGGGTTTGTCTTATTTTACAAAACGTTCCGTATGGTTTTAAAGTTTGAACTTTGATTTGTTTTATGTAAACATGGCATATAGAGTCGTTCTGAGTAACTATTGACTGTGATCCTGGTTTGTTCACACGCCGCCTCGCGTAAAACTCCGCACGTGGATTTTGAGGGTGTGACACATACCGTGACATATACACTACCACAAACCCTAAAACAACTCTAAAAAAATGGAACACAAACACATTCCCAATAATTAACCCAATCCAGAGTTGAGAACATTCTCTGAGTGACGGTTAACTCTAAACGTGATGGTTAACTTCTACACCTAATCTAACCGTCACGTTGAGCCCGAACTGTCACAGTTAAGGGTTTTTCTTTAAATTCCTACGGTGCGTCTAAAATTTTGGTTTTAATAATGAATGTAACTTCAATGTCATGTCACAGCAACATTTAGGCAGCATGGAAAGACCCATCATTAAGATATACATCAAAATGTTACGTTGAGGTCTATTTTGTCTTTTGCCTTACTAGACTTGCAAAAGTGTGGTGATGTAGAAGTAATTAAATCTTACACCTCAAACATGAGTGTGCATTCTCCGTATGTCTACAGATGACAAAAAACGCATCGATGACATGCAATTTTATTAGAAAGTAATATTTAATATAATCATTACATCCCATATTATAAATCGACACACTCCTCGAATAATATAACACTATACGCCTCGTATAGGGTTGAAAACATTGAAAACGAGAAAAATTCAGGGGCTGTCAAAGGACTATACGCCCCATATAGCCCTATACGACTCCTTATACGACATATATAGGGTTATATAACACGTATAGCAAATTTTGAAATCGAATAGAAGGAAAATTCAGAGGGTTGTCAGAGGTTTAAATGCCACATATAGGGCTATACGACCCCCCTATACGACATGTATGAGGCTATACGACACGTATAAAATTTGAGGTCTTGATTTATAATTTTGAGTTGTCTAAATATCCGGTCCCTTAAAAAACTATAAATAACTAAAGAATATTCGATAATAAAATATTATCAAACAGTCTTTAAATTCATATTTTTAACCCCTTTTTTTATCCTTTCAGAAAGGAAAAAACAGATTGTTCATTTAAAAATAGATTGTTTATATAATATATACGGTCAATAAAATATAAAATTAACAATTACTAATAATTTAAATTAAAACATAATTTTTTGAGATGAATATTACTTAAATTACGTATAATTAGCTATCATAATAATAAAATAATAACAACATTTCTAAAACTTTCTTCTTTAAATTTTTTTAAGAAAATTTGTTTCTTTACACGTTCTATTTTTTCAAAAGAAATGCTTTTAAACAAATTAATTTAAAAAAAATTCTTTGTATTAAAATTTTTTATTTTTATCAATGATCTTTAACGCAAGTGGTTAAGATGACGTACGTAAGACATATATATACTAAGAGTACTTGGTTTAAATGTCAATTTAAGAGATCTTTGATCTTTTATGAACATAAATTTCCAGCCACCATATTCGTATTCTTTCTTTCTTAATTTATTAGTTTATTTATATTCTGTTTTGCTTTCATTTGTAATTTGTTTTTTCTATTATCTATTGTAATATGGATATTTGATTATAAATTATTTATATTTATTTTGTGAATGGTGTTTCTATATATCGATCAATAGCCGCAATGTATAGACAACCCACCAATTATCATAGTTGCTGATACTATTCCTACTATGGATTTTCTTAATCATGTGATCAGTCAAGAAAATAAAATATTTAGAAAAACATAAATTATGATTTTTTTAACGACAAATCTACTTCACTTTTATTTTTAAATTATTTCAAGCTATTTCATAATGTTTGTGTTTAAACACAAGATCTTTTTAAAAAATAAACTCTATCAAATGGGCTAGTTTACATCAACTACAAACAAAGTAATTAGTTTTCTGTATTTGTAAGCAATCTGTACGTATGCGTACAAAAGTTTTGACTAAAATGAATTTTAAATAGCACCATACATATTGTCTCATTAATTAGATTAAAACGCCTATTCCCCTATGTATTACGGGAATCTGCACACACCCAGTTTCCTGTAAAAAACCGATTCAAACGGTCACGGTTAGGCCTCCCCGTGACCGTTCAATCAGGTGTGAGACCTAACGTCACGGAGGCCTAACCGTGACAGTAGCTCTGGGGATCCGTTAACAATGATTGGTATGTAATTAATGGGGAATGATATTGTGCAGTTAGGGTTTTGGGGGCTATATGTCACGTTTGGCCAAAACGTGATATATTGCCTTTATTTTTTATATTTTTTTATCATATCACTTTGTTTTTATTTTAATTTTATCAATCGTTTACCTAATCGTAACTCACAAGTTTGTGTTTTGTGTCATTATAATTTATCTTTTACAAGAGTTATTTATTATTAATGTGACGGTTTTGTGTTTAATTTGTTTACGAGTTTGTAAAATCGGTTGTCATTATTATACTGACATATTGTATATATTTTCTAATTTTGAGTAATCACACTAGTTTGTTTTTATTTTTATTTTATCACACGGTTAACCTAATCGTAACATACGTGTTTTGGTTTTGTGTTTTATTATTAAATTATCATATTACAAGTAATTTTTGTGTTTAATTATTTATTAAACAAGTTGGTTGTTATTTTATCACATGGTTAACCTAATCGTAAAATCAGTTGTTATCAAACATATACAATTAACATTACCAACATTAAAAATATAAAACAAACAAACAAAGAAACACAACCAAACAAACACAACCAATATACAAGTCATCATAACTGAAACTGCACAATATTATATATACAACGATTTTTTACATACAAAAAGAAATAAACAAACAAAATACCTATCAAATCCATCATCCCCGGATCGCTGCCCTGACCAGACCGCCCGCGCCAGATGGGCCAGCACCGTCAGGTCTAACCGCCTCGGTGGATGTGATAACAACGGCGTACCCGAGGCGGCATAGTCCGCGACCATGTGTTGGATGACCCAGTCCATCATATCATGCAGCCTCGTGACCCTGTCTCGTGTCACACCCCAACCTTGACGGCGGAAACGTCGAGGTGTGAGGATTAAAGATTGTTCACAGCCACATAACGCTATGTTAAAGTATAAAAATACCATTAATCAATTGTTTTCAATCACCACATACATCAATGTCTCAAATAAATCAAACAAAACAAGAATTCAATCGTCTTTATTAAGCCTAGGTCCATGATCTAGGTTTATGCATTCCTTCATCATTGCTAAGCTTGCACATTACCTGAAACATGTTGAAAATAAAGTCAACTAACTAGTTGGTGAATTCTCATGGTTTTAAATACAATAAGTATACAAAATGTGCAATTCTAGTCAATGGTCACAAGATAGCAAGTATATAGAACATGCATAGTTACAATCAAGCCTCGACTGAATAATATGAATAAGCATGATTAGCTAGTGTATTTGGTTCCCTAGTGCACAAGCATACGGCTCCTAGGAGTCGGCAATACATCGACTTTAGCACCAATAGGCTTGTCAGGCCCAAAGATCTAAGACTTCGCTAGGCTAGCATAGTTAATGATTGCACACGTATGTCACATCTCATATATACTTAACATATCCAAACAACCACGACTATGTAAAGAATGCACGTGTGTAATAAGTATCAAAGCGTGTATGTGTAAGTTTGTATAAGCACATGTTTCACCGCGAAAGACGTGAAATAATCATAAAGCGGGGCATAAGAACTCACATGTTTAATACAGGAGACTTGTAGATGTAAAGATAACACGATAAGATTTCCAACACAACGTCACAACGCACCTAAACGAAATAAGTAGCGCGTTATAATTTGTTTGATGATTAATTGTAGGTCTAATATGATTTAATAATTATTCGTATTTATTACATGTTAATAACGTGATCGGTTAAATGGAACGAATGGATTATACTTGGTATAATCAATTGTTAGCGCGAAAGAGATTAATAAATAAACTTGATTAACTTGTACGTTAAACCGGTTTATAAGGATTGTATATAATAATTATGATAAGTGGTTTAGCTATATAAGGAACTATATATAATATATATATAATTTTATAGGTATAAGTAAACACTTTAATTGTTTAAATATATATAATATATATACTAAACAATTATAATATTGTGTATAATGATCATAACAAGTGATTTAGCTATTAAAAGACTATATATAATATATTATAATATATATATATATATATAAATATATATAAAACAATTATAATATTGTATAATCATAATAAGTGATTTAATTACTAAAAGAACAATATATATAAATATATATATATAGGTATAAATAACTAAACAATTTAATTGTTTGAATGTATATATACATATACATACTAAACAATTATAATATCATTTTAAGTGATTTAGTTATTAAAAGAACTATATATAAATATATATATATATAATATATAGGTATAAGTAACTAAACAATTTAATTATTTAAAAATATATATACATATACAAGTATTATGTTTACTCATTTCTTTTGTATTTTTAAAACTAAAATAATGTATTTATAAATACAATATTTTATAAAAAATTATTTTAGTCCCAAATTAATTAAACAAAAGTAAACAAAATCTCTGCATTTTATGAAATTATTTTAGAAATTTTCAGAATTTAAAAGGTTTAATAATTAAAAAGAATTAAAGAAAAAAAAAAATCGAAAAAAGAACAGGGGAGGGGCTGCCCGGGGTCGAACCCGGGCCTCCCTGTGAACATGGGACGCAGGAACCAGTGAACCAGGGCCGTGGCCTTGGTTCACATTGGTTTTGTTTTAATAAAAACACTCGTCCCCAGTTTCCCCCAATTCGAATAACCCTAGATTCAACAGATCCTCATTGACCCTCGATTCGGTGTTGACACCCAAATCATCATAGGGCTTCTGATCCTTGGATCAAAACGAGTAGAAAACAGGTTTCAATTACCTGTTTTGATGGGGTTTCGAGTGATGTCGAGTTCGATTAGGTTTGGGTGTTCTTGAGTTTGGGGTTTTCTGATCGAGAGGGTTTAAGGTGAAATTGAGTATTCAGTGAGGTTAGGAACTTCAAAATGAACCTAAATCCCATAATTTATAGGCTTGATTTCATGGATCCGAGCCTTTCTCTCTCGATTTTAAAACGCGTTCGAAGTTTACCAAATTAGGAGATTTGAGGCTGTTAATTTGCAATGGTGATTGAATGATTGATTGATTAAGCCGCGTTTTTAGTTTAGGTGTGATTGATTTGATTCGATTTGTGAAATTGATCAAGATTGATTCGGATTTTGGTAATGTTGTCTTGGTTTCGATTTGGAAAGGTGAACGAGCGGAATCTCGATTTTGGAGTTGGGTTCGGGTTCGAAACCCATAGTCGAAGGAGGGGTTTAATTGGGTCAAACCGTTTTAAAATGGGGTTTGGAGGCTTGCCGGAGCTCGGCGGAGCTCGCCGAGCTCCTCGCGGGAAAACGGGGTAACAGGGGGTGGTTTGGGTATTTACATAAATGGCCCTGTACTTTTAAATGTTATTATTTTGTGTTTTAACTTTCCTTTAAAGTTTTCAAAATGACAAACAACCCCTGTACTTTAATTCTAAGTTTTATTATTATTATTATTATATTAACATTAATTATTTATTATTATATTATTATTTATATTATTATTATTATTATTATTATTATATATTATTATTATTATTTATTATTATATTTTATATTATTATTATTATTATTATTATTTTTTTATTTTTATATTATCATTATATTATATTATTATTATATTATTATTATTATTATTATTATTATTATTATTATTATTATTATTATTTTTTTATTATATTTTTATTATTATAAAAAAAAATTAATAATGATGCTATAAAATGGCATAATAAATGAAAAATACAGGATGTTACAGTCTCCCCAACTTAAAAGAATTTCGTCCCGAAATTAAGAATCAAAAGGTTACAAGAATAAGTAAGGGTAAGTCTTCTTCATATGTTTTTCACGCTCCCAAGTGAATCTTCCGCTCCTCGTTTGTTCTCCCATCGAACCTTTACAATTGGATCGTAGAGGTCCTAGTCTTCTTCATAATGCGATCCATGATTTCGACGGGTTTTCAACGAAGTGTAGTGACTCGTCGATCTGAATGTCTTCCAATGGTACATGCAAATTATCGTCGGCCAGACACTTCTCAGGTTCGAGACGTGGAAGACCGGGTGAATTCCGCTAAGGTCGGAGGGTAGTTCTAGTTTGTAGGCCACTTTCCCGATTCTTTTCAGAACCTTGAAAGGCCCTACAAACCTCGGAGCTAACTTGCCTTTCCTTCCAAAGCGAACCACACCCTTCCACGGTGGAACTTAAGAAGGCCATCTCCCCAACTTGGAATTCCAGTGGCTTGCGACGTTTATCAGCGTAGCTTTTCTGTCGACTCCTTGCCACTTCCAGGTTCTTGCGGATGATAGCGACTTTATCGGTCGTCTCTTGTATGAGCTCGGACCGGTAATAAGATTCTCGCCAACGTCGGTCCAGCAGATTGGTGAACGACACTTACGACCGTAAAGTGCTTCAAACGATGCCATTTGGATGCTTGAGTGGTAACTGTTGTTGTAGGAGAATTCTGCGAGCGGTAGGTGCGTATCCCAGTCGCCCCCAAAATCAAGGACACAGAGACGTAACAGGTCTTCCAGGGTTTGGATCGTCCGCTCGGTTTGGCCATCGGTTTGGGATGGTAAGCCGTGCTTAAATCCAATTGTGTACCCAGAAGTTCTTGCATAGTAGACCAAAAGTGAAAGTGAATCGAGCGTCTCGTCGGATATAATGTGAAGAGGCACACCATGACGGCTTACGATCTCGTCAATGTAAATCCGGGCTAACCTTGATGTCTTATACGTGTCGCGTATGGGTATAAATGTGCCGACTTGGTCAATCGGTCGACGATTACCCATATGCTATCGTGCCCGCGAGATGTCCGAGGTAACTTGTTATGAAGTCCATGGATATATGTTCCCACTTCCACATGGGAATTTCGGGTTGTTCAAGTAATCCACTTGGACGTTGATGCTCCGCTTAACCTTCGTGCATGTAGGCACTTAGCAACATAGGTTGCTATGTCTCGTTCATTCCGGGCCACCAATATTGACTCCGTAAATCCATGTACATCTTATCGGAGCCCGGGTGAATAGAATAACGAGTCCGATGTGCTTCGTTCATGATAGAAGCCCGAAGGTTATTGCGTTTGGGGATCCAGATTCGGTTTGCGAAATACATTAGTCCATTGGCTCTTGTTTCTAATTGGGCTAAGAGATTTGGCTCGAGCTCTTCCTTCATACTCCCTTCGGTTTGCACCGCTTGCTGTGCTTCTCGAATACTTGCCTCGATGTCACAATCGATCCTTAAGTTCTGCAATAACACCGTAGCATTGTTGACATCGAGTCGGACTTCAGTATCAAACTCTCCCAATGTATCGAACCATTGGCGTCGGTCGCGAATCTCTTGAACGGAAACCGTCTTTTGATGCGTCTTTCGACTCAATGCATCGGCTACGACATTGCCTTGCCGGATGGTAGCGGATATCACAATCGTAGTCGCTAATTAGTTCCACCCAACGACGTTGCCTCATATTGAGGTCCTTCTGATTGAAGACGTGTTTGAGGCTCTTGTGGTCCGTGTAGACTATACATTGCGTGCCGTATAGATAGTGTCTCCAGATTTTCAAAGCAAAGACCACCGCTCCGAGCTCGAGATCGTGCGTGCGTATAATTTACCTCGTGAACCTTCAATTGTCTCGAGGCATATGCGATGACCTTTCCCCGTTGCATGAGGCACAACCAAGGCCTTGTTTCGACGCGTCGCAGTATACCGTGAAGTCATCATTTCCATCCGTAGCGTCAGAATAGGAGCATTGCACAACTTGTGCTTCAAGTCTCAAACGCCTCTTCTTGCTCGGCTTTCCACTCGAAAGGCTTGTTCTTCTGAGTCAAGAACGTGAGTGTTTGCGATTTTCGAGAAGTTGGCAATAATCGCCGGTAATACCCGCTAGTCCAAGAAATGATCGAACTTCTATGGGAGTTTTGAGAGCACTCCAATTCTTCACGGCTTCAACCTTCGCAGGGTCGACGTGAATTCCTTGACTATTCCAACGTGCCCTAAGAATTGTACTTCTTCAAGCCAAAACTCACATTTCGAAAATTCGCATACAGTTGTTCCTTCTTCAACAGCTCGAGGATTTGACGGAGATGAAGTTCGTGATCGGAGCGAGACTTGGAATAAATAAGAATGTCGTCAATGAAAACGATGACGAACTTGTCTAGGTATGGCTTGCACACCCGATTCATAAGATCCATGAAGACCGCTGGAGCATTGGTTAAGCCGAAAGGCATACCATGAACTCGTAATGCCCATACCGAGTGCGGAATGCAGTCTTTGGGATATCGTCGTCGTGGACTCGCAGTTGGTGATACCCGATCGCAAGTCGTTTTTTGAAAAGATTGCAGCTCCTTGAAGTTGGTCGAAAAGGTCGTCGATACGAGAAGAGGGTACCGGTTCTTGATGGTCAACTTGTTGAGCTCCCGGTAATCGATGCACATGCGGAAAGACCCATCTTTCTTTTTCACAAATAAGACAGTGCACCCCAAGGAGAAGAACTAGGGCGGATAACCCCTTCTCGGATAATTCCTGGAGTTGGCTAGAGAGTTCTTGCATTTCCGATGGTGCGAGTCGGTAAGGTGATTTAGCCGCGGGGCTTGCTCCCAATCAAGTCGATTTTAAATTCTACTTCGCGTACGGGAGGTAACCCGCTAAGATCATCGGAAAGACCTCAGGGAATTCTCGTACGACTGGAACATCTTTGAGTTCCTTCTCCTTGGTTTTGTGTTGACTACATATGCCAAGAATGCCGGATAACTCTTACTTAGGCACTTCTGAGCCTTAGTACATGACATAAGCTTGAGTCCTTTGGAGGACCGTTCACCGAACACCTTCATCGTGTCACCGGAGGGTAAGGGCATGCGAATACACTTCTCGAAGCAGATGATCTCGGCATGGTTCTTGATAACCAATCCATGCCAATAATAACGTCGAAACTTCCAAGCTTCATTGGAATATGGTCGATAAGAATTTATGGTTGTCGAGGCACAATAGACAATCGCGGATAACCACGTCGACGGTGATGGGTTCTCCATCAGCAACTTCGACGGTGAGAGGTCTCTCTAGATTGAGCGAGGTTTAGAAAGTGTCGGCTCGAACTCTAAGGAAACGAAACTTCTATCGGCGCCCGAATCAAATAAATAATATGCATAGGTGTCATTAATAAGAAACATACCTGTAGGTTTTAAAGGCACTTAAGGACACAAGTAAGAATTTTAAGAGAAATTCTACGGAGATAGGTTTGCAATTTTTTTTTTACGTACCGTTCACCCACCCGTTGTTCGCTTGCGCTTGGTTCGCGTTGATGTTGAAAGCACGTCCACGAGCTTGTGGAACATTGCCCACAAGACGAGGGCACTGGGGTCGGTAGTGACCTGGTTCTCCACAGTTGTAGCAGACCCGATTTGTTCCGTCACTGCGTTTCCCAATGCTCGGCGACACGTTGCCACAAGGTGCCCGTACTTGCCACATAGTGTGCAGATGCGACACGGAAGGTTTCCCGGATGGTGGTACCTACAGTTTGCACATAGTAGAGGGCCTGCATAAGCCCTTGCCACGGGCACTTGTGCGGCCGTGTAGCCCCGTAGACACTGTCTTTGGGGCGGTTTAGGAGCAGCCACGGCGTAGTTCCGTGTCGGTACAAACTCCGTTTCTTGTTATCAGGCTTGACCTCCTTAACCTCCTCGGAGGTCGTCTTCTCAGTCTTCTTGGCACCCTTTGCGGACATAGTGCCCGCTCGGATGTGGTTCTCCATCAGCTGTGCCGTGATAGTGATGGCTTCTTCCAAAGTTGCGGGTCGGCTACCCACAACGGCATCCTGAATCTGAGGCGGTACACCCTTAATAAATTTTTCCACGTTTCGGGAACAGTATCCACCATGTGTGGCAGCAGTATGCTTAGTTCATGATGACGGTAGAATATGCCAGATGGTTCCCGCCATCCTGTTTCAAATTCCAGAATTCCTCCTCCAGTTTCTGGATTTCGCTCCTCGGGCAAAACTTGGCTATGGCTATGTTTTTGAATTCCTCCCAAGTTAAAGCCAAGATTGCATCGGGCCCTCGGTTCCTCTTTTCACTGTTCCACCATGTTAAGGCCCGTTGCTGTAGCATACTGGTGGCATACCTTACTTTGAGTGCTTCGGGCACTCACAGTTGACGAAGGTGTTCTCCATCCCTCAAACCACTCTAAGAGACCGGTGGCACCTTCCTTGCCACTATAACTTGGAGGCTTGCATGAACTAAAATGCTTGAAGGTGCAAGACTGGTTGTTACGCCGTTGGTTTGCACTATTCTCCCCTTGACCGTTGCTATTGTTCGTGACGTTTGCGATCATAGTGCTGCTGAGTTCAGCCACCATGGTCGGGATGACCGCAGCCATTTGCCGGGCAATCATGGCAGCAAGCTTACGGCCGGATCTTCCTCGTTTCCGTGGTAACGAGACATGCTGGAAAAATACAAATTGGGTTAGGATCGTTAAAGGATAATAAGGTGTGGGCAATTAAGGTAAGAATCATGAATTAATACGGAATGATTCCATTTGGTGACGCATCACCATTTGGAAGCGTTGACACGTCAAGATGAATTAACCCATTCACCTCAGAAACTCGTGTATGTTGGTCATAGTTTATCACTCATCCCGGAAATCCCCAGGTAGCGTAACGTTTCCCTCAATGAGATTTATACGAATACGCTTGCCTTAGCCCGAGGGCTTTTTGCCAGAAAATCCAGAATACAGTGTCTATGTACCACACTAGTTCTTTGGTTTATGAAATCAAAAATCTTGATGGGATATTTACAAGATTAGACATAAGTCTAAAGAATTCCTATCAATAGATTCTACTTGGAGACGAGAATAATTTAAGAAATAGTAACTGTCGGGAGAATTAACGTTTAAGATAAGTCTAGGGGAGACGGGTAACAATATGTAATCATGTAGAAGGCACCTATGCTAAGGCATCACATTGCACATAATAAGGCATAGCGTTAGGCAGCATGCAAACAATAGTATGTATTCATAAGAATACTATTCTATAAGGATCATGCATAAACTATAGCCTAGGTCACCATTTCTAATAACCTAAATCCCTATAGTTATGGGCTCTGATACCAATCTGTCACACCCCAACCTTGACGGCGGAACGTCGAGGTATGAGGATTAAGATTGTTCACAGCCACATAACGCTATGTTAAAGTATAAAATACCATTAATCATTGTTTTCAATCACCACATACATCAATGTCTCAAATAAATCAAACAAAAACAAGAATTCAATCGTCTTTATTAAGCCTAGGTCCATGATCTAGGTTTATGCATTCCTTCAATCATTGCTAAGCTTGCACATTACCTGAACATGTGAAAAAAGTCACTAACTATTGGTGAATTCTCATGGTTTTAAATACAATAAGTATACAAAATGTGACAATTCTAGTCAATGGTCACAAGATAGCAGTATATAACATGCATAGTTACAATCAAGCCTCGACTGAATAATATGAATAAGCATGATTAGCTAGTGTATTGGTTCCCTAGTGCACAAGCATACGGCTCCTAGGAGTCGGCAATACATCGACTTTAGCACCAAATAGGCTTGTCAGGCCCCAGATCTAAGACTTCGCTAGGCTAGCAATAGTTAATGATTGCACACGTATGTCACACTCATAATACTTAACATATCCAAACAACCACGACTATGTAAAGAATTGCACGTGTGTAATAAGTATCAAAGCGTGTATGTGTAAGTTTGTATAAGCAACATGTTTCACCCCGAAAGACGTGAAATAATCATAAAGCGGGCATAACTCACATGTTTAATACAGGAGACTTGTAGATGTAATAAGAATAACCACGAATAGATTTCCAACACAAACGTCACAACGCACCTAAACGAAATAAAGTCGCGTTATAATTTGTTTGATGATTAATTGTAGGTCTAATATGATTTAATAATTATTCGTATTTATTACATGTAATAACGTGATCGGTTAATGGAACGAATGGATTATACTTGGTATAATCAATTGTGCGCGAAAGAGAATTAATAAATAAAACTTGATTAACTTGTACGTTAACCGGTTTATAAGGATTGTATATAATAATTATGATAAGTGGTTTAGCTATTATAAGGAACTATATATAAATATATATATATATTTATAGGTATAAGTAATTAACACACTTAATTGTTTAAATATATATAAATATATATACTAACAATTATAATATGTGTATAATGATCATAACAAGTGATTTAGCTATTAAAAGAACTATGTATATATATATATATATATATATATATATATATATAATATAAAACATTTATAATTGTATAATCATAATAAGTGATTTAATTACTAAAGAACAATATATAAATATATTATATAGGTATAAATAACTAAACAATTTATTGTTTGAATGTATATATACATATACATACTAAACAATTATAATATCATTTTAAGTGATTTAGTTATTAAAAGAACTATATATAAATATATATATAGGTATAAGTAACTAATAATTTAATTATTAAAAATATATAATACATATACAATATTATGTTTACTCATTCTTTTGTATTTTAAAACTAAAATAATGTATTTATAAATACAAAAGTATTTTATAAAAATTATTTTAGTCCCAAATTAATTAAACAAAAGTAAACAAATAATTTGCATTTTATGAAATTAATTTTAGAAATTTTCAGAATTTAAAAAGGTTTAATAATAAAAAGAATAAAGAAAAGAAAAAAAATCGAAAAAAGAAAACAGGGAGGGGGGCTGCCCGGGTCGAACCCGGGGCCTCCTTGTGAACATGGGACGCAGGAACCAGTGAACCAGGCCGTGGCCTTGGTTCACATTGGTTTGTTTTAAATTTAAACACTCGTCTCCCAGTTCCCCCAATTCGAATAACCCTAGATTCAACAGATCCTCAATTGACCCTCGATTCGGTGTTAGACACCTAATCATCATAGGGCTTCTGATCCTTGGATCAAAACGAGTAGAAAACAGGTTTCAATTACCTGTTTTGATGGGGTTTCGAGTGATGTCGAGTTCGATTAGGTTCGGGTGTTCTTGAGTTTGGGGTTTTCTGATCGAGAGGGTTTAGGTGAAATTGAGTATTCAGTGAGGTTAGGAACTTCAAATAAACCTAAATCCCATAATTTATAGGCTTGATTTCATGGATCCGAGCCTTTCTCTCTCGATTTTAAAACGCGTTCGAAGTTTACCAAATTAGGAGATTTGAGGCTGTTAATTGCAATGGTGATTGAATGATTGATTGATTAAGCCGCGTTTTAGTTTAGGTGTGATTGATTTGATTCGATTTGTGAAATTGATCAAGATTGATTCGGATTTTGGTAATGTTGGTCTTGGTTTCGATTTTGAAAGGTGAACGAGCGGGAATCTCGATTTGGAGTTGGGTTCGGGTTCGAAACCCATAGTCGAAGGTGAGGGGCGGTTTAATTGGGTCAAACCGTTTTAAAATGGGGTTTGGAGGCTTGCCGGAGCTCGGCGGAGCTCGCCGGAGCTCCTCGCCGGGAAAACGGGGTAACAGGGGGGTGGTTTGGGTATTTACATAAATGGCCCCTGTACTTTTAAATGTTATTATTTTGTGTTTTAAACTTCCTTTAAAGTTTTCAAAATGACAACACCCCCTGTACTTTAATTCTAAGTTTTATTATTATTATTATATTATGAACATTATATTTATTATTATTATTATTATTATTATTATTATTAACATTATATTATTATTATTATATTATTATTATTATTATTTTTATTATTATTATTTTTTTATATTATCATTATTATTATATTATTATTATATTATTATTATTATTATTATTATTATTATTATTATTATATTATTATTATTATCTATTATTATAAAAAAAATTTTAATAATGATGCTATAAAATGGCATAAATAAAATGAAAATACAGGATGTTACATCTCGTGTGTCCTGAAGCATATCAAGAACATGAGCAGGCAATCGCACGGCATGGTACACGCGCTGCTGAGCTGGGCGGGCCCTGGTCGTGCGGCAGGGGAATGGGCTGATCCTCCCTGCCGCCAAGGGGCTCGTGGGCATCCTGAAGGTGGACCTCAGCCCCCGCCAGCTCGGGGGGTCCACCAACGGCTCGGGCACCCATGGCACGAGCTCATGGTATCTACTGAGCAGGTGCCACGTGCCGTCGGGAACCCTCCGAACGATCCTCATCCCCAGTGGCGGTGGTCCGCCGGCCACGCGCACAGGAGTCGGAGGTAGCGGGAGTTGGGACATGGCGTGCGCGTACCCCAAGCACCAAGCCCCGGAAACGATGTTCCCCGCCCACTAACGCCCCTCGCGACTGCCGATGATAATAACTAGCAAAAAATCAGCGAGGGCATGCGCGAGGTGGCAGTGTCGTGTGTGAGTACACACCGAAGAAAAAAAAGGTCGGCGGCGTTGACCCTGTCGGTCCCCGCTCCACGACCGGCGACGGACGTGGCGATGAGTCGGTGAATGTATCTATACAGAGGGTCTCGTATATGACATGACCTCGTATCACCACCGTACGGTCCGTCGCCAATGGCAGCCACTAGACCTGATCGGAATCGTCGGCCCCCGCGGATCAAGGTCGTGGTGTACATCGGCTGTCCGACCTCCACCTCCGTGTAGAGGCTGCTGACGACAGCGACCGCCGAAGTGACATGCGGTGGAGGTGGCCGCACAACAGGAAAGAAACCTCCGCGGCGCACGACCGTCCGTTATGTCGTCCTCGTCCAGCTCCGCAAGTCCCTGCTCACGTGGACGGAATGTGAAGGTGCAGTAGAACTCCATGGTCAGCTCTCGATGGGCATCGTCGCTCATCCGGAACATTGCTCCCACGGGCCTCCTCAGCCAATAATCTCAAAAAAACGATCCCGCTCTCCAACGAGTTGTAAGAAGTCCTCCGACAGGACGGTCCCCGGTCGGCACTCATGCTCTCAGGGTCCTGAACCGCTCGTACGGTGTAGTCCCCTGCTCGAACTGTAAAAACTGCAGTCATCAATGCCGGGAATAAAAGCATCGTCGTCGGCATCCTATCTGCGAAAAAAACGTATTTATCATTATTTACAATGTTTATAAAATTCATGGTTGACGGTTAATTATTATTATATATTATTGTATTATTACTATTATTATTATTATTATGTATACTATTATTATTATTGGTATTATTATTATTATGTATACTATTATTATTAGTAGTATTATTATACTATTACTATAATTATTATTACTA
Source organism: Flaveria linearis (assembly GCA_024085815.1). NCBI lineage: Eukaryota > Viridiplantae > Streptophyta > Magnoliopsida > Asterales > Asteraceae > Flaveria > Flaveria linearis. The sequence goes on from CM044008.1 coordinate 26,419,927, forward strand.
TTATTATTACTATTATTATTATATTATTATTATTATTATTATTATTATTATTATTATTATTATACTATTAGTATTATTACTATTATTATTATTATTAGTACTATATTATTACTATTATTATTATTATTGTTTTACTACTACTATTATTACTACTACTATTACTATTATAACTATTATTATTATTATTATTTAACTATTATTATTATTATTATTATTTATTACTATTACTATATAACTATTATTATATTATTATTTACTATTCTATATTATTTTTATTTCTATTATTACTATTACTATTATAACTATTATTATATTATTATTTTCTATTATTATTATTACTATTATTACTATTATTACTATTATTATTGCTATTAACTAAATTACTATTATTATATTATTTATTATTATTTACTATTATTATTTACTATTATTACTATTATTATTACATTAGTATTATTAATATTACTATTACTATTATTATTATAACTATTATTATTACTATTATTTATTATTATTTCTAATAATAATAATAATAAACCGTCGACAAACTACGCTACACATACGGAAAACCTATCAAATCTATAAGGGAAAACCTATCAAATCTATTTGGGAAAACCTATCAAATCTAATTGGAAAACCTATCAAATCTATTTGGGAAAACCTATCAAATCTATTTTACCTCTATGGATTAAAACGGAAAATTACGTACGAAAACGATAATGCCGGCGGTGGTGGTGTGGCGGCGGTGGTGCAGCGGCGGTGGTGCAGCGGCGGTGGTGCAGCGGCGGTGGTGGTGCGCAGATGGTGAGTGGCGGTGGTGGTGGAAGAGGTGAGCGGCGTTGTGGTGGTGGAAGATGGTGAGCGGCGGTGGTGGTGGTGGAAGATGGTGATTCACGCATGGCGGTGGTGGAAGATGGTGAGCGGCGGTGGTGGTGGTGGAAATGGTGGATTCACGGCGGTGGTGGTGGTGGAAGATGGTTGAGCCGCGGTGGTGGTGTGGTGGAAGGTGGTGGTGAGCGGCGGTGGTGTCACGGGGAGGGCTCGAGGTGACGGTTTGGAGGAGGTGGAGGTGAAATGTTGGGAGGATTGTGGGTGAAATGGTTATGGTTGTGTGGTGAAATGGGGTGTGCGAACGGTTTAAGATGAAACCAGTAACCACGAGGTCACGGTTAGGCCTCCACGTGACCTCTTACAGACAGGAGGTCACGGTTTGGCCTCCACGTGACCTCTTACACACACGGTGCTCGAGGGTAGGTGCACTAATCGAGGGGAATCAGAATCATAAAAATATCTCAAGAGGTCACGTTTGGCCTCCACGTGACCTCTTCCCCTTTTTTTTGTATAATTGTTATTATTATTATTGTTGTTATTATTATTATTATTATTATTATTATTATTATTATTATTATTATTATTATTATTACTATATTATATTATATTATTATTATTATCATTATCATTATTATTAACCGTAACTTTTTAGTTTCTGATACACACAAAATAACTATTACTATTATTAATATTATTAACTTTAAATTATTACTATTAACTTTTTATTTATATTAAGTATATTATTATTATTATTGTTATTATTATTATTTTCATTATTGTTTATTATTAGAGTTTATTTTGTAGTTTCTGGACATATACAAAATATTATTATTATATTATTATTATTATTATTATTAACTTTAAAATTATTACTATTAAACTTTTTTTATATTTAGAGTATATTATTATTTATTATTATTATTTTATTATTATTCATTATTGTTATTATTATTAGAGTTTATTTTGTATTTTCTGGATATACAAATATACTATTTAATTATTATTATCAACTTTAAAATTATTACTATAAATTTTATTATTATTATTATTGTTATTATTATGATTTTTCATTATTGTTATTATTTTAGATTTATACGTATGTTTGAACATTGGTTTACAATATAAGGTGCATATGTCGATATGTTCCGATAAGATTGTCTAGGTTATCATTAAACCGTTGCGGTTTGTTCACGTACGCATGTTTGTATGTACGTTTACGAAGTGTATTTGTTCTTATTGTATATATGTTGATGTTTTGGATCTAGAGTGTATAGGACTAGATCATTTTGTATAGGCTTAGTACTTGAATCAAGTCTTGTAATTCTTACTCAATTATACTAGTATATATATATATATATATATATATATATATATATATATATATATGTGCATTGAATCTATAGGTTAACCCATTATATGTGTGTTGATTTGTGACTGTTGACAGGGAAAAACAATATGCTTGGAAGGATTTCTGAAATTGACCAAGTGTAAGAAACATCTACGGATGAACATTATTGTTAATCCGTAGATATGTTTCTTACAAGACCAAATCACCAAGTGAATATTCCTGCGGATGATCAAAGGACCATGAAGTGAAGACTCCTATGGAAGAAGGATTCCTACGAAGAACAACACTCCTACGGAAGATCAAATCATCTACGGAAGAACAAAGTTCTGCGGATGACAAGGCTTCAGCGGAAGAACATTATACTTGTGTGATTTCAAATACCAGAAGTCAAACAAGCACACATCAATAACAATCCCAAGAGATCCGTGTTTCCTTAGCCGACTCAAACCACTATAATACGAGTCCTAGGTTTCACATCTAGGTGAACACAATCAATCAATATTACGGCTGTCAAGAGTTACATCATCGTGCAACCCTAGCCGCCGTCACATCATCGTCAAACATTATTCGATTTCACAGAAATTATTGTTCATAGTCATTATAATTATTCTTTTGTAATCATTACATGATATTAATGAAATACGTTTGAATAATTATTGAGTTTGCGTTTAATGTGTTTCTGTGTTGTGTTCATCGATAATCATAAATACAATTAAACGTCAATAATGATAATTCCGTGATCTTAATTGATTTATTTTAATACTGATAATTTCTGAATTGAGATCCTTGATTCACAGGTGGTATCAGAGCTTGGTGCTCATTGATTTAGATCAATTGATTTATCAGTATTAAAATTCTTTAATTGATTTTCAAACATTTAAATCAGCGACTTGTCATTCAGCAAGCATTCTCTCATTGCTTGTTTGATTTAGATCTATATTCAAATCAATTGAATACTAGACCTGAGTCTTGATAGATTTGTCAATTTAACATTTAAGTTTTGATTCATAATTTGCATCAACATGAGTACTTTTGGTGGAGGATCTTATCAACCGCCAAAGTTGGAAACCAAAGCTGATTTTAAATCCTGGAGATCAAGTTCAGGAATCATGTGACTACATAGATTCTGACTTGTGGGAGTCCATCACTGAGGGTCCTTATATTCCACCCACTCTTGGGCCATTATATGACAAGAATCAGCCTATCAGCACTAAAGACTTGTCACCTGATGTCAAGAAGGTCAAAGTCGATATTAAAGCATACAATTTGCTTACTATGGCTTTGCCAGAAGAGATCTTAGTCAGGTGCGAGAACTATAAAACAGCAAATTCCTTGTGGAAGATTCTCCACACTCTCTGTAAAGGGAGTGATGAGATCCGAAGCATAAGGAAAGACACACTCAGATCACAATATGAAACCTTTTATCATATCGAGGGTGAATCAATTCCTTAACAACTCCATAGATTTATGCAACTTGTTACTGAGATGAACATCTTGGAGTTGATATACCACTGAGGAACTAAACAAGAAATGCTCACACTTTGCCTGAAAGTTGGAAGCAGACTGTGTCCATGTTCAAGAACACAATAGATCTTAAGACAACCGGTCTAGATACATTGGTTGCAAAGGTAGAGCTCTTGAACTGGATGAACAATCAAGAAACAAGAGTGAGAACTCATGTTTCACCTTAACATTTTAAAGAACCCAAAAATGCAGGAAGTGCATTTATCTCAAATAATGAAGGTGATAACTCTTGCACTTTAAGTGATGATGAAGAGGAAGTTAGTTTCTATGTCTATGCTCTAAACCAACTAAGAAATCATCTCAAAGTAAAATCAAAAGAAAAGGGTAGATCTCTGAGAAAAGAGATACTACAGCAACTGCAAACCCTTCTCAACAAAACAACCAGTCAGAACCAATAACTGTGATATTGGATTCTGAAGAACAAAAGCAGCCTTTGTAGCTTTTAGTTCTAGCTTTCAAGCATATCTTGGAAGTTCACTTACATCAGCAAACATCTGCCAGCAAGATTTGGAGGAACTGCCTCCTGATGTAGTAGAAGAGATGGATCTACAATGGCAGATGGCTATGATTGCTTACAGAGCTAAGCAATACCTGAGGAGAAACAAGAATCTGGCTGCAGCTAGTAAACATCAAAGATTGGTGTTGACAAGTCAAAAGTCAGATGTTTCAAGTGCAATCTCTATGGACACTTCTCTAGAGAATGCAAACCAACAATCATCTCAGCTCAGCAGCATCATCAGCAGCGCATCAGCACTAACATTAGCACAACAGCATTATCATAATCAGCAATCAACCTCTCAAAGATCTCTGCACAGACACCTCAGCTAATATCCCCACCAGCCACAAATGCATCAGCAGACCGAGCAACTCCAAGGAGTCAGGGCTGATCATACTTCAAGATGGAACCTGTGACTGGAGTATGTATGAGAAGGAAGTTTTGGAAGAGAATCAAGCACGATGACATATGGAAAACAAAGTTCCTCTATGGCCAGCGAGGTAAAGACAGGTTATGTTCATCACATGTGTTGAGGAAGTTGAACGATATAGAGTCCATGCTCAACAATTGGCTGATAAAGTAAAGGAAACAATGATTTTAAATGAATCACACTTAAGAGAACATAAATATATCAATCAAAATCAGTTCTTTACAAAAAGATTAGAAAAATATGTTTCTGAAAACTACAGCCTTAAAGCCCAAGTTGAGCATCTGACCACTTCCTTAACAAAATCCATGGCTGATCATGCATCCACTGAAGTGAAACTTCAGAAATTTCAATTATCATCTCAGCAAATGAGATTTCTAAACTCTCATATTGAATCAAGAACAGGTCCGGGTTAGGTTATAATGCTGTTGCACCACCTATTAATGATAACACACTACCGCCTTTACCTGAAACAATGACTAACAATTTGTCAAATCATTTTGTGCAAGCACCAAATTGACATAAAAACCAGTCATATAAAAATAATGCTCTGATGAGTGAAACTGAATCTACTGAATCAGAATCACTTAAAACATAATGAATCAGATTTTGATAAATATGATGACTTGGATGATTCTAATGAACATGATACTGCTCAACTGAACATTGGTAAGAATGTTCAAGTTGAAACTAGTCTTCCGCGAGTTCTTGAAGAATCAAAGCTGCAGTATCCTCCAAAGCAACGAAACATGCTGAAGACTATCTGCAAGAGAATTGCTGAATTGAATGAAGGACTTCAAGAACTGACCCTTCACAAGGTGATAGCTGCGGACCAAGTGCTGAGATACCTTTGTCTTCAGAGAAAGGTAAGAAACAACAAACTTCAACAAAGCAAAAGAAAAATTCAAAGTGTTGAAGATCAGCGAAAGAACATCTGAAGAATCCGTAGAACATCTGCGGAAAGCAAAATTGCCAGTCCGTAGATCATCTGCGAAAGCAAAAACTACTGAATCCGCAGAAAAGCACGGAAGAGAAACTGATTCTGCAGACGAGGTAAAAGAGATACCAACAAACATGCACAAAAAAGCTGAATATCAAGCAATAAAAGGCAGCCAAAGGCAAACAAGCAAGCTGATGATGCTCTCCAAAAACAAGAAGAAATCAACTGATGCTTCAGCAAGTGAGAAAAAGAACAATAAAAGAAGGCTAATCTGAAGAAATTCAGAAAATATTGCAAATGGTATGATATGAAGAATCACAATACTGATGAATGCTATTTCAGCTCTATTGTTCCATTTGCAATATGACAATCACATGACTGCTTATTGTTACTTCAACAAACACTGTGCCATATGTGACAAAATAACCATTCAACTCAGGAATGTTTTTTAATAAGAAGAACAAGAAAAAGAGCACAAAGAAGTCACAAGATACATCATCTGAATCAGATTCTCATCCTCAGAAAGTGACAAAGAGACAAAGATTCAGAAAGAACAACAAAAGTCAAGAAAAAAGCATCTGCTGCGCGACAAGACTTTGAAGAAGAAAACCCCAACACAGTCTAAGACACCTCACAAAAAGGTGGATTTGTCTGATAAACAGACAGAAGCATTGATGGTTTCTTTGATAACTTTGCAAAAGGAACTCTGTGCCTCAATCAAAGCTGAAAGATGAAGAAACTTTCAAAACTACAGGATCCTCCTCAAAGTTAAATATCAACCAAAACAAGCTACGTTGAAGAAAGACTTAGATAAGCATGAAGACACCACCAAAACCTGAATCATCTTCAACAGAATCATCCTCACCACCATCAAATCAAAAAGAAACAACTACTACTAAACTTCAAGATTAATTCATGAAGGAGTAACTATTGTTGACACTTCTGGCAACCCAAGACAATTAAGGCTTGGGTTGTAAATTCTAACTAATTTCTTTTTGTGTGCAGGAACAATCATGGAGAGCTGACAACAAGTGGTATGTTGACAGTGATTGTTCCAGACATATGACAGCAACTGTGCACTTCTCCATGACTTCAAACATAAACATGCTCTTATGTGGCATTTGGTGGGGATAAGAAGGGAGGTAAAATAGTTGGTGAGGGAATGGTAACAAATGGAGTTTTAACATTTGAAAAAGTTAATTACTGTGAAAATTTGCAGTATAACTTTACTTAGTGTTTCTCAAATTTGTGATCAAATTATACAACACTATTTGATAACCTAATTGTTACATTCTTAAGCCAGGTTTGCAGTTCCAAGACTGGAGTCTTCTTAAAGCATCAAGAAAGGAAACACCATACATTTGGATATGAACACACATCACTCACTCACATCTGAGAATGCCTGCTATCAATCTTCAGAAGATGAATCACAACTGTGGCATAGAAGGCTTGTCCATTCCAACATGAAGAACATGATAAATTAGTGAAAAATGACTTGGTCATTGGATTACCAAAGAAAATTTCATTGTTCTAATCATGTTCTTCATGTTACAAAGGAAACAACACAAAGTGTCTCATAAATCCAAAACAATCAACGCTAACACTACACCACTCAATTGCTTCACATGGATCTATTTGGTCCAACCAATAGGATGAGCATTGGAAAAGGCAATATTGTTTGGTGATAGTAAATGATTTCATTAGATTCATATGGGTCTTTTTCTTAAAAACTAAGAGTGAAACATTGAACATTAATGGACTTTGTGATATCAAGATTGAGAATCAACTTGATTTAAAAGTTAAAATTTTTAGGAGTGATAATGGTACTAAATTTGCTAATGCTGATCTGGATTCTTTTTGCAGGAACAAAGGGATAGCAAGACAATTTAGTGCACCAAGAACTCCACAACAAATGGAGTCGCTGAAAGAAGAAATAGAACTCTCATAGAAGCACCAGAACAATGCTAGCTGATTCTCAGTTGCCCATAACTTTCTGGGCAGAAGCTGTGAATACAGCTTGCAATGTTCAAAATAGGACATTAATTGTCAAAGAACATAAAAAACTCCTTATGAGCTCTTATAAAAGAAAACCTTTTATAGGATATCTTAGAGCCTTCGGTGTCATGTGTCTGTATTAAATACTAAAGAACAACTGGGCAATGCAAATTTTCTGAAAAGCTATGATGGTTTCTTTGTTGGATATTCATCCACTTCTAAATCATATAGAGTCTATATTCAGAACATAATATAGTTGAGAGACTCCCAATGTTTCTTTTGATGAATCCATGTTTACTACAAATGTAAAAGGATCATCTTGGTTATTCGATATAGATGCTTAACTGACTCATTTAACACTGGTTATTTGATCAATGCAGGTTCTGCGGATACAGCTATCCATTTGTGCCTCCAAATAAATGAAGTGCACTGGCAGCTGACCCACCACGGGCACAACTTTCAACTGCACCTCAGCAAGAATCATGTCAGCAGCATGAAGTTACATCAGTGAACACATCCGCAGATGCATCTGTATCCGCAGATGTAAGTCCTGCTTCAGCCACTGAACAAAGGGTATGAGGAGGTTTGAATCAACAAACCATGACTGCAACACAACAATGTTCATCCGAGATGGTGCTTAACTCCTACGGAAGTACAAAATGCCTCCGTAGATGTTGCAGTTACTCCTGCGAAGAACAAAATACTTCCGTAGAACTTCCTGCGAAAGAAGACAACCCAAGAGCAACTGTCACACCAGCTGATCCTAATGACCATGATCTTTTGATTACTTCATAGACTCAACTTCTCAGCTGACTCTATCTGCTTCAATGGGTTTTCTCAAACTTGGAATCCACAGTTTCCAATTGATGCTGTCTCAACAAGCAGAATCCACAAGTCTCATCCAACAGACAATATCATTGGAGACCTGAATGCAAGAACTACAAGGAGCAGGAGGAGTGGCAACATTTTTTTATTACCTGCTTTTTGTCACAAACGTTCTTGCAAACATTACAGCTGCTCTAAAGGACAACAGTTGGGTTAGGCTATGCAGAAGAACTTCAACAATTCAGAAAACAGAAGGTGTGGAATCTTGTAGACCTGCCTCAAGGTCAACATCTATTGGAACAAGGTGGCTATTCAAAAACAGCTGGATGACAGGGGTATATTGTGAGAAACAAAATTAGGCTTATTGCTCAAGGATATACTCAAGAAGAAGGGATAGAGTATGATGAAGTTTTTGCACCAGTTGCAAGAATTAAAGCTATAAGGGTCTTTCTAGCTTATGCCTCCTTCAAGAAGTTGACAGTCTATCAATGGATGTGAAGTGTGCTTTCCTTATGGGAAAATTGATGAAGAAGTCTATGTGGCTCACCCCCTGGATTTGAGACCCTGATTATCCACATAGAGTATACAAGCTTGACAAAGCTTTGTATGGTCTTCATCAAGCACCCAGAAAGTGGTTGACACATTGTCATCCTTCGTACTGAAGAATGGCTACAAGAGAAGAACAATTGATCAAACACTCTTCCTCAAACAACATTAAGATCTTTTGGTGGTTCAAATATATGTTGATGACATAATATTTGGATCAACCAACAAGAAACTGTGTCAAAGCTTTGAAGACTTAATGAAATCTGAATTTCAAATGAGCTCCATGGGAATTGACATTCTTCCTTGGCTTACAAGTTCATCAGAAAACAGATGGCATTTTCATCAATCAAGAAAAGTACATTCATCAAATACTGAAGAAGTACAATCTTGCTGATTCAACTTCATGCAAGACACCAGCCTCAACAATAGACAAGATTGTGCCTGACACTGCTGGAAAATCAGTAGATCAAAGATTGTATAGATCAATGATCGGTTCTTTAATGTACTTAACTGCCAGTAGACCTGACATAATGTTTGCTGTCTGTGTTTGTGCCAGGTATCAATCAGACCCAAAGGAGTCCCATCTGAATGCTGTGAAGAGGATTTTCAGATATCTGAAAGGCAAACCTGCATTAGGACTGTGGTATCCCAAAGATGGAGATTTCAGCCTCTACTCCTATTCAGATAGTGACTATGGAGGGTGCAACAACAACAGAAATTCACAACTGGTGGATGTCAGTTTCTAGGACCAAGACTTGTTTCTTGGCAGTGCAGAAGCAAACCAATGTATCCGTGTCCACAGCTGAAGCTGAGTACATAGCTGCTTCAGCTGGTTGCTCTCAAGTACTTTGGTTGCAGAACCAATTACTTGATTATGGTTACAATTTCCTTCAAACACCAATTCATATTGATAATTCAGCTGCTATGTTTATAACTGCTAACCCAGTTCAACATAGTAAAACAAAACACATTGAAATCAGATACCATTTTCTGAGAGACTGCTCCGAAAAGGGTCTAATCAAGTTAGTCAAAGTAGACACAACCAATCAGCTTGCTGATTTGTTCACTAAAGCATTTGATTCTGTTAGATTTAATTTTCTGATAGAATCTTTGGGGATGATTAACTTAGAGTAACTAAACAAAAGCATATGATTGACTTTGTGTAGAGTACTAGTTAGGGATGATTTAAGTGTCTGATAGAACATCTGTGCATGCATTATATTTGGGAAATGATAGTAGACTATGCTTGGTTGTTAAACAAACACTCAAACTGACTTGTACATTCTGATATGTGAGTAGGTTCATCTTGAGTGGAAACAAAGCTAAGAGCATGCCAAACTAAGAGCAACAGGTAACTGTCTGTGGGAATTCCATTTGAGAATCAGGCAGGTATGTTATCTCCTGATGTGGTCAAATCACCTACACAAAGCACACTATGTAAAATACTTTATAATCTTCTATCTTTGCAAAGTCATTTTCCCTCTGTTTGTCTGAACAAAGACCTGGGAATTTGATAAAGAGTGTGATCTTCGTTCTCCCTCTGTTTTGTGTCAACAAAGACCTGGGTTAAGTTCACCTCTGTTTTACGAAAGTAAAGACCTGGTGACTATGAAGATCATATCTCAGCTCTAACAAGAATCACTTGTGATCAATTGTATATAAATTCAAAGAGTTTTAACATCAAAGCATTCATGAGACTGTAATATGTCTCAAGATAGAACTTATAACTTAATGTACATAGTCATTGAGTGTGAATTGTAGTGATTTGCCTCACCTACGGAGGACATTCTCTAATGATAATTGAATGTGGAACTCATGATAGTTACTGATCAACAAACTTCAAAACATGATAAATAGCATGCCCAGTTGATACATTACTCATGTATGAATTTAAGTGGATCTATATACTTACAATCAACTGTGTATTGAATCAACTAATCAACATCAGCAGAAGCCAAGTCATAGTATGATCCCTCTATATATATATGCATGCATGTAATTGTTTAAGCCAGATGTTTAATTGTTCTCTTAACTGATTCTCTCTTACTTACACTGTCATATGCCTATCATGCCTATTTACAACTTAAATTTGATGAATGCAATAGTTTACCATTAATCACAAATTTAGGGGGCGTAGTTCATGCATGAAAAACAATAAAAAGCTGTTAATTGATTTAATTACTCTGAAGGAATTGGAACTTGAGCACTAACTTGAATGCAGGATACAGGACACTTGCTTTCTTGTACTTCATTGCCATGCAAATAAAGTCAACAATGTCCAACATAACAATTGATTCTACTCAGTAGACATCATACATTTAAAGTTTTAACAGAACTTTAAGTTCTGCAGAAGTTTCAGTAATACTTCTCATCCGTAGAACAGTGAAATTTCTGCATCCGCAGAAGTTTCAGTAATACTTCTCATCCGTAGAAGTAATAGTGAAATTTCTGCATCCGTAGAAGTCTCAGTAATACCTCTAATTCGTAGAAGTATTATGTGTGATTTCTGTTTCAGCAGCACATGAATTGTATTTGAGCTAAGGCATCCGCAGATGTCAAAACATCCGCAGATGTTAAGGTTCCGCAGATGTTATGCGGAAGAAGAAATGCATTCGAAATAAACTTGGTATATGGATGGATAAATGGAAAGTAGGCCCAACATAATTAATAAAAGAAATTAATATGTTCGGTATAAATAAGGTGTTTGACTCAGAATTCATTAATCAATTTTTCAGAACACTTTTTCAGTTTTAACCTAGAAAATCGCCCACTTTCCCCCTCATTCAAACTTTCAAAAATCCGTTTCAAGAAAACTTAATCAACATAATCAACATTATCCAGTAATCAATTACTGTTATTGCAAAGGTAAATCATGTTCTAAACATCAGTACGGAACTGGTTAATCGGTTATTGCCATTAAAACGATTCAACTTTATATATGCTAACTCGATTTTCATTGTTGTTTACAGATGGCAAACAGATTCGCAAAGGAACACAATGTGTGCGCGTTCTTAAATGCTGATGATCCTGCGGCTGAAGGATGTCGAGATATCATAAGATATCTTCGGCGGTCCAGGCTCTTCTACGCCTTAACGGCAGAGCCTGTGATCCATCAGGCACCACATAATCGACTTCTGGAACTCAGCACAAGTTGAACAACAAGGTGATGAGGAAGTGATTGCTGCTGAGATACTGAATGAGCGTATTAGAATCAATGAAAGCACAATCCGAAGATGTCTGGAATTGGGTGACAGAGAGATAGGGAACCCCGATGTATTCGAGAATGAATACATTGAGAAAGTGTTCAACCTAATGGGATACGATGGAGATTATGAGAAAGGGGAAATAAAGAAGGGTAGGCTGTGCAAACCTTATCGATTCTTATGCCATACCTACCTAAAGTGCATATCCAACAGGAAGTCGGGGCTTGACAGATTTTCTCGACACATATCATCTGGAATCATTGGTATATTTGAGGTAAGAACGTATAACTACTCCATGTACATCTTTAACTGTCTAAGTGAACAAGTCAAACTTCAGCGGAATGATAAGATGTACATGTTCCCTAGATTTCTTCAATTGGTGATCAATTCAGAACTTCCAAGGCTGGACAGAGTTGGAGAAGTGTTTGTTCAAGCACACTTGGGCAAATCTGTGCTGAACAAACTCAGTGGGAAGTACCAGGGTGAGGACATGCCCATGTTCGCACATGTGGTGGATGCTGAAGCAGACTTACCACAAGAATTGGTTTGGGTAGATGAAGCAGAGTCATCTGCTGAATCTGTTCAAGCTTCTCACTCACCAAGTCAAACACCACCACTCCAATATCACTCACCAATCCAAACTCCACCACTCCAACATCAATCATCTAGCCAAACACCCCTCACTAATCACAATCACTAGCCAGCATCAACACCCAACCATATCACCAATTCACCACCATGAATCTCCACTGCTGATATCTCATCTTCTACCAAAAACACCCAACCAATCTCTCCAGTCCAACAACAATCACCATCACCTTCTCATTCATCCTCACATCACACTCAACCTTTCTCTCCACTACAAATCCAATCCCCTGCACAACCACCACCAGAATCACCAAAACATCCATCACCGGAAAGTGCTGGCACTGAACCTTTTGAGATGACTGAGTCTGTACACTCTGTACACTCAGGAGAGACTAAGTTACTATCTCAAGCCAGCACTGTTCCCATCTCTCCCACACACTGAAGAACAAGTGCCATCAGACAATACTGATCCCACATCTCCAATGATTGATAATCAAACTGATGAGCAAAGGGAAATACAAGAGATTGCTAAGGATGTCATTGCCTATCATGAAGATGACCTAAGTGATAGTGACATTCCTCTGAGCAAAAGCTTTTTGGTTGCTGAGTACAACAAGTTAGTACTCAAATCAAACAAGCGGAAGCAAAGAATACAAGAACTGAAAGGTATCATTCTAGAGAAAGATGAAGAGCTAATGAAGAAAGATGCAAGTCTGAAAAGGCTGAGAGAGGATGCAATAAGCAACCATGAAGTGATTGATGCATTGTTGCAAACAGAACAAGAGTTGAAGGCATCCTTGAAACATGAGCAAAATGATAAAGTTCAGCTAATCAACCAGAAAGATGAAGAGATAGAGAAGCTGAAAAGTAAGATTTCTGATCTGGAAAAAGGAGAAGCCCCAAGTGTTGAACTATCTAAATCAACTGCTGAAACTGCAAAGAAATTGATTCTGTATACACGGAAAAACAATACTTTGGTGCAATCAAGAAGAAGTCAGAAGATGAAGCCTCCCCAAAAAGACAAAAGCTTCCATCCCCTGAACCTACACCTTCAGTAGATGTGTCTACTGTGAAGGTATCATCCGGAGATGATGATGATAGTGAGAAAGAATGGGAGGAGCTGACCAGGATGGAGTCCCCCACTGATGAAGGGAGGAAAGGTCGATGATCTTCTAACCACAGCAGACATTATGGAAGAGAGGCCTGATTCGAGCATGTTCATGACCCTCATCAACCATGGTTTTCCTTATGACATGGTTGAGAGGATGAATTCTACTGAAATGAAGAATGTACTGAAAGAGTTCGAATTTGCAAGATTCATAATTCCAAATTATGATTATGAAGCCTTCACTGTCTTTCAGTCATTAGAAAAGATCAAGAAAGACTTAGGCCACTGTGACACAGCCAAGCTTACCAAGTATAACATGACATGCTGGTTGCAGGGTCACAATTACAAACCGCATGAGCTCAAAGGAAGATCAACTGGAGAACTGCGGAGGATGATGGAGCATGTAATGAAAGTGGAATTAGAAACCGGTGTTAAGTTTAGAACCACTGCTCCACATCCAACTCATGAACAACAAAGTACACTGCTGCTGATCCAATAACAGTTGAACCAAAAGATCAGCACAAGGAAAAGGAAAAACTGATCAGAGCGCCAAGGGCAGTAATCCTCGGAAAGGTCTGGCCTCTGGGAACAACAGTTCGAGAAATCACTGAAAAGAAATCACCCTGATTGAACGGTTTGATCATATCACAACTCCCAGTTCTGTGGAAGAACATAGGATTATGGCCTGGAATATGATCCAGACTGGGATTGTGCAGTAATAAAGAGGACATCTGGAAGAATTCAATACTTCCATGATGTGGAAGCTCTGTTGAGTCTTCCAGAGCAAGACATCAGGGATTTACAAAGCATCCCAATAACCAACTATCCAATCCATCTCAGGGGGAGAGACTTCTCAGTAGCTGTAAATGGTATGAAGACCAATTTACTGATGATGTGCTCATGCAAGCAAAGAAAGATGATAATGAGCACAAAATCAAACAAAGCAAGAAAAGAAGACCAGCTGAAGTCTCATCTCTTGTAGATGATGATATGCTAAAGAGAGTTGGATGTGACAAAAGCTCAGATACCATCAAAAGCATCAAAGGAAATCAATTCACTTATCCTATCACAGAATGGGGATATGTTGAAAGAAATAAAGAGATGGTATTGCTGAGAAATGCTGATGGGAAGAAGGCCGAAAAGATAAGAATTTTCGATCTAGTAGAGATAAAGATGCTGCATCCAAGCTACACATCATATCTACACGACAAATTCTTCCTAAAGCTATCAGATGAAAAAGCTCAGAATGATCTCTGCTCGTATGTTCACATGATACAAGTTGTAGATAAATTGCATGCAAAAGCTCACAAGAGAAGAAAGCATGAAGCAGGGCTATTGAAGGGAACCACAATAAAAGAGGTGTCTGAGCTCAGAATATCAGAAGAAGATGAACTGGAAATTGTACATAACGATAGTGTAGCGGAAACACTCACTACTGAAGAAGATGTTTTGGGGCTGAGTTATGATACACTGAAAAAGATCAGCAGAATGAAGATCAAGTACAAGTATGATGATCAGAAGACTGCTGTATCTTACTTCTATAATAAGATGATAGCAAGAGTAAAAGAGCTTGCAGTTTGAAGGACTGATTACAAGGAGCTAAGCCTAAGGGGAGTATTGTTGGATCTAGAGTGTATAGGACTAGATCATTTTGTATAGGCTTAGTACTTGAATCAAGTCTTGTAATTAATACTTGTAATAATCAATATATATATATGTGCATTGAATCTATAGGTTAACCCATATATATGTGTGTTGATTTATGACTGTTGACAGGGAAAAACAATATACTAGGAAGGATTTCTGAAATTGACCAATTGTAAGAAACATCTATGGATGAACATTATTGTTAATCCGTAGATATGTTTCTTACAAGACCAAATCACCAAGTGAATATTCCTGCGGACGATCAAAGGACCATGAAGTGAAGACTCCTACGGAAGAAGGATTTCCTACGGAAGAACAACACTCCTACGGAAGAGCAAATCATCTACGGAAGAACAAAAGTTCTGCGGACGACAAGGCTTCAGCGGATGAACATTATACTTGTTTGATTTCAAATACCAAGAAGTCAAACAAGTCAACACAATCAATAACAAATCCCAAGAGATCCAGTGTTTCCTTAGCCGACTCAAACCATCTATAAATACGAGTCCTAGGTTTCACATCTAGGTGAACACAATCAATCAATATTACGGCTGTCAAGAGTTACATCATCGTGCAACCCTAGCCGCCGTCACATCATCATCAAACATTATTCGAGTTCACAGAAATCATTGTTCATAGTCATTATTAATTATTCTTTTGTAATCATTACATGATATTAATGAAATACGTTTGAATAATTATTGAGTTTGCGTTTACTGTGTTTCTGTGGTTGTGTTCATCGATAATCATAAATACAATTGAACGTCAATTAATGATAATTCCACGATTATTAAATTGATTTATTTTAATACTGATAATTCCTGAATTGAGATCCTAGGATTCACAGATGTATGTGTATGTTCATGAAAAAAATATCCGATTTGATATACGTAAATGATCATAAACGGTTAATGTGTAGGATTAGGGAACTTTAAAAGGTCACGGTTAGACCAAACCGTGACCTCTTTTGTCAACAAGCTGTCACGGTTCGCCCACCACGTGACACTTTGTGTGAACAAGCTGTGACAGCTTCATTCCACAACGCCACATGTGAACAAAGGGGTCACGGTTTGCCTAAACTGCGACCTTTTGGTCCAGATTATTTTAAAAGAATAAGTTTTCTATACCTATCAGCGAACCACTCCCGTCCCGACCGGTTAAGACGGTAGGGCAACAGGGGAGTGGTGTGGGCTCGAAACCCACTACCACCGGTTCAAATGGGTATTTTTTAAAATTATTTAATTAGTAAATATTAAAAAATTAGGCAAACGGTCACGATTTGCCCTAACCGTGACCTTTTGCCCAAACCCTAACCGTGACCTTTTACAAGTGTCATGCGCCAAACAGGTGCCATGCGCCCGAAAAGAGGTCACGGTTAACCTAACCGTGACCGTTGCCAACCCTAAACGTCAGGGTTTGGTCAAACCGTGATAGTTTATCTTCCTGTTTGATTTAGTGTTTTATTTGTATTACTATTATTATTAATATTATTAATATTATTATTATTATTATTAATAATATATATTATTATTATTATTAACTTTAAATTTATTACTATTATTATTTCTTCTATTATTATTATTTATTATTATTATTATTATTATTATTATTATTATTATTTTATTATTTCTATTATTACTATTATTATTATTATTATTAACTTTAAAATTATTACTATTATTATTTCTTCTATTATTATTATTATTTCTATTACTATTATTATTATTATTATTTATTATTATTACTATTACTATTATTTCTATTATTATTATTTATTATTATTATTATTATTATTATTATTATTATTTCTATTATTACTATTACTATTATTATTATTATTATTACTATTACTATTATTATTATTTGTACTATTATGTTTATCATCATCATCATCATCATCATCATCATCATCATCATCATCATCATCATCATCATCATCATTATCATCATCTTCAAATAAAGGGATCTTCATTAATATGATAAAGAATCAGAAAATGTTAACTTACAAGAGGCATTGGTGCCTCTATGACGATCCGTTATTCTAACGTAATTATTTATACGATCCTCATACATATTTTGTCATTCTAGTGTTTATTGATATGCAAATCTCGGCCAATGATAGCCCACACTGGGCATTGGGTAATCCCCTTCTAATTGTATGCAAATAAAGTGACATTGGTGAACATGAGCAAGTGAGACAACTGGATAGGTGAATAATGGCTCTGGGGTTGTTCTCAGCGGGAACCATGTCTGGCTGCTAAATGAAGAAATAAGATGCACAATACAATTGAATGTTTCCACAATTACGAGTCCATAGGCCGGAAAAGTTAGCCAATGGGTATCGGGTGCGGGTTGAGTCGTGCCAAACAAATTTAAGCTATTACGAACAGAATCATAATAGCCAGGCAACTCGCGGTTCAAATTGCTCCGCCAATACCACATGTTTCTGTCTATCTCCGACAACATTTGACGCCTAACCCATTCCCATTCATTTTGCTTTTTCCCTAAAGCCACCGCGATCGCCCGAAAACCACAGTTACCATCAGGCCGCACATCTTTTATAGTCGAAACGTACCAGTGAATCCATTAGGGCAGCTGATCCTTAAACTTCATAACTTTTATCACGTCCTTTGGTTTCAATATTAAAGGAATCCCTAGGGCAGCTCCCGTAATCGGTACATTTGAAGCAGCCTTTGCCTGATTAGAACGGTCGTTGGGCATTTTAAACTGAGGGGTATATGAGCTATGCCTCGCCAGGTCAGGTATAGTTTGTTGTGAGGAAGTATAGGAGCTGTGTCTAGCAGCCTCATACTGTGATGTATTGGAGTCTGCTCTTCTTTGTTGCTCCTTAATATTTGGACGACCACGTCGGTCATGACGCACCTCAGGTTCTTTAAGTTTTGACTTGCTCTTAAACAAAGAGTCAAATACTTTTTTAAACAATTTTTTCTTTACTTGAGGGTTGGGAGACGACATAACCTTTTGTTTCAAGTCATCAAATTTCACATCGTAGTCGGGTTCAGGCGGCGCGACGTACGCTGGCTCGAAATCAAACTTCCTCCAGTGTGGATCTATCGCATCGAGTGGAATACTTGTGACTGGATTTAAAGGTTAAATTATTAGTGAAAAATATGCAATCGAGTGACAACAGTAAAAAAATGTATTAAGAAAAATATAACCTTCTCGGACGTATATCTCCAAACAACAAGCACATGGCAAGCCCATGGATGTGAACAACTGGTGTCCACATGAACCCCCAGACTCCTGAATCATTTCCATTTTCGTCAACTCTGATTCAAGGAGGCTAAGGTAAAAAATGAATATTTTATAATGCAACTTTGAGAACAATGACAGTCGATGGTCTTTTTTAATTTTCACACGGGACACCTAGAATGTTTTACAAATTTCAATCTTCTGGCCGCGCATGAGGTCACAAACATATCCGACAAGTGTGTGCAACGTATTATTGGTCCCTGTGAGGTAACTCTTGAAGTTGGCATGTTGGCCCTCAACCCTATTAGTTGTAAACTCACCAAAGTTAAGGCGGTCGTACATCCAACAAGTAATAATTTTCTCTTTGTACGGCACCAACCAATTATTTCAAATATATTCCCATACCTCTGAAAGAAATAACAAAATTTATAAAATGAACAAATAAATTATTAGAGTAAAAATAACTATGAAATTCTTACCACGTTTACCATCTTCAGTTAACTTTTTTTCCATCTTCCTGCAATTGTAATCGTACAATGCCTCTGTGGGAGACGAACACAAGGTCTTCCACCAGTATGGAAAATCCTTCCACATGCCGGTTTTGAATATCATATTCCACCGTCTTTTGATATTCTCCCTAACGTGCCACCTGCATAGGTTTTTAGTAGCACTCGGGAACACGGTGTCACACGCGCTCATCAGGGCCAGGTCCCTGTCTGTGACAATAACGCGGGGCTCCACACATCCATCGAGCATATCTCTGATCCGCTCCAGTACCCATGTGAAGTTGTCCTGCCGTTCCCTCGATACAAATGCATGCGCAATACAAAACGACTTCAACGTCGACGTAACGCCAATAACCTGAACAAACGGAATGTTGTACATTTTAGTCTTGTACGTCGTGTCTATCAACATCACGTGCGGGAATACGCGCCACATTTATACGAAGTAGGATGACAAAAGAAAACATCTTCCACGGCCTTAGTAGTTGCATTCGTTCGTGTTTCATACACGAACTCTTTAGATTGTAGCAGGTTTTCAAGTTCCTGCATTGGTGTCATGCCTTTTCTCCCCTCAGCCCTAAACTTCGACGTCAGATTGTATATGTCTTGAACAACACAGACGCTATGGGGAAAGTGCTCCCTTACGGTTGAATGGATATGTCGTGGCCGCACGTGCTGCCTGTGTAACTTCTCGACAAGATCAATTTCTTCGGCAGTCACCTTCCTAAGATGCGCGTGGCCCTCCTCGTACACAACAGGATCGTGGTTATGCGTCTCGTTTCTTACCTCTAACATCCAACTGTCACTCTTTCCTACGTACTTCCCTACGAGTTTAAAGGGACATCCCTTCTTTATGCTCCCAGTACGTATACTTGTGCCAGTGAATTTAGGTTCACCACTACGATTGCATAATAGTTCCACATCCTTTTTTCGTGACCGACCCACCACAATGACGCACCCATGCTCGCATCCTCTCATTTTAGCCCAGCTCTCCAAGTCCTCACGAGAATCAAAATACTGAAAAAATGATAAAGCTAGACATAAAAACAATATATAAAACAAATAAAAAATAAAATAAACAAAAGAATAAAAACTCTTCGTACTTTATCGGTTTTATAAGAAACCGTAGCCTTTCGAATCCGATCCTCATCCTCATCATGCTTCGCGGTGTCCCCATGGTTTTCTTTGAGGTGAACCGAACCGTCTCTCTCATCTGTGTCATTCCAATTAAAAGTATCCGACACATGTGTAATTTCTAGTTCTGACTGGTACGGGGGATGTCCGTAATCCAGCTCTGTTTGTGAGTGGTACGTGTTCGGGGCATGCCCTTAAGAATTACAAGGGGGATATATGTACCCTTCACCGTAACCTGTCTGTCCAAATAAAGAGTTGTACGCCTCTTGACAAATGTGTTCGACGGGTTGGTTTCCTCCTCCCCACACGGAGGGTGACTCCCGTATACGTAATATTCCTAAAAAAGATAATGGTTAGATATTTCAAATAATAAGTTATAATAAAACATATACTAGTTCAACCTGGTTCGAATCTTCAATATGTGGCACCTCATTCAAATCTGGAAGCTTCGGCTTTTGATAATGATCTCCCGAACCCGACATTGTTTTTGAATTAACGTGTTTTTTGGAATGACGAAGGCTGAAAAAACTCGATTGTTGGATGAATGAAAGCTCAAATGAAAAAATTTCGAATGAGATGATTCGATGCGGAGTGTTGAAAGAGGAAAGGTATTTAAGGTGAAAATCTGATGCACAAACTGTCACGGTTTGGCCTCCACGTGACGGTTCGTGGCGCGATTCCCGGCCTTCTATCAAAATCACGTCTTCCTCGTACATTAAACTGAGACCTCGTACCCTAGAGGTCACGGTTAGGCCAAACCGTGACGGTTTGGTGACCGCTTTTCAACTTTATCAGACCATTTTGTCGTTTTGTTGTCACGAGGTCACGGGTAGTACCACCTAAAACCGTGACAGCAAGGCCTTGTGGTCACGGTTAGGGGCCAAAATGTGACCGCAAGCCCTATCCGTGACTGTTTGAACCGGCCTACCACCAAAAACCCCAGCGGTGTCCCCAGCACAACCCATGTATTATTTCACTTTCCACGTGTATGTAGTATCACATCTGGGCATTGTACATCGTGAAGGTAGAGTATTTTATTTATCTTTTAGAGTAAATTACAAATTGTGTCCTTTATTAACACACGAAATTACATGGTATGTCCTTTAGTTGTAATAATTACATCTAATATTCCTTTTTTAAAAATATGTGCACACCTATTGTCCTTTACACTAACTTTCAATTAAATATACAGTTAACTCTGTTATGTATCTTTCACATGATATGCATTTTTATCATTTTCTTTCCACATCTAATATATTAAACAAATAAAAAATAATTATTTTATATGAAAAATAAAATGAAAATATATCAGACCATTGGGTAAGTCAGTGAACTCGCGTTCCTCATACCATTAAATCCATCATCCCCCTCTATTTGTAGTCCAATACTGGTCATCTTCACCATGTACAACATCTCACACACCATTGAAACCCCTTGAACTCGAACAAACAACGATGGTAACATTAAAATCCCTAATTCACTTTTTGAATTTTGTTGATCTTTGAATTTCTGGTTATTTTCCGTGTGATTAATGAGCGGCTCCTAGTTCATTTTCTTGCTTTTGCAATTATATAAGCAATTCAAAGAACCACATATAATCTCCATGTTTGTATTCCTTATTGATTTTTCATTATTTGTTGGTGTGAGTACTTTATAAATTATTTACGTGTATTTTTTTGGTGTTTATGGTTGATTTCCCGATGTTTTAAATGATTTGTGACTTAGAATTCTTACTTTAGTAATGTTATTGGAGATTGTTGTTATTAAAGTTTTGACGAATTATCGAATGAACACACACCAAAAGTGATTAGTTTTACTGACTTATCTAATGGGCCGATATCTTTTAGTTTTCCTTTTTCATTTAAAATTTTTATTTTTATAAAAATTTTAATATATTAGACGTGAAAAAAATGATAAATATTATACCCTCATGTGAGGGGACACATAACTGAGTTAACTGTATATTTAGATGATAATTAGTGTAAAGGACAATATATGTGCAAATCTTTTAATAAAAGAACATTGTATGTAATTATTAAAAGTAAAGGACATACCATGCAATTTCATATATTAATAAATGACACAATTTGTAATTTACTCTATCTTTTAATTGAATGCTTTACTATTATTTTTTATATATACTTTTTGCACCAGAGATTGTTTATAGAACTTGCTTTGACCAAAGTGATTGAAACACATAATCAATTGATATGAAAGTTTCTTGGACGTTGAGAGGAAGTTGCTTTAGTGTATCTATTACACTTAAACAATGATCATTGTTTATAGCAGTCAATCAGTGATTACCATGATACTCCATCAGTTCATGGTACCATTGACTTGAATACAGTTTATACTTAAACTTGAAGAAGTGATGAGGACTCTAAGTGGTGAGATGAACACTTGTTTGAAGAAAGGTTCATGGAGTCTTGAAGAAGATCAAAAGTTGATTTCTAATATTAATAGATATGGCATCTAGAACTGGTCTTATATGCCCAAATTATTTATGAAGTATAATAATTTATATCAAAATTATATTTTTCATAAAACGTTTAATACTAGGGTAACATCAAAACTTTCGATATTAACTAAAAAAAGAATAAACAAAGTAAATTTTTTTATGGGTCCGAGAATCTAATCTTGGATTCGATAATGCATTCATACCATATATATCCTTACGAGATCCATCAAGACGTCCAACAGCATGATATCCTACATCCTCACTCTACTTCAAGTATGTATATTAATGTTATTAATTTCGTGTATTTATAATTAGATATATCCTTATTAATAACATACTGTTAGTTTGTTTACCAATGTTGGATGCCATCATAGAAGCTCTGAGCTTCATGAGATCAATGCTAATTTTTCTAACAAGGTACAATAGCTTTGTGGATCTCATCGGAGCGATGATACACGTGAAGGGGTATAGCTAGTCCCGGATCGCACGAAAGGTAGAGTCACGAGGCTAGTAAAAGCCGCGGCTAGTATGCCTGAACAAGGCAAAGCCGCGGCTAGGGTCATTTTGGCTGAAGCCTTGGACACAACCCCACTAAAGGGGTATACCCACCAGGCCACGAAGCAAGCAGGCCGCGGCTGACGCACAAAAGCCAAGCGGGCCGCGGCTGACGCAACTTGTACCCAAGCGGGCCACAGCTGACATACAGAAAGCCAAGAAGGTCGCGGCTAGGCATGTCCTTAGCCCAGACCGTAGCAATGCTTCCGCAAACACTTAGAAACTACTCACGAGAATAAGATAACGGTAGGCAAGCAAGAGAACACCAAAGGAAGCCTGTCATTGGTTGCCAAAGAATAAGAAAAAAGCATATAACAACAAAACATAACAAGCCAAAGTCTGACTCAGGCAAAGGGTCAGAGTAGCCCACAAAACATCTAAAGTCAACTACAAAGACAAGTAACATTAATTCTTAGTCAGAAACCCTTTGCATCAAGAAGGTATAGAACTTTCTGACTAAGGGATCTCAGATTCGGCTCATTGACTACAGACTACTAAAAATAAAATCGAGTTGTATTTCATCTCCATCCATAGACACGATAAATACTTCCTTCATTTCATCTGGTAACATCATCTTTCTCTCAACACTCTCACTTCAATCCATCTTATTAAACTCTCCTAGCACACATACTTATTCTCACGCCGGAGTGTGGTCATGGGGAGAAATCCCTTCTACCCGTGGTGAGACTCACGGTGTTGTCTTTATTTTGCGGTCATCCTTACTGACCCAAGTCTAGGCCCAACCATAACCGGGCAATCGATACCATTCCCAGTCAAGGTCTCAGCCTCAAATCACAGCCTTAATCCTTGGTGTTAACTCCACCCTAGCACCTTAATCCATCGGGGGAGATTTGTGTAGCAACATTTGGCGCCATCCGTGGGACCACTCGAACCAAAAACCAACCACCATGGATTCAGGCCAAGGAATTCCATATCACAAAAACACTAACACTGCCGAAGACCCACATACCACCACCTCAGCACTAGGTACAACCATCGGGGCGGGACAATGACGGCAGCAACGTCATCACCCCAGACGTTATCAATAAGAATCGAGAGCAGGAAGAAAGAGAAAGACGGCTGAAGGAAATCCGAATGCGTTTAGAGTATGAAGAAACCCAGAACGAAGGAGTCATAAAGAAGAGGAGGGTAATCAAGATGATACAATAAAAAACGCTGAAGACAATGCAAAGGCAAAACAAGGCGCAGCTGTAATCGGTGGGAAGACAAAAGCGGGCGATGATTTCAACAAACCATATCGCCCCTCGACCGCACGAGCCAGGTCCAAGTTTATACCGAGAATAGCAGAATTCACTTTTCCACCGAAACTAAAGATGCCATCCAATGTGGCAAGTACAACTGTCTGGGAGATCCCGACGATCACCTAGCAATTTTCATAAGTGCAGCTGAGATGGAACAATGGTCCATCCCGGTGTGGTGCCACATGTTTGCCCAAACCCTGACTGGCGCCACAAGGGTATGGTTTGACAGCCTCCCGATCGGAGGAATAGGCAGCTTCGGGGAGCTAGAAGAAGAATTCCTAAGAAACTTCAGCCAACAAAGATTATCCGTTAAAGATCCAACAGAGTTGCATAACATGAAAATGGGGGATGGCAAGTCCATCAAGAACTTCATCATAAGATACTCGAAAGAAAGCATGCAGGTCAAAGGAGCTGGAGAAACGATTCAAATTTTAGCTTTCATCCACGGGGTGAGAAACGATCAGTTGGTTGAAAGGTTCCATGAACGTCTCCCAAAGACAGTGGATGAAATGCTGGAAAGAGCAAAAGCATTCGTTAGAGGAAAAAAGGTCCGCGAGCAACTGAAAGATAGAACGCCAAGGAAGCTCATGCCATCCACGTGGGATCAGCAGAAAAGGCCGAGAGGTGCAAGATCGTGGGAAAAACCGCAGTTCCAACCATGGTATCCTCAGCAAAGCCCTCCTTTCCAACCCCGTTTCACAAACCAACTAGAAACCTGCAAGGTCCTAACGTGACACTCCCACCCTTGACTAAAACCCCAAGTGAGATTCTAGCTACAGAAAATATCAGTTTCACCAAACCTGCGCCCCCGAAGCCAGGGGTGAAGAGAGATACAAGCAAATACTGCAAGTTCTACAAGGAGAATAGGCATATGACAGATGTCTGCTTCTCGTTAAAATGACAGATCGAGCTAGCAATAAAAACCGGGAAGCTCGCGCATCTTCTAAGAGAACTGAAAAAGACTCCACAGGCGGGAGACAAGAGGAAGGAGATATTCATGACAAGGGTTGCCAGTTGCAATATCAAGCATCACTCCGGTCATATGGAACCCTGGATGGCACAGGAAATTTCATTCCCTCCAATACGTGGTAGGAGTTTTGCCAACGGTCCTTTGACGATCTCAGCAATTATCGCAGGACATCAGGTACACAGGATATATGTAGATAGTGGAAGCAGTTAGGAAATTATTTACGAACACTGTTTTTTGCAGCTTGACGAGGAAGTGAGAAGAAATCTAGACACAAGAACACACCAGCTCACTGGTTTTGCAGGAGAGGTCGTACAAACCTTGGGATAGATACAGCTACCCGTCGTGATAGGCAACAGCGTGGGATGGCGGGAGGTTCATGACTTTCTTGGTCGTACGGTCGGAATCATCCCACAATATCCTACTTGTAAGGCCGGGTTTGTGCATGCTGGGAGCGGTCATATCAATAGTACATGCTACAATTAAGTTCCCCACCCCGACCGGGGTTGTCATCGTATATTCCAGCAAAGAATGTAAAGATGTAAGGGCAATTACCCCAGGAGCGTCAGCCGGAGAAGACGAACCTATGTGCCCAGTATTGGAGAAGTGGGTGGTCAACCCCCCTTTTCCCAGACCATAAAATCACAATCGGGGGAAAATTAGGGGATGCCACCAAGGAAAGACTCCGTCATTTGCTGCAGCATAACCTGGATGTTTTTGCTTGGCAACCGTCCGACATGAAGGGTGTCCCCCATGACATGGCAAAACATAAGCTGAACACACGTTTGTCAAAGGAGCAGTTGCCCATAAGCGTCGACACATGGGTCCCGAACGAAGCCAGGCCGTGATAGAAGAGGTTAAGAAGCTGTTGAAAACAGGCATCATCAGGAAGGTGTGTTACCAGACCTGGGTACCCAACCAAGTAATGGTGAAGAAGAGTGATGGCACATGGAGGATGTGCATTGACTTCAAGGATCTAAACAATGCATGCCCCAAGGACTGCTATCCACTCCTAGACATTGATTTGAAGGTGGATTCCCTGGCAAGCTTTCCCTTGAAGTGTTTCTTGGACGCCTACAAGGCGTACCACCAGGTACAGATGGCACCTGAGGACGAGGACAAAACTGTCTTTTACACAGACATCGGCATTTTCTGTTTCACAAAAATGTCGTTTGGTTTAAAGAATGCAAGGGCAACATACCAATGGTTAATGGACGACGCATTCTCGCCTCAGACAGATATTACGGAAACATTTCAAACGTTAAAAGCAATCAACATGAAGCTAAAACCCAAGAAGTGCTCATTCGGAGTAGAGGAGGGGAAGTTTCTAGGAGTAATTATAACAAAGAAAGGGCTGGAAGCTAACCCTGAGAAGATAGCAGCTGTCCTCAACATGCCGTCACCTAAATCTATCAAGGATGTCCAGACACTTAATGGGCGGTTGGTGGCCTTGAACAGGTTCTTGTCAAAACACACTGAACGCGCGCTGCCTTTCATGACCACTTTGCGTAACTGCCTAAACAAGAAAGATTTTATGTGGACCAGGGAAGCAGAAGCAACCTTTCAACAAATAAAGATGTACTTAAGTAACTTACTAACACTAGTGGCCCCTTTCCCAAAAGAGCGGCTAGTGGCCCCTTACCAAAAGCCGAGAAGGCCGCGGCTAGGCATATCCTTAGCCCAGACCGTAGCAATGCTTCCGCAAACACTTAGAAACTACTCACGAGAATAAGATAACGGTAGGCAAGCAAGAGAACACCAAAGGAAGCCTGTCATTGGTTGCCAAAGAATAAGAAAAAAGCATATAACAACAAAACATAACAAGCCAAAGTCTGACTCAGGCAAAGGGTCAGAGTAGCCCACAAAACATCTAAAGTCAACTACAAAGACAAGTAACATTAATTCTTAGTCAGAAACCCTTTGCATCAAGAAGGTATAGAACTTTCTGACTAAGGGATCTCAGATTCGGCTCATTGACTACAGACTACTAAAAATAAAATCGAGTTGTATTTCATCTCCATCCACAGACACGATAAATACTTCCTTCATTTCATCTGGTACATCATCTTTCTCTCAACACTCTCACTTCAATCCATCTTATTAAACTCTCCTAGCACACATACTTATTCTCACGCCGGAGTGTGGTCACGGGGAGAAATCCCTTCTGCCCGTGGCGAGATTCACGGTGTTATCTTTGTTTTGCAGACATGCTTACCGACCCAAGTCTAGGTGCAGCCACAGCCGGGCAATTGATACCCTTCCCAGTCAAGGTCTTAGCCCCAAATCACAGCCTTAATCGTTAGTGCTAACTCCACCCTTGCACTACTTCTAAACCTTAATCCCTCGGTTAAGATTTGTGTAGCAACAACGCGCAATTCTGATCACGTTCTTCACGATTCACTATTTTTTGTGTAAAAACAAAAAATGTATTTACTTTTGTTATTATTTTTGATCATTGGTTTTGTAATGTAATAGGCAGATTTGCGGTATATGTGTTGCATGAAAAATTATAGATTTAAAAGAAAAAATTAAACTTAGGGCTGGAAGTAAGTAGGAAATATAAGTATAAAAATATACTGATTAAGAATATAACAAAATGAGGGATGGCTTAGCAGCTAAGCTTCACCGGAAAATTGTGAAAAAAAATTGACGCTAATCAGTCGCAGATGTGAAAGTTTGACGAAGATATGATGAACTAGGCTGGAGAAATATCCATTGGTAATCAGTCACTTGATCGCCAACGGGATTTCATAAAAAAACAAATTACCCATGACTATTTTTCAGGAGTATCATTGATAGTAAGCATTTAGTAATGACTATCACCTGCAGATTTCCAATGGTTTAATTCGTTGGTTAAAATCCAATTTTCTTTGTAGCAATAGTGGGGAAGAGTTTGTAATATAATTCATACACTAATAAGATTTAGGGTTTGTTTTCTTATAACTAGACTCAACTCAATCATTGGTTGTTTTATTAGTTACTAGGTTAACATCCCGTGTAATACACGGGTTGTATAAATAAATATTGAATAGTTAATAATAAAAATTTTTAAAATTATAAAATAATATCTTAAGATATGATATTATTAAAATTATGTATGAGTAAAAACTTTAAATAATAAACAATGATATTATTTTTTTCAACTTTTATTTTTTAATTTTTTTAAGTAATATTTAAAAATTTAGGGCTATTTTTAAAAATTTTATTATGTAAAGTTTGAATTTTAATCATTTTTAATTCATTAAAAATTTATTTTTAACAACAAAAGTTTTAAAATATTTCTTATTTTTAAAAGAAGTTTGATGTTTGGAAAAGATTTTTTATTAAAAAGGTTATTTCTTTAGAAATTACATTGATACAAAGATCTCTTTTCTTAATTAATAAAGAAATATTTTTAATCTTAAAATGAATTAAATCAAATTCTTAGTAGTTAATGTAATTATTTATTAGGAGAGAGAAGCGGAAAACAAAGATTTACAAGCTCTATTATTGCAACACGTGTCATAAAAAACCTTCTTTTATTAGTATACATAGATTCGTAAGAAATTAAAAGTTGATAAATTATTTATTCACAACTGGTTTCGATCACCGCCCTATTAGATACGTAAATTGATACCTTTAAGAACTCTTGGTGACTTCCTAAGAAGAGTATTTTTGTATTGTTATGTGAACATTTTCTATAATTATATAAGATAAAATATAGTTTTGATCTATTATAATAAAAACATATTGCAAAAAAATAAAATCTATATCTATATATATCGATTACCTCTAATAAATCAAAGTTTTATAGGAGAACGTGTCAATCATCAAGGTATTCTATAACGTGATAATCAATGAGAGCCTCTCCAATTAGGTTTTCCCGCTTAAAATTTATTAAATTATGATTGCATTTAATTTTGGAAGCTATGATTTTTAACTAAAAATTACATTTATTAATCATTTTAAAAAACAATCAATAGTTACCATAATTAACATTTTAAATAGTTTTCATATTAGAAATTGATATATTTTAAGTTTTAAACTGTTTTCATATTAAAATTTTAATATGAAATAAGGTGTATTGAATTACGGATTACGTAAATTTCTTAATGTTTAAACTGTTTTAAAATTTTCATGTATATTATAGAAGCAACTGTTTCAAAAATGACACATTATTATAATAAAAATACAATAAATTATCATTCGTTTAAATTAAAACTAAAAGTAATATCAATATTTAAGTTAAAGACAATTTTGAATTAAAACTATACGATAAATTCTTATTCATTATAAACTATTTATTTCATAAAATGACATATTATTTTAGAAACTAAAATTCAATGATCTATGAACAAAAGATATTAAAAGTTGATACTATAATAATCTTCATATTTAGACATTATTTAAAAGAATTGATATAAATATGATCAAAATCATCTTTTTGTATTTTTGAATGAATAATTCAAAAAGATGAGTTAGGGACTTAAAGATAAAATTATTGTTTTTTGTTACTTATATTGTTTTATAAAATTACTTCATAAAAAATAGAACTAAAAACGTTTATTTATTTTTGAATGACCCTGACATGAAGAAATATGACCGCACAATAATAGTAAGAATAATTAGACTTTGAAAAAAAGTTAATGTTCACAAGTAAGGTGAAATATATTTATGGATGAGCAGGTATATTTAATTTAATTTAATTTAATTTAATTATTTATTATATGTATTCTTAAAAATTTTAATACTTAACTTTGTAATTAAAATATTATTGTTGTAATTCCAAGATATCAAATAAAACCCAACGTATGGAACATAATATTTTATAACATTTAAAAACGATCTACATAAAAATGAATATTTTTTATTCATAAGTCATTGCTTAATGAAAAATATTTAAAATTTAAGCATTTTGAAAATGCACATATACTATGTTTAAATTTTCAAATAACGGATACAAAACATATCAACTTTTTAGGCTTTAAATATAATTTTGACTTCACTACTTTCAATCTATTTTAGACAGTGTTTTCACGGCCGGATCGGACCGGCCGGTCCGACGGGTCGAACCGGGGATCGGCTAGGTGGCCGGTCCGGTCGCGTGCGATTCGTTTTGTGGGGGTCGAACCGGCCGGTTCTACCCGAGTCGGTGGTCGGACCGGGGAACCGGACCGGTTCGGACCGGTTTTGCAATTTTTTTATTTTTTTTTTAATTTTTTTGAGTAAAAACGGGGTGTTGAACTACAAATTAGTGTGCTAGATCAAAAAGTAAAACCGAATTCAAAAAACGGGCTCGCACGGGCCTGGGTTTTTGAAGTTGCATTCGTGTCCGCGACACGTGCGGGCACACACGAGTTCGCTGGAAATCCAACCTTTTTCCCCATTTTTGCACCCCCCCTGCGCGCGGGTAGTACTTGTGGCAAAATATGTCATAAGGATACACTAGAGTGATAAAAAAATTACTTATAAACCAAACATCACTTTGTCCCCACACCAATGTGGGACAAAGTGTTCAATATAATCTTAAACATACATTCACACACACCCAAATATATTTAAATTTTATATATAACTATAAAATACATATATAAAGCATATATAAATTACTTATATTTAATTACATATATAAATATAATTAAAATATAGTTAAATCCGGTCCAACCGGTCCGACCGGTCCGACCACCAAACCAGTAGGACGTCCGGTTCGACGTCCGATCCGGTTCTGAAAACATTGATTTTAGATTGTTTCATTTCTTAAAGATCTAGAATTGCTTTTTTTTCTTTTCTCAAATTAATTATAATAATTATATTACTTTTTAAGATTCTTACACTAACAATATGTAATTTATAGATTCGATGTATATTTACATCTTACCATGTAAATATAAAAAGTCAATATAAATTCAAATCTAAAATCTATGATAAATTATTTTTATCAGACATTTGTTTTTCGCCCATATTTTGTTTCTTTATTTTTAAATAAACTACATGAATAGATATTTGACTAATTTCAATTACTAATCTAACGATTCACCTTTAAATTTATAAAATTAAACATTGATCCCTAACATCTCGTCATGTATTTATAAATTTTAGTTATTAGATTTTTTTAATTTAATAAATTTGATAATTTATATATTTATTTTCTCCAATTTCTGTTTTTATAATGTTATATATTTTAAAATACTATAGGTTGAAGTAATTATAATATATATTTAGTAGTGTTTTAATAATGATTAATATTTTGATTTGAAAAGGAATGAACATTAAATAATTTTTTTATTATGTTTAGTAAATTTTAGTTATTGCATTTTAGTTACAATTTAAATTTGTAAAAATTTATTTTTACATATTTATTATATTTTTACCAAGATCTTTATAAAGGGCGAGTTTCTTTTATATAAAAATGCTTTGTTTTCATAAAAAGTGGACAGATTTTAGGAAAAGAAAATATGATAAACAGTTTTTTAGAGTTTGATATGTAAATTTTAATTTTTTTAAATGTTTATAATACAATTAAGCTAATTTTTATATAAAAGTGGCCAGAAATTGTTTTTTTTAAAACTATAGAGATTTTTATGGAAGGTGGAGAGATTTTTATGGAAAGTAGCGAGATTTCTATGGAAGGTACACAAGATACAATTTATATTGATTCGAGATTTTTTTAAAATTTGATTCGAGATTTTAAAGAAATAAAAGTTTAAAGAATTTTAACAATGAAATTTATTTTAGAACTTAAGATTCTATTTTTGAAATATATTGATTAAGATGGGAACACTGGTACAAAAAGAATTAATGGGCCAGGTAAAATGGTCATAAGGGCGGTTTTTAGCCCGCGTCATATGACTATGCACCTTATGATATTTTATCATATGAGGCGGTTGCATAAGGGGCGGTTGCACAAAGGGCGGTTTTTGAATCCTCCCATTGTATAAAAAAAGGCAACTATAAAACCCGCCCTTTATGTTTAAATGATGAGAAAAAAATATTTTTATTATTTAATATCCAGAAAAAATTCCCTGTACAAATCGCTCAATCGACCAAAAATTATCACATTGCGTATCAAATGTTTCATATATTAAAGTATCATACATTATGTATCAAGCGTTCAAAATCAATTCAATATATGACATCTAGAAAAAAATCACGTACATACATACACATATAGACATATATGTATACAAAATCAATTCAATATTTGCAAAATTATATGCATTTACACACATAACCCAAAAAACACACACCAACTACAAACTCAATTACCCAACCATAAAGAGACATGAAATTACAACATCTATAGACTCTAATAAAACAAGGTTTTCGGAGCCACATGTCATTCTTTTAAACCAACAATTTGACATGTGGCACACTCTTACATCATCTTTATTTTTAGTTTTTTTATATATTAAATGCTTACCATACTAGACATTTAATTTAAATATATTACCATACTTACTTACTTATTTAAATTACAATTTATGGTTTCCATTTAACCTTTTATATTATGTCATAAAAATTCCATTTAACCATATATTAATTCAACTTCTATGGTATTATTCCTCAAATTACATTTAACCTTTTATATTATGTGTTAAAAATCTATAAATTTTCCTCTGTCTTGCTTTCTAAAATAAACTCTTTTAATTTAGTGGATTTTTATTTTATAAAATTTTTTATTCACCAATTTTGATTTGTTACTGTATAATTAATTGATCCAATTATAATATATTTATCAAATTATCAAAGTAATATTTAAGGACTATATAGTATCTAACATTAGTCTGATAAGTTATCTATCATACATTAAATTACATTTAAACTTATTTTTGTCAACTTGCAATCACTACTATCTCTATATTTCTCTGGAAATTACAATGCTTTCTAATTAAAACTCCTTTAATTTAGTAGATTTTTATTTTATAGAAATTACAATGCTTTCTAATTACATTCCATAATTGTGTATTTCACAAAGACTATAAATTAATACTACATTCTTTGCAAAATTTACATTCGATTTACATTTCCAACTATCAAACAAGGTATGATGTTTTTAAATTTTATCAAATACAAAACTATGTTCATTTCATAATTGTTAACTTTATAATTATTTCTCACTTTTTCAAATTTTTGCAGTATAATGACATCCAGGAGAATCACATCGTTTGACGACCTAAGTGTTTTACAGGAAGAGTATACCATAAATGTTTAAATTATCAGGATTTGAACTAGACAACTATTCAAGGATCCAAAAAAAGTTTACTATTTTAAAATGATAATAATCGATGAAAATTTATTCCCACAATCTTACTCTTTCTACTTTTAATTTTCCGTATTAAAAACAATTCACCATTTATATGTTTAAAAATTTCTCTTCATTTTATATTATTCATGGGGTTCAAGATTGGAGGCTACTGTTGCTGTTATAGATCCAAACAATGATCCTGGCCAACAAAACGGTAAAGAAGAAATAAAAGAATACTACGATTGTAGATATATTTCAGCTTGTGAGGCTTCATGAAGATTTTCGATTTTGATGTACATTACCGTTATCCATCGGTTATGAGGTTGCCTTTCCAATTAGCAAACCAACAACAAATCATTTACGGTGTTGATGATGATATAAACAACGTACTAAGTAAACTGTATGTTGTCTCTATAATGTTTTTATCTTGGATGTTTTATTTATATTTATTTAATTATAATAATTATATTTATTTCATAACACATTTTTACCATTTCTTAAATTTATTGAATGTGAAACTAATTACTCACAATTTCTATGTATAAATTCCAGCTTTGTCTCTAATAAACAATCAAAAAAAAATTAACATTGTATGAGATTGAAAAGTATTTATTACGGAGTAGTTCGACACTTAAGTCATTTACAAGTATGCCTTACCCGGACAATGATTGTTTGTCTTCTTTAAATAATCGTTTAATTAGCAAGGAGTTATTGTATGATGTAGCAAACGAGATGTTTGAATTTGAAAATCTTTGGAATTCTTTAACGGATGAATAACACTTAGTTTTTAGTGAAATCATGACTGCTGTTAAGTTAACAAAAGAGTTTTTTACATTTATGGATATGACGAAACTGGTAAAACCTTTCTATGGAAGACATTGACCGCAATAATAAGGTCTAAAGGTGAGATTGTATTAAATGTAGCATTCAGTGGAATAAGATCTTTGTTGCTTACCGGAGGTCGTACTCCACACTCACGTTTCATATTCCATTAAATGTAAACAAAGATTCTGTTTGTTACATAAAACCGAACAGTGAAGTTGCTCATTTATTAAAGCAAACAAAATTGATTATTTGGGATGAAACATCAATGACTCATAAGCACACATTTGAAGCACTGGATAGGACAATGAATGATGTATTAACTATAAATATTTTCGTACCTTTAGACATGCCATTTGGTGGTAAAGTATTGTTTTTTGTGGCGATTTTCAACAAATTTTACATGTGGTTCCAAATGGTAGTCGTTAAGAAATTGTTAATACATCATTAAACTCATCATATATTTGAATAAATGCAAGTTACTTTAACAAAAAAATGTGCGACTAAAAGCTAAGGGACAAGGTGTTGACACTAAAGGAATTAAACAATTTGCTACATGACTTCTTGATATAGGAGAGGGTAATGTTGGTAGTTATAACGATGGTGATGCAACTATCACTATACCTCATGAACTCCTCGTCAACGAATTGATCGATCTTTTAGCAAGTATGATTCAATTTGTTTACCCATTTATGTTAGAGAACTACAATGATAAAGAGAACTTTCGTAAGAGAGCAATTTTTGCACCAGAAAATGAGGTCGTTCATGAAATTAACGATCATTTGCTTTCACTTTTCTCTGATGATGAGATAAAGTATCTAATTCGGATAACATACGTCAAATGGAACATTTTAATATCCCGGGTTACAAGAAAATTTGCACTCTCCTTATTATCCAGATTGCCAAATCACAAGTTAGTATTGAAAGTTGGAGTTTCCGTTATGCTTCTATGTAGCATCGACCAACAAAATGATCTTTGCAATGGTACTCGCCTACAAATTTCTATTTGGGAAACGGGTTATTAAAGTTGAGATAATATATGGAAGTAATATTGGATGTCAAACATTTATTGCAAGAATTAATCTCGTGCCATCCAATAAATAATCCTTTCAAATTCAAAAGAAGACGGTTTCCACTAACTATTTATTTTGCTATGATGATTAACAAGAGTCAGGGATAATTATTGTTAAAAGTTGGGTTATATTTAAAAGAACCAGTTTTCACTCATGGATAGTTATAGGTGGCTTTGTCAAATGTGAAGATTACAGACGGTGTAAAATTACTCATTTTAGATCAAATTGGTAACATTACTAGTGAGGCACAAAACGTTGTATATAAACAAGAGTTTAGACATCCATGAGAAAATTTTGAGTATGAATCTATTTTAATTCTATTTTCATACTTTGAATTTTCATAATGTTTATTATGTAAGCAATGTTTAATGAAAGTCTGGTTGTTTAAATCACCCGTGTATCACACGGGCTCTAACCTAGTTAACAATAATACAAACACATATAAGATGAATTATAAAAGAACACACCGAATAGTAAGAACTATTCCGGATGGGTGCTTTGAGAGATCAACTGGTTGACTACCCTCTAACACTTGATCAGCCATCAATCCTTTTACCCCCAATCACATCTTAAATCTTCAACCAAAAACAAAAGCCCACATAAGAATCTTAAAAACCCAACTCACTAAACTACGATTTTATCATTTTACAACAATTTTTCATTACAGGTCTATAAAATCAATAAAAGTTAGGTCTCGTTAATCACATCAAACAATTTAACATCTCCAAAATCAACACATCACTCGCCCCTAAAGGGGGATCTTGCGAAGAATGAGAGGGGGTTGAGAGAAATGAGAAGATGCTGAAGATTTGGTGAAGGATATTGGGCCGTAGGGTTTCGTGATAGGATTCCGTAACTGCCCAATTTGCAATCATTTAAATTTTGAAAGGTTATAAGGGGCGGTCCAAAACAACCCTGTAAGGATCAAACATTTGGATTACACTATAGTTTAGAGATGAACAATTTGGAACACGAGGAAGCTGCATACAAGCATGCGACAGAAAGCAGTTTCGCATGCATGCGAAAATGCATGCATGCGAACAAAAGTCAAGCGAGTCGCGTATGCATGCGAAAGGCATGCGAGTCGCTCAGCCTAACGAAATGGTGATGCGAATCGCATGCGAGATGCGAATCGCATGCGAGATGCGAATAGCATGCATGCGAAATCTTACAGACGTGTATATATTTGTACATACGAGTTCAGTTTTAGGTGTGCTTCAATTTACCAAAAGTTAGTCTAGATAGGTTTGTGTTTTCTCTGTTTATTTCGCTCAATTGAGCAGATCACCGTTGTGTGATTTTCCACCCTCGGGTGAGATCGATCTTGTATCGATTATCATTGTAATCGTTCTTCATTGAATAAACATTTCAATTACAATGATTTGGTTGTAAACTTTGAAAACACCTTGTTATCTAGATTGCTTTGAAGTTGATTGTTCACCCGTCTTCGCAAGATATCAAGTGCAACAAGCAAACGAAGCGAGATCGATCGGATTTTCAGGACTTTACATTTGGTATCAGAGCAAGGTGTTGCTCTTGATACAACGGATCATTATTCCGCGATCTTCCGTTCGAGGACGTTAAACAAGCTCAAAAGTTGAAGACCGCACACCAAGTGTTTGTGAAAATGCTCAAGAGACTTTGTTGCATGATTTTATGAAAATTTGAAGCTCAAAAGTTGCTGCATCAAAGTCAATTATCGAAGTGTGCGAGAACCTTTATTGAAGAAAGGTTTATTCATCAATTCCGCTAATGCGAGAACCTTCACTCGAAAGGTTTTGTTGAAGATTGAAGACCTCAAAACTATAGCATAATCCAAGGGGGAGATTGTAAGGATCAAACATTTGGATTACACTATAGTTTAGAGATGAACAATTTGGAACACGAGGAAGCTGCATACCAGCATGCGACAGAAAGCAGTTTCGCATGCATGCGAAAATGCATGCATGCGAACAAAAGTCAAGCGAGTCGCGTATGCATGTGAAAGGCATGCGAGTCGCTCAGCCTAACGAAATGGTGATGCGAATCGCATGCGAGATGCGAATCGCATGCGAGATGCGAATAGCATGCACGCGAAATCTTACAGACGTGTATATATTTGTACATACGAGTTCAGTTTTAGGTGTGCTTCAATTTACCAAAAGTTAGTCTAGATAGGTTTGTGTTTTCTCTGTTTATTTCGCTCAATTGAGCAGATCACCGTTGTGTGATTTTCCACCCTCGGGTGAGATCGATCTTGTATCGATTATCATTGTAATCGTTCTTCATTGAATAAACATTTCAATTACAATGATTTGGTTGTAAACTTTGAAAACACCTTGTTATCTAGATTGCTTTGAAGTTGATTGTTCACCCGTCTTCGCAAGATATCAAGTGCAACAAGCAAACGAAGCGAGATCGATCGGATTTTCAGGACTTTACATTTGGTATCAGAGCAAGGTGTTGCTCTTGATACAACGGATCATTATTCCGCGATCTTCCGTTCGAGGACGTTAAACAAGCTCAAAAGTTGAAGACCGCACACCAAGTGTTTGTGAAAATGCTCAAGAGACTTTGTTGCATGATTTTATGAAAATTTGAAGCTCAAAAGTTGCTGCATCAAAGTCAATTATCGAAGTGTGCGAGAACCTTTATTGAAGAAAGGTTTATTCATCAATTCCGCTAATGCGAGAACCTTCACTCGAAAGGTTTTGTTGAAGATTGAAGACCTCAAAACTATAGCATAATCCAAGGGGGAAATTGTAAGGATCAAACATTTGTATTACACTATAGTTTAGAGATGAACAATTTGGAACACGAGGAAGCTGCATACCAGCATGCGACAGAAAGCAGTTTCGCATGCATGCGAAAATGCATGCATGCGAACAAAAGTCAAGCGAGTCGCGTATGCATGCGAAAGGCATGCGAGTCGCTCAGCCTAACGAAATGGTGATGCGAATCGCATGCGAGATGCGAATAGCATGCATGCGAAATCTTACAGACGTGTATATATTTGTACATACGAGTTCAGTTTTAGGTGTGCTTCAATTTACCAAAAGTTAGTCTAGATAGTTTTGTGTTTTCTCTGTTTATTTCGCTCAATTGAGCAGATCACCGTTGTGTGATTTTCCACCCTCGGGTGAGATCGATCTTGTATCGATTATCATTGTAATCGTTCTTCATTGAATAAACATTTCAATTACAATGATTTGGTTGTAAACTTTGAAAACACCTTGTTATCTAGATTGCTTTGAAGTTGATTGTTCACCCGTCTTCGCAAGATATCAAGTGCAACAAGCAAACGAAGCGAGATCGATCGGTTTCAAGGACTTTACATAAGGATCAAACATTTGGATTACACTATAGTTTAGAGATGAACAATTTGGAACACGAGGAAGCTGCATACCAGCATGCGACAAAAAGCAGTTTCGCATGCATGCGAAAATGCATGCATGCGAACAAAAGTCAAGCGAGTCGCGTATGCATGCGAAAGGCATGCGAGTCGCTCAGCCTAACGAAATGGTGATGCGAATCGCATGTGAGATGCGAATCGCATGCGAGATGCGAATAGCATGCATGCGAAATCTTACAGACGTGTATATATTTGTACATACGAGTTCAGTTTTAGGTGTGCTTCAATTTACCAAAAGTTAGTCTAGATAGGTTTGTGTTTTCTCTGTTTATTTCGCTCAATTGAGCAGATCACCGTTGTGTGATTTTCCACCCTCGGGTGAGATCGATCTTGTATCGATTATCATTGTAATCGTTCTTCATTGAATAAACATTTCAATTACAATGATTTGGTTGTAAACTTTGAAAACACCTTATTATCTAGATTGCTTTGAAGTTGATTGTTCACCCGTCTTCGCAAGATATCAAGTGCAACAAGCAAACGAAGCGAGATCGATCGGATTTTCAGGACTTTACATTTGGTATCAGAGCAAGGTGTTGCTCTTGATACAACGGATCATTATTCCGCGATCTTCCGTTCGAGGACGTTAAACAAGCTCAAAAGTTGAAGACCGCACACCAAGTGTTTGTGAAAATGCTCAAGAGACTTTGTTGCATGATTTTATGAAAATTTGAAGCTCAAAAGTTGCTGCATCAAAGTCAATTATCGAAGTGTGCGAGAACCTTTATTGAAGAAAGGTTTATTCATCAATTCCGCTAATGCGAGAACCTTCACTCGAAAGGTTTTGTTGAAGATTGAAGACCTCAAAACTATAGCATAATCCAGGGGGGAGATTGTAAGGATCAAACATTTGGATTACACTATAGTTTAGAGATGAACAATTTGGAACACGAGGAAGCTGCATACCAGCATGCGACAGAAAGCAGTTTCGCATGCATGCGAAAATGCATGCATGCGAACAAAAGTCAAGCGAGTCGCGTATGCATGCGAAAGGCATGCGAGTCGCTCAGCCTAACGAAATGGTGATGCGAATCGCATGCGAGATGCGAATCGCATGCGAGATGCGAATAGCATGCATGCGAAATCTTACAGACGTGTATATATTTGTACATACGAGTTCAGTTTTAGGTGTGCTTCAATTTACCAAAAGTTAGTCTAGATAGGTTTGTGTTTTCTCTGTTTATTTCGCTCAATTGAGCAGATCACCGTTGTGTGATTTTCCACCCTCGGGTGAGATCGATCTTGTATCGATTATCATTGTAATCGTTCTTCATTGAATAAACATTTCAATTACAATGATTTGGTTGTAAACTTTGAAAACACCTTGTTATCTAGATTGCTTTGAAGTTGATTGTTCACCCGTCTTCGCAAGATATCAAGTGCAACAAGCAAACGAAGCGAGATCGATCGGATTTTCAGGACTTTACAAACCCATAAAGATAATATAAGGGATGGTTTCGCCCAATTTATACTCATTTAAATTTTGAAAAAGTTATAAGGGGTGGCTTTTTAAACCACACGCCCCTTCAAAAAATTAGGTTTGCACCTTATATAACTTTTTGTACTAGTGGAAAGATATTTACAGATCATAAAAAAGACTTCAATGTTTATTTAATTTTATTGTTTAGACCCGTGATATACGGGTCTATAAGCTAGTTAGATAATATATAGCAGAGCTCTTAGATTGCACTACTCGTACTCTTTTATATATTTGCTTTCGTTGTGGGTTGACCGCTTTTACCATGGCCATTGTTACCATCCTATTGTAGCTGCTCTAAAGTCATGTGATTGGTTAAGTAAATAAACTTCTTATGTTAATTTGAAATAACCACTAATCCTCAAATGACTTAATTAGTCCCTCAACTTATATTAAGGTTATATGATGGAAATAATCATAAGTATAAACCATGTTTTCCCATTTGATTTCTCATAAGAAAGCTATGGCACAAAATCTTAAAGATCATCCTTCGATTTTTAAAAATCATAAGAAGAATGATTTAACTTGACATATGACATCATCATCTTCTTCAAAGATCATGTTTCTTATAATTAGGATTTGTTGATTTAATATCTTACTTAATGAAGCAATATGATTAGTACTTAATATAATTATATATTCATTTAAAATTAAGAAAACATAAAAATTATTAGTTTTGTGAATTTTAATATCCTCATGTGGACATACAGATTTAAATTCACTACAATATTGATAAAAATATACAATAAGTGACAATGAAATATATTTAATTAATGATGCAAAGTTAAAGATAGGAAACTTTACTTCATATAATCTCTGACTTCTTGACAGCTATCGAGCACAAACCATTCTAACTTAAGCTTTTCACTTGGAGAAAGGTATTTCATCTTTGTTGCACTAGCCGGACGACATTTAGACTCAAATGCATACACGTTTCTTTTTTGGATAATGACATCCTCGTTTCTGTCAGGGCGATTAAACTGAGTCTCAACATCTCGAAGGTATCTCGAACAAAATGATAGAGCTTCTTCAGCAACATAACCTTCAGCTATACAACCTTCCGGCCTTGCTTTGTTTCTGACATAATTTTTTAGTTTTTTCATATATCTTTCAAACGGATACATCCATCTCATACATACAGGACCACCACGAATCGCTTCATCAGGTAAATGCAAAACTAAATGAACCATAATGTCAAAAAACGCCGGAGGATAGATCAACTCTAACTTGCACAATATTATAAGAATGACATCCTTAGCTTTCTTCATATCCTCGACCAATAGTGTTCTTGAGCAGAGTTGCTTAAAAAACGTACAAAGATCAACTATTGGTGTATAAGTATCTTTGGTCAAAAAGCATCTAACCCCAATCGGTATTAAACGCTGCATGAGAATATGACAGTCATGAGATTTCAACCCAGTAATATTAGTATTGTTATCTACCACTCTCTTCCTGATATTAGATCCGAACCCATCAGGCAATTTAACATCCTTTATAAACTCACAAAATAACTTTCGATCACTGATCTTCAATGAGTATTTTGGATGTGGACTATACCACTTGCCATTCTCTTTCTCCAACCACTGCCTACTTCGAATATTTAGATTTTTCAGGTCAACGCGTGCATTTGGCGTATCTTTGCTCTTTTCATTCATTAGAAGAGTACCCAACAAACTGTCACACACATTTTTTCGATATGCATCACATCTAGGTTATGTTTTAGCTGCAGAGAAGACCAATACTCAAGTTCAAAAAATATGCTTCGTTTCGACCAGTTCAACTCAAACTCCTCCCGCTTTGATTTTACACCTCCAAAATCGGGATGTTTACCCGGCAAACGATGGCGTAGACGACTAATTTGTGCTTCTATGTCTGTATCATTAAACTGTTTCGGACGGGCTCTGATCTCGGGTTCTCCGTTAAATTCTAAACTTGTTCTCCACTCATGGTTAGCATCTAAGAATCGCCGATGACCAACA
The DNA here is from genome assembly GCA_024085815.1 of Flaveria linearis. Lineage (NCBI taxonomy): Eukaryota > Viridiplantae > Streptophyta > Magnoliopsida > Asterales > Asteraceae > Flaveria > Flaveria linearis. The sequence goes on from CM044008.1 coordinate 26,462,463, forward strand.
TATACAACTTTATTTGTAACACGCATAGAAGGAGTGTCTTCGTTACATGTCGGGCATGCTTTGTAACCCTGCCCGCTCTAACCAGATAAACTACTACGAGCTGGAAAGTCGTTTATAGTCCATAACAACGCCGCTTTCATTGTAAAGAACGTGTTTATCGCCGCGTCTTTAGTACGTACGCCTGACACCCACAACTGCTTAAGCTCATCCACCAACGGCCTAAGAAACACATCCATGTCTTTCCCCGGTGATTTAGGACCAGGAATCAACAATGACAACATAAATGATGACTCTTTCATGCATAACCATGGAGGCAGATTGTATGTGGTGAGTACAACCGGCCACGTGCTATGAGCCGAACTCATGTTACCAAATGGATTAAAACCGTCGGCTGCAAGCCCTAGGCGAACGTTTCGCGGTTCCCTTGAGAAGGTCGGGTACTTTATGTCAAAATCTTTCCATGAGGTACCATCAACAGGATGTCGCATCGTACCCTCTTCTGATCGTCCGGTACTATGCCAAATCATATCTTTTGCCGTGTGCCTTGAAGAATACAATCGTCGTAGTCTCGGGGTTAAAGGAAACCATCGTAACACCTTGTGAGGTAACTTCTTGCCCTTTGTATTTGTATCAACCCACCTACTCTCATTACAAACGGGACATTTTTCTAACAAAAGGTTTTCTCCCCAGAAAAGAGCACAATCATATTTGCACACATGTATCGACTCATATCCTAAACCAATCTTTTTAATGTCCTTTTTGCTACATAATGAGAAGATGGGATTTTATTACCCTCAGGATGTGAAGATTGTAACAACTCAAGAAGCTCATCAAATGAGCTATTAGTCCATTTATTCTTCACCTTGATATGCATAAGCTTTGCTAAAAAATCAAGTGAAGAAAACTTAGCACAACCCGGATATAATTCTGATTGAACTTCTTCTAACAAGTTCTCAAAATCATCATGGAGACCACTACTCTGCTCATGGAGACCGCTACTCTCCTCCATAACGTCTTCGATAACGTCAGCCATTTCGTTTGTTGGCGCAACGTTTTCCACAACTACAACTTCAGGAATTAAACTTTCACCGTGATAGATCCAATCCTTGTACGACCGGCACATGCCCCATATTTCTAAATGATATTTCATTTTAACCCATCCTAATAATACCGTATTCTGACATTTCATACATGGACATCGAATCTGGCCATAACTGTCCACAAGTTTTTCGCACATATCTATAAAAGAGCTAAGTCCTTGTTGATACTCAGGTGATCTACGATTCGAATTAAGAAGCCAACTTTTATCGATAGGCATGATTATGGAACTGCAAAATATATTAGAATTTAAGTGGATGAAAAATTATCCACAAAACTCGAACAAAAAGGAATTACTAAACTCGTGATTATTAGAATGAATCTTACCGAAACCCTAAAACCTACTAATATAAACAATAACGAATTACTATAAAAGTCAAATGATAATATACATTATTACAATTGTTTTTCATAATAACTAACTAATTTTGTTTAGCCAAATTAAAGTACAAAAGATTTATATAATTAACATGATAATTCATACAATTAACATAATTCATACAATTCATACCAAATTACTAATATTATAGCATAATTCATACAAGTAAAACCTAATAATTAACACAACTAATTTAAAATATGCAAACAATTAGCATAAATTCTAAAAGAAAAAATTAGAAAAATATCTCAATAGCAGCTTCAAACACAAGACGATTTATCAAACAAAAAGTAGAACAGTAGATTGAGAATTTCAAAGGGTAGGCTGCTATACCCACTTTTTGAATACTTTATCTCATATATGAACATGTATTACATAATTGTTTGTTTAAGAAAAATTCGGCAGCATTTCCTCTTAGCTCCCAAGTATATAGAAATATATACCCGAGGAGCAAAGAGAAAATGACCAAATTTTTCTTAAACAAACAATATGTAATACACATTCATATCCTAAATGAGATAAAATATTCAAAAAGCAGTCCCAAAACGGGGACAACCCGAAATTAATTACTAAATCAATTTCGGGCGGGTATTTCTAAGCTCGTGATGATTAGAATGAAGTCACGAAACGTAAACGATTATAACATACAATAATTGGTTCAACTAATATCACGTTTCTTTTGGTTTTCTTAGTAATTGCTTCAAAATAATCTCTAACCTACCAAATATCAACTAACTTCCAAATATCAAATACCCAATTAATTTTAATCAACTAACTAGCAAAATACCCAAATCCATTTATTTCTAACCTACAAAATACATAAATACATTCATCAACAAAGCATAAACTCTAAATATCTCAATTACCTTAAAAAATATCTAAACAATTTTTAATCAATTCTCAACTAACTAAATAACACCATATAAACAATTTTCAACTGTTTCAACAACTAGTTTACCAAACATCAAATGTATAACCATGTACTTCAAGAATACAAACAGATGTTTAAAAAAACAAGGAATTGAGAATTTCAGTTTTCAACCATGAATCAATCCGTTCAACTTGCTTTCTTAAACAAAAATAACGAACCAAAACTGCATGAAGTGATTCGAACATTGTATGACTTATCATTCAGTATATACCAAGAGATCAAACAACTTGTACAACAATATATATGCTTTATACAACACACAAAACCAAGATCAACCAAATAACATCAAGAAACTAAGTTAGTGGCGGTGATGGTGGCTCAAGAAACAAATTACCTCAAGAAACTCAAACGACACTTAGAGGTGGCGGTGATGGTGGCTTCGGCAGACGGAGGTGGCGGTGATGGTGGCTCCGGCAGACGGAGGTGGCGGTGATGGTGGCTCCGGCAGACGGGAGGCGGCTCCGGTGGAGTGGTGAGGGAGGCCGATGGCTAGGTGGTGAAGGTGGGGTGTTGGGTCAGAAGATGAGGGAAGTGGAGTTGGAGGTGGTGAAGGTGGCCGATCGCCTGAAAATGCCTGAAAATCGTCGGTGGTGTGGAGTTGGAGGGAAGAATGAAGATGAGGAGGGAAATCGATGGGTTATCTCAGATCAGAGGCAATAGCGGCGACATGTCGCCGCTAATAGTGTCGCCGCTATTGCTTCTTGTACGAATAAACCCTCGCCGTTGGATCTTCTTTTTAGTGAACGGCCAGATCAAGCTCAGTACAACTGAAACAGATTGGAAGAAATAGCGGCGACTTGTCGCCGCTAATAAGTCGCCGCTATTGAGTGTCGCCGCTAATGACCTCTGTCGCCGCTAAAAAGGTCGCCCCTATTGCTCGGTTTTCTTGTAGTGATCCGTGTACGTAATGCGGACAAAAGTTTTGACTGAAATGAATATTATAACATCATCATACGGTTTCATTCATTAGTTTAAAGTGCATGTGCATTGCCCTATGTATTATTTCATTTTCCACGTGTATATAGTGTCAAATCTAGGCATTGTACATCGCGAATGTACAATATTTTATCTTATTTTTCGGTTGCAATGCTTGAATACTATTTTTATATATACTTTTGTCACCAGAGATTGTTTACTTATATAGAACTTACTTTGACCAACGTGATTGCAACACCGAATTATTTGATATGGAAGTTTCTTGGAGGTTGAGAGGAAGTTGCTTCAGTGTACCTATTACACTTACAATGATCACTATTTATAGCAGTCAATCAGTGATCACCATGATACTCCATCAGTTCATTTTACTGTTGATTTGAATATAGTGTATACTTAGAAGAAGTGATGAGGACTCCAAGTGTTGAGATCAACAAGAAAGGTTCATGGAGTCTTGAAGAAGATCAGAAGTTGATTGCTTATATTAACAGATATGGCATCTGGAACTGGTCTCATATGCCCAAATTTGCTGGTAAGTGATAACTCGATCTATAAATATTCATACGTAATTAATCCCTTGACGGATCATAAATGGAAAGACATTCACTGATGCCAAGGGATACGGTGATAGTCAGTTTTCTAATAGTGTTTCGGATCTATGATTATATGGTATTAATATAACATGATTTCTTATATCTTTTATTTTTTCGATCTTTAGGGTTGTCGAGAAGTGGGAAGAGTTGCAGACTTCGGTGGATGAATTATCTGAAGCCTAACATAAAGAGAGGGAACTTCTCTAAGGAAGAAGAAGAAATCATACTACATTCTCACTCACTTCTTGGCAATAGGTATATACGCATAATATTAATCAATGTTTTATTTCAATATCCATAAAATAACTAGCATTTTCTTGTTATATCAATTAAGTATATAATCTATGAATTAAAATTTAAGTTTATTTGAGTTAATTTAAAAATTATACATATGTTTTGAATAAGTTGATTAAACACTAAAGGGTGCATAAACATTCGAAAAGCATTTAAGGCTTGATCAATAGTTCAAAAAAATTATATAGTGAAACCTTTTACTGTAACATCTGATTTTTAATTACTAATTGGACAATTCTCTAACCCACCTTCATTAATCTAATATTTCCATAGAATTCATCTAGACACTTTTAGCAATGGGGTATAGTTAATTAAGTACATCAAATACAGATGACTTAAACAATAATTGGACAAACCCTCTAACCCACCTTCATTAATCTAATATTTCCATAGAATTGATCTAAACACTTTTAGCAATGGGATATTGTTAATTAACTACATCAAATATTAATCTATGTCCTCGTTTCATTAATCTATTCACAGATGGTCTGCAATAGCAACAAGACTTCCAGGTAGGACTGATAACGAAATCAAGAATTACTGGCACACTAATCTCAAGAAACGTACAACACACAAACAGGTGCATGAAACAACCAACTCAAATGATTCAAACACATCATCTTCATTCGAACGCAATGATAACAAGAACACGCGACAGCAGGCTAATCAAGTAACTAATATTATCGCGACTCAGTCCTCAACTACTTTTGAGGATGATAGCTCCTCCTCTACTAGCACCACTTCTTCCATAGAGCAAGAAGTTGACATTAAAGACAGTTACTATGATATAGGATCCCCAGGAACCGTTGAAGATCTTCAATGGTTCTGGAAACAACTTTGCCCGATCGAGAACTTGGAGGTTGGAAATAATCATGATCAAGACGCGTTTTTTGATTCGGTTTTTCAAGACTCATTCCATGATTCAGTCAGTCTTTACAGCTTATACAGTCATGAGTTTGGCATATAGAGTGATTAATTTGAATGGCGTCCGATCTCGCGTGTAGGTGTTAACTTGTAGGTTGGTTTATACCGGATATAATTATAAACCTGCAACTTCAATCACGTATATTTTCTGAGGTCTGAGATGCTTAAGTTTTTCCCTTTTAATGAGATGCATTGAACATATAAAACCAAGGTAATGGAATAAGTAGCTTGTTAATTGGAGATATTTTCACAACACAACTCTAGCTCTTTAATGCATTTTTGCTTGTTGGAAACTATTTACCCTTATGTAAAAGTTCAGAGTATAGGTCTTCTAATAGTTTGGAATATTGATTCCTTCTTATTCTTCTTATTTATTTCTCCCCTATCTTTTAACACTGCTAAAAAACTAACATTGCGAACGAAAAAACAGTTATGAAAATAATCTGATCTGCGAGGTAATCTAAAGAATTGCAAAATCAACAATCGCAATGACGCAATCATCACACAAAAAGGTGCGTAAAATTTACAACCGTATAGATTTGTTGTAAAAGTATTTGAAAGTATAAGCAACTCAAATTAATTATAACAACTCATCACATATTTAACTAGCCACAAGGATTTTGCTCTCGTTTGCGGCACAAATACCTAATTTTCTAGCAGTGAAATAAAAAAACAACTTGTAGTTTTTAGGATTTAACAAATCTTTTTAAAGAAACCATGAGATGCTCTTGAACACAGGGGTAAAGTCTTTGTAATTATTTAGAATTTTAAAGAACTTATTAATCAAAAGTAATTATTCTTTTCCAACTTATTTTGAAAAAGTAAATCTTTAAAGACTTAATAACGACGAACATACAACTATATATTTTAATCCTACTTCTAAATTTATGCTATTATTCATCGTTAGATTCAAACCCTCAATTTTATGAGAAAAAACCATTATTATATACACACTAGGTATAACTAAACCACAAGTCAGAAGATGAAAAACCTTAATTGATAACCCTTGAGAGGTGGGAAGGTCAAGTGGACATCTTAGATTTATGTAAGTTAGAATTGAAATATCTCGAACTCTTAACCCACGTACACCGTGAGGTCTGAAAATCATTTTTGAAAAGAACACAGAATATATTCTTGAAAATTGCACTCAAAGGTTGTAATTTCGTTTTTAACTAGTCGTTTTCCCGCTCGCGTTTCGCGGTGAGGCAGATCGGCCTAACAACCTGGTAATTTGGGTTAATGCATCTGTTTCCATCATCGCAACGATTATGTTTTAAAATGTATGAAAACGGCCGAAAATATAGGAACAAAATAAGAGGAAAAATACGTTATCAGATGGAATAAAGTTTTTTGTGGCTCAGAACTCTTAAATATCATGGCTGCCAGGCGAGTTGCAGGTTAAAAACCTACCATCCACCATCCCTGTCACGCCATGCTCATCGTTTGATGGAAGAAATTTAAACGTCATCATAGCCGAGCGAAAAAAGTGACAATCATATCCAAACGATAAAACCCAAAATCAATTGTCAAAAAGAAGAACTCAAAAGGCTCATACAAAAATCATAGCCTTACAGATGGTGTTTGGAGATTTTTTAAAACACCCAACTCTAGCAACAATTTACGCAGACATCACCGAATGCATTCAACCAGCGGCCGACATGGACAAGAGCTAACCGTCACGCACACACCATCAAAGGTAGCTATCCGTCGGCTAACGAAGTTACAATCGACAGACCTCGGCCGGTACCGACATAATCACAAACCAGATTAGGGCTCTCAGATGTGCCATGTGCCATCGTCATCGAGCAAATTTGAAAAGAACCGATGTCACGGTTGCGTGGACGCCACCAAAGGCGGTCAACGGACCACCGGCGGCGTCGAAATGGACAGATCTAGGCCTATCCCAACATGCACCAATGTCCATGGAGACGGCGATACATGGGTCCATCGGAGCCGCCAACGATACTCAAAACCACCAAGCACTGGTGGCGTTGGCAATAACACCACATGGCTGCAGGTGCGCAGGTCGAGGCCCGCATTGGCGGAAACGAACGGTCTACACCACCACCAGAACCAGAAAACCGACTGAAACGGACGGTGTTAGCGATGTTTAAAGGGCCACAACCACCACCGGTGCAGAAGTCGAGGCCCGCGTCGGCGGAGACGAACGGCCACAACCACCACCAAAACCAGAGAAGTCACCCCGGTGAACACCAACAAAGCCACACCGCCACCACCTACATCTGATGATGTTTAAATTTGCAGATGCAGTTACCAAAGACGGGTGAAATACCCAAAATGCCCTCATGTTACTGTTCATCGCGTTGTGTTTTTCGTTATAGGGTAATTATGAGTACTAGTGCTAGTCTTTGTCTCATGATGATCACAATTCAACTTAGGGACTTGATAAGTTAAAGCCACTTTAGTTGACCATTGCCTACGCATACGACTTTAGTACTTGTTTCAAACCTAATACTTAATGTTATTTTATGAAGGAAAATACGCTAAAGGATGTGTACCAAGGCTAGACATGTATTAAGGAAGAGATTAAGCAAATAGACAGAGAAAAAAGAATTCATATCATTATAGTGAGTGGTTGTATAGTTTAAATGTTACTCCGTCATCCAAGACACATTAAATTGTCGCACAATATCTTAGCGAAGATTGTAATGATATGATCATATGGTAAGGATCTCAGTATCAATCATTTTGATTAAGGTACGTAAACATACATGATAAACACTCAAGGTAAAATTTCAATCATTACACCTTTTTTTTAAATCGTTAGATTTTTTTAACATAAATCTAGCAAAAAGTTAGAGAACAAAGAGATATAGTATTGACAATTAGACCTAAACGCAAACTACACCAATTTTCCAACTATAGATCTTGACTTTTGCTTTTCTTTTTTTCCTAAAGGAAGCCATGAGATTTTACATCTTCGATTGTTATGGATATGCAAGGCTTCACCTGGGTAAACTTTGTTATTTCTAACTCTTCAAATGGCTCATAATGTAGTGAGAAAAATTGATTTAAATGTTTTTTCATCGTATAGAAAATATGTCACAGGTCACTTTATATATGAGATCTCATTAACTTGTAATGTAGGGAATTTGCACCAATGCATTATGATGGACAAGATTGTATTTGCAAAACTAAAACTTGCAAATAAGGTCAACTATTTCCTGTTGTGAACCACAAAGCGCGCATGAACACGAAGCGGCATTCACCATGCTTTTTAATAACTCCCAAGATAGCGCTGATTTATTTTGAATCACTCTATAGTCAAAGAACTTATCTTATTTAGAACTCATTTATCTTACTAAAAAGTAGCATCAATTTTGCATTAAATTGCTTGTGATAATAGCATGTAGGGAGCGAACCAAAAAAAACTTGGATGAGCCGAAGATAACACGCATAGGGCACGCTTGGGGGACAATTTTTTTTCTTTAGTTCATATAGAACCAAGAATAATACGCATAGGGCACGCCAGGGGGATAATTCACAGCCCAAGCGTCTAGCCAAAATGCAATACTTTTACCATCCCCAATCAAGCCTTTCTTTAAGCTTCTAAAGTCGATTAATAATTTAGATAAATTTTTTTGGATGCTACAAATATTTTCCCAAATTTGCTTACAGCATAGCTCCCTTTTTTAAGTTTATACATCTACCACCATTTTAAAATTTGGACCAAATTTGCTTCCAACAGAGCACTTATCTCACACCCAGAGCCATATCTTTTCCTTGCTTATCTCACGCCCACAAACTTATTTGGAGACACAATCTTTTCCTATTTCACCCAACATATATTTTTAATTCTCATATTGCCTTGTTGAAAAACAATTCTACTAAATTTTTTATTTGTTATCAAGTTGTGTTATGGAGTTCTTTTAAGAAGAGAAAAAAAAGGAAGCAGAAGAAAAGAAAAAAAATAGTTGTCTTTAGGGTTTATTTTTTCTTGAAAGAAAGTAAAATGAAAGTAAGAAAGTTGTGTCTCGTGTTTACTTAAGAAGGAAAAAGAAGATAAGGGGAGGGAAGTTGAACGCTACAATCAATCATTTCAAATTTAAGAAAAAGTGGAGAGAAATATAAGAAAAAGGAAGATAAGAAAAAAAAATAAAAGGAAATAAAATGTTTCATTTCTTATTTCTCCCTCTCCCCCATCTCCCCCTCTCCCCATCTCCCCATCTCCCCATCTCCCCATCTCCCCATCTCCCCATCTCCCCCTCCCCCCTCTCCCCCTCTCCCCCTCTCCCCCTCTCCCCCTCTCCCCCTCTCCCCCTCTCCCCCTCTCCCCCTCCCCCTCTCCCCCTCTCCCCCTCTCCCCCTCTCCCCCTCTCCCCCTCTCCCCCTCTCCCCCTCTCCCCCCTCTCCCCCCCTCCCCCTCTCCCCCTCTCCCCCTCTCCCCCTCTCCCCCTCTCCCCCTCTCCCCCTCTCCCCCTCTCCCCCCTCCCCCTCCACCCTCCCCCTCCACCCTCCCCCCACCCTCCACCCTCCACCCTCCCCCCCTCTCCCCCTCTCTCCTTAAATAAACTTGAAAACACAACGTTAGTATAAAGGAGGGTGCCTTGAATAGATCAAAGTAGAGCATGAGACTATCAACATTAATTTAATCAAAGTTAACCTTCCTTCGAAAGCCAGGCTCTTTTCTTTTCATTAGGATAATTTGCTTTTAAACAAACTATTAACTAACTTCCAATATGTTGTTTCATTCATATTAGCTTCGATAGCTAAACCAAAATAGGAAAAATGATAACTTACATGCTTTGCATCCCAAGGAGTTTGTATGAATATCAGATAATTGGTTATTATGCATACATTTTTAATAGTTAACATCATGTTTTATACACTACATATCGAATGGTATTATTTTATTACGTGTTTAAAATGCATGTTAAATAGAGCTCAATGGACATTATTTGGTGAGATTGAAAATATAAGCAAGAGCAGGGATTAAACGGAGCTAAAAACGAATAAAATAGAGCAGGGAAAGTTGATATCGTCTATGAAGACCACACTACATCACCGTCTATGAAGACCACAAAATAGAGAGCAAGACCGTTAAGGAAGGGGGTTGGTTGTAACTTACGGCCTATGGGCCATAAGTTACGGTCCAACACGAACATTCACATCTTTTTCAAATGTTGAAAACTATATAAACCTCAATCATTAAGATTTCATGAGGACACTTCCCTACAGCCCCAAGAATGATTTTTAGACTATTTTTAGCTAATTGAACATCTTTTAATCATCAATTAGTAAAAAATAACATACTCAAGTTGAAGATTGAATAGATTATGATGAAAATGAAAGTGCTAAACCACCCGTGATCATTTTCGGATGGATGGTTTGTGATTTGATTATGCTTACTTATGTTTTTACCTAGTCAAGACATAAACTTGGATTGTATTATAACTTTTCATTGTTTACGTGTTTTGAATCATGTGTTGATTAAAGAATTGTGTTAGTTAATTTGGTTATTGCTTATCAAGTTATAAATTTTACATTGTTAATCATTATGTGATAATTAGATTATTTCATTAATTGATGGGTGCAAATAAAGTTTCTAGATCATGACCTTAGTTAGTTTACTAACTTATTTACATAATCAAATATTAAGTTTGTAATTACCAATCAACGTATGTGATATATAGGTTATGTCTATGCGATTTCAGGATTAGGTAAAATATAAGTCATGCTTCATTTAAATTTCTAAAACCTAATTGCGATCCCTTTCATCGCATTAGTTTCAAATCCAAGTCCAACTTTCCGTTTTGCTTCGTAAAGTGACCGTTTTTCGCTTAAGTTTATTCACCCTTAATTCGCAATCCAATGACAATAGGAGCCTACGTTAGTTTGTTTATAAATTACCAGTGACACCATCCCCACACTTCTTGGATTGTATTATAGCTTTTCATTATTTATGTGTTTTGAATCATGTATTGATTAAAGAATTGTCTTAGTTGATTTAGTTATTGCTTATCAAGTTATCAATTTTATATTGTTAATCATTGTGTGATAATTAGATTAGTATCATTAATTGGTGGTTGCAAATAAAGTTTCTAGATCGTGACATTAGTTGGTTTACTAACTAATTTACAAAATTAGATATTAAGTTGGTAATTACCAATCAACGTATGTGATATATAGGTTTCAGGGTTAGACAAAATTTAAGTCATACCTTTAATTAAATTCCTAAAACCTAATTGTGATCCCTTTTATCGCATTAGTTATAAATCCAAGTCCAACTTTTCGTTTTGCTTCGTAAAGTGACCATTTTTTTGCTTAAGTTTATTCACCCTAATTCGCAATCCACTACAATAGGAACATAAGTTAGTTTGTTAATAAATTACAAGTGACACCATCCACAGACTTCTTGTGGGATTGACACCTAACTTACCCTAACTAGTTAAGGTATTTAGACACATAAATCAAGTAAATCATCTTCTTATTTGATCGGGTCTTCGACCCTAATCAAATACTGAAATCGGACTGATCAACACCTTCCTATATACATAAGTTTTTTTTTGTAGATTTAGTTTAAGCTATGAAGCTAGGTGAAAGCAACATAGTATCCTAGCCAAGTTAGAGTAATTTGAGGGCATCCGCTGTTGGTTAGAAAGTTGGTATCATCTGTGAAAAGTATATGGCCAAGTTAGAGTAATTTGAGGGCATCCGTTGTTGGTTAGAAAGTTGGTATCATCTGTGAAAAGTATATGGAAGATATTTGGCCTACCGTTAGAGGTTTGGATGCCTTGAATCACACCTAAGTTTACTACTTGATTAATCGTCATGTGTAATGCTTCTTTTGTCAATATATAAAAGACGGGACACATCGTATCTCCATGATGAACACCTTTCAAAATGAAAAATTCCTTTGTGGGGCATCGTTAACTAAGATGGGAGCTTTTAAGGGTTGTCGTAGGCTCACTAAATTCTTTTTTAGCGATAAACAGAACTTTATCCAATACTTTAAAGGAAAGTTCATTTGGGATAGAATTGAGATCAAAAAGGTCTCGTTTAACATTGTCATACGCGTTTTCAATGTCATCTTTAAGAAAAGGACTTAAATTTTGATATTTTCACCCAAATAAGAATCTCACTAATGATTAGGGGGTGACTACGAGTAATTAATCACCAAGCTTCATCACTTCTATTTTTATAAAAACATCAAATTATATTAACTGGTTTATATTCACTATGATATGAGGGGTCTTTAAATTTTGCCAATGAGGATAATGAAAGAGTTGTTGCACCCTTCATTTATCATGGCGTGTTTATTGAAACAATTAAGAAAATCAAAGTTTATTAAGACATTAGTTTGAAGGTTAATCACAATTTATATATTGTTACGTTTTTCTATTACAGTGTTAAGTACTTCAGTTTAATAACTATGATTATGCTACGAATAACCAACCCAAGGGTTTCTGAGGTTTGGGGCCTTTCGTTATCCAAAACTCGGTAAGACTCTTGGCTTTCCCATTTCTTGGACTATGAGCTTGGTGCAAGTAGATAGAGTGTGGGATGTTTATGATATCCGCTAGAATATACAACTCCCATTAACAAATGTAATGGATAAACAGTGTGGTGCAAGGTTGTGGTTAAAGGGGTGCAAAATTGATGCGAGGGACAAGCAGTTTCCTAGAAGTAATGATACAAGAATAGGTAATTACAGAGAGATTAAAGTGGTATGAAAATCTTTATCAACTAATCCTAGTTCTTGTTTAACTATCGTGTAAGAGTTACTTTATTACTATTATCTCGTGGTGGTGCTCTAGGTGTATTCAGATTCGGTTCACGCCCATCTCAAGACTATTCCCAAATATCCTTGTGTTGTTATTCCTTGTTTGCGGACTAAGAAATGGGGTGGTTGTGTTCCAAGCTACGACCGGCTTAAGGTCTTAAAATGGCTAAATAGGATTAGTCGAAATATATATGTTAAGGAGGAAGAAAATGTTTGTTTTTATGTAGGTGCCATGTATGAAGAAGGGTTTCGTTGGCCAAGATCCGTTGTTCACATTGGCCCAGTTGAACTCTTTGAACTTTGAAGCAGCCTAGTGGGTGTTTTGGATCAATATTAGGGGCGTGTATGAATCAGTTTGGTTTGGTTTTAACCTTAACCTAAAACCACAAATCGATATTTTAGTTTTTAGGTTTTTACAACCGTTCGATTTCAGTTTTTTTGTTTTTGGTTTTCACTTTGGTTTCGTTTTTTTGGTTTTATCATTCGAGCTTGAAATGTTGGGCAAAAAATAGTCTAAAGTAATAAATTTGCGCTATAGACTTTGGTCTCACGTCATTTGTTGATATATAGAATACAATCTATATATTTCTTCAGGTACTTGACATTTATATAAATTACAATCCATAAAATGCAATAACAACCAAAAAAGAAAACGACTTAATCTACCAATTCAATCTCTTTTGGATAGCATTAGTTTAATAAATAACTAATAACCTAATCATATCATGTAAATTACAAGTTTAATAATATGGTTTCGGTTTGGTTTTTCGGTTTTTGCTACAAGCAAAACAAAAAACGAACTAAACCATCGGTTTTTTTGTAAAACATCAACCCAATCCATGGGTTTTTGATTGAGTTTGATTTTTTCAGTTTTATTGTCAATTCTTTTCGGGTTCATGCACACCTTTATCAAGAACACGGTTATATATTACTGAATGTCGACGGCTTTGTTTGTGGCCTGTTTGTTCATGGTCAGCAGGCTCAATCTTCTTCCCAGGTTCGACCCAGCTGCTTATTGTTTCCATGATAATTGCACCCACCAAAGTAAGCCCAATAGTTGGTGGGTTATCGACTTGTATTAGTTCTATATATTTAATATAGTTTTTGAGGTTTACTGATTTTTCTTTATGGTGAATGGCCCAAGATTTCACTTTTAAAACCCAAACTTGGTTAAATCTTGCTACTGGAAATTTCTTTGATCCATGGTTGATGTTGTTGGGTCTTAGTTATGTCACTTGTATAGATGATTTGACGACCGATATAACTCGATGATCATTATGCGTCCGCAATGTGTAATCGGGGATAGGGACATTAACTATGATTAGGCCACATGTCAAGTTTCTACTATGGTGTTGTTGATCTATATATGGTTGGGCCAATGATGTTAGTGAGAAGGATATGAAGACAACTTGGGTGATAAAAGACTACTAACAACTCGGTTAAGTTTTTATGAAGGGACTAAAATGTTATTTCTTTTAAAGAATATTGAACAACTCAATTAATTTTGATGATCTATGGTATCTTCATGAGTTGATTACCTTCTGCGTCTTGTCTTTGTAAGTGAGCCCCGTAAACTTGTTTTTTTAAGAATGAAAAACATATGGGACCCACTACTTGAATAACACAAAAAATGACAATCACAAAATCAAATATGAGCCTACATTGACCAGAAAAACACTCCACCTCATGTCTTCATTATATGACTTCAAGTTGAACGAACGACCACCACCAAAACCAGCAATCACTTCATCTTTTTCTTTTGGATGTATGCTATATCACCATCCCCTCCGTTTACAATTAGGGCCGTAAACAAGTCAAGTCAATCGAGCTAAATCAGGATGGGCTCTGGTATGGTGTGTTTAAAAATTTATTATTTTTTTATTTTACTGGTTTTAGTTTAAAAATATAAAATAAAGAAAGAGTTTCAAATACAAAATGTATTTTTGCTCCAAAGTGTGAGAATACACAATGAGTCAAAAAAATCATAAAAAAATTATATCTCACAATCTAAATCAAATTTTAAAAAATTAATTTCGAGCTTTTGTTCCCGTATCAGTCCTACTAAGAAAAAAATAAACAAAAAAAAATAATAAATGACGTCATTGTGTCAGGATGAAAGACATAGTAATGTCATTATGTCATTATGAAAGACACAATGATGTCATTGTGTCATAAAAAGACACAATGAAATTTTTTTATTTTATTTTTTTTTTCTAAAAGAGGACAACGAGAGGAAAACAGACTCCGAATTACTTTTTTGAAATTCGATTTAAATTGTGAGATATAATTTTTTTATGATTTTTTTAGACTCACTGTGTCTTCTCACACTTTGTAGCAAAAATACACCTTGTATTATAATCTCACCCTAAAATAAAACCCTAATTATACTTTATGTCTCCACCAACATACCTTATTTGATCATTTTCAACTTTAGTTTATAATAAACCTTGACAAACTTCTTAATTTTTTGTTGATTATATTTATAATAAATATGTCAACTATATTCGAGTAATTATGTTAAGGGAGAGTATATGCTACAAATGCTACATTTCCTAAAAAGGGTGAGAAGTAATTCTGGCCATTGGATCAACTCATTAAAATAGATCAATGGTTCAAAAAAACGCGGTGGCAAAAATGTAAATAAGTGGAAAACTGCTAACAGGCGGAGGGGCAAAAAAGTAATTTGACACAATGGTTGTTTGACACAATGATTGTTTGACACAATGGTTATTTGACACAATGGTTGTTTGACACAATAGTTGTTTGACACAATTGTTGTTTGAAACAATGGTAATTTAACACAACCGTAGTTTGACACAATAGTAGTTTGACATAATGGTAATTTGAAACAATAGTAATTTGGTATGTTGGCATGTTATTATATTTTGCTATGTGTTGGCATGTTAATATTTGTTGCTATATGTTGCTTTACATTACACAATAGTATTTTGGTAACTTGTTTTTATCGTCAAAATCAAACGTAAACAAAACTCTTCAAACATGACACAATGAGTCTTATAACACAATTATAGTATATATTATTATCATATGTCGGTGACTACATGAAGGTTTTTAAAGTTTGTAAATTAGCCGCCACAGTTTGATGATTTGCAAAAAGACTCTTACTTACATTTTCTAAAGCATAAGGTTACATGAAGGTTTTTAAAGTTTGTAAATTAGCCACCACAGTTTGATGATTTGCAAAAAGACTCTTACTTACATTTTCTAAAGCATAAGGTACAGTAAAACCGCCATCTTCCTCTATAGATCCACGTCTTCCGATGGTGCGGTATGGTCGTAGGTGGTGTATGAAGCACTGTTGGTTTGTTACTTCAATCATACACACACTAAAAATCCAACTTTTTCACATCTTTCACATAGGCGGTGGTCTGACTCGCCGGTGATAACGGTCCTTCTTGGTTTAGACGGCGGCGACGCTTTTGATGACGATGGTTGTAGAGGTAAACGTCTAAGACACTAGGTCTACTCCAACGAGTAAAGAATTGGTAATGGTGGTTCGTTAACAACAACGATGAAGATGATTCCAGTCAAAACCCTTAAGGGTTTATTAGGTCAAATGGGTTAGAGGTTCAGGGTCGACCAAAGTGGGTCTATTTAGGAACCATACATCCAATTCGGATTGTGTTGTTCAGATTATGTTTGGCAATTGGTTTTATTGCTATGGAATCTTCCTCAAATGGTTGGAAAGATAAACATAATCCAATTCATAAAAGGAGATGTAGGGGTTATGTCGATAGGCATCCTGTTTTGTTTGGTAAGCTTATTTATCCTTATCTATGGTTATTATGCATACATGTAGTAGAATTTCAAGAATATTTTAGATACCATCACTATGCATTTGCAGGTACCATTAGATAAAGAGAGGGAAAACCAGCTTCTGAGAATGTTACACCTTTCTAATCATGTGTTTGTCATTTTGCTATGATGGCTTTAAATATATCTCACTTTAATCGGTGTGTTTTAGGGGTCTTAACTGAGATTTAGGTAGAAAAATTATTTATTGATCAAAGCAAAATCAACAGCGCTCTTACATTAGTTGATCGTTTCTAACTTTTTTTCATGAATCATGTTGTAGCTTGCGTATTTTGTTTGCATATTTGTAATTAACTCTACAATTAGTTAGCATGTGTCTTTTTTCTCTCTTAAGCTATTACGGAAACATTTTTGTGTTTGATTTGAAGGTTTATGAAGGGTCGTCCCTACTCCTTCCAAAGGAAGAAGAGAATGGTCATCCCTTATGTTCTCAAGAAAGCTATTATTTTTAGCATAGTCTTTAGTTCTTATTAATGTTTTCATAGATATTATTGAAAATATTACCTCAATATACAACTAAAGGTTATAAATTTTGTTGGGTGTAGAAGTATCTTTTTCTTTGTTGTACAAGGTGAATGATATCAACTGTGATACTTTGAACTCTTTGGATTTAAGTTTGTCATGAATCTTGATCAAACACTAGCTATATGTAAAATATTTTGAATATGTTAGAGAATGACTATAATTGCTAATAGTATGTTATGTTTGTGCTGAAAGTTAAACCTAAATGATCATTTACACTTATCTAATGTAGTTGTGCTTAGATTAATATATATTATTTATTTGCAAGCTAAAGAGTCTTATGATTCTAGCCTTTTACGGATACAAAAACGGATTGATTGTTTCTTGCTCTTTTGTGTAAACAAATATCGTTTCCATTGTGTGGCATAAAAACAGCCGCACGACACTCGTAATAACGCGCGGGTGTAAATCCTAGTTAATATAATGACACAATGAGTATAATGACACAATGAGTATATGACATAATAAATCTTATGAGACAATGAATCCTATTCTTGAATAGGCATAGAATCAACTGTTGAGCTGTTTGAAACTTGTTATCCTTAATGCTTTGAAGATATAAACTGCAATTGCGTATAATGTGACAAGGTTGTTTGCAAAACCCACAATTTCTCAACTTTTTTCATGCTTGTTCGATGGCTAACTCACGAGCTGACTTCATTCTTTTCGGCCTACCTTTTGTCTTTTGCTTAACAGGTACACTGAATTTTGCTTAATTTCGTTCGTTCCCTCCAGGTAACTCTGCAAACCTATCTCTCCTGCTTGGAGGTGGGGCGACCATTTGAACTTTATCAGCCTTAGACTTGTAACTATTTAAATAATCAAGATAAAAACACAACTCGTCTTTGTTCGTATCCAATTGATCAACAATAATTGTTTTATTCAGACACAATGACAATACAAAAGACACAATGACGAACAAAAGACACAATGATGATATCTAAGACTCAATGATGATGTCAATCAATAACAAAAATCATATAACAAACACAACAACATAAAAGACACAACATATAGAGACTCACCTGATATTTATAAAATATGTTCAATAACATATTGATAATGTCCAGAGTAATCTAACAGTATAGACACAATAACTGTTTTATTCATACACAATGACAATATAAAAGACACAATGACGAATAAAAAGACACAATGATGATACCTATGACACAATGATGATACCTATGACACAATGATGATGTCAATCAATAACAAAATTCACAGAAATCAGACATTATGGACACAATGATGATCCAAACGACAAAATTATTAACATACTATTTCAATTATAGTATATAATCGTCTTCATACGTATCAAACTGATGAAATCAAATAGATCAACATAACTCAACGATCTTTAACAGAAACAACATAAAGCAATCTTCAACAGATGAATTCAATCGTTTGAATCTTCAATGATTGAAATTGATGTAAGATGAAACGTCTATCGTTTGAATCGATAAATTGAGAATTTTGTTGAAGGCTTGTGTTCAAATAAATTAGATGTAAGCAATCTTCAATAGAATTGATGTAAGCCCACACCTTTATCTCAATAAATTAGACTTCCTAAAATACCCCTCCTTCTATTTTTAAAAGTATGCCACATGTCACTCACCGATTGATTCTCACACTTTTTACAAAATGTTCACTTTGTATTTGAACCCAAGCCTTATGTTAAATTTGTGTTAAAGCTTGACAAACTTTTATTTGTGTCCGTTTATGTTCATGATCATATGTTTGTTTTCGTTTGTCTTTGTTTGTGATTGAGGGCGGACCTTGGAGCAACTGGTAAGGTTATTGCTTTGTGACCTTAAGATCATGGGTTCTAGCCGTGGAAACAACCTCTTGCACAAAATTATGTAAGGAAAGGTTGCGTACATCTGATCGCTTCGCGATCCGGCCCCTCCCCGGACCCTGCGCAAAGCGGGAGCTAATGCACCGGGTACGCCCTTTGTTTGTGATAGTTTATGTTTGATAAATGTTCGTAAACAGTTTATAAACAACTTATTTTTTAATGAACTTACACAAACAAGTAACTTGTTTGATTGGTGTTCGTGAACAATTTATGAACAAGTTTATATTTTAATTTCTCTTTCAACACCTCCTTAATTATTTGTGTTTGTTTGATTCGTTTATAAACATAATGAAAATGGTATGTTAATTTAATATTTTAATACAAGCAAGCCACAAGCTTACATAGATCATTTAAATAGTTCGTTAACTTTTTATTGCAAGCCGCCCACAAGTTAAATTGAAAAAGAAATATTGTGAAATTAGAAGCCTTTGTGGCTTCTTGCACGTAGATCTAGAAGATGATTGGGTTGG
The DNA here is from genome assembly GCA_024085815.1 of Flaveria linearis. Taxonomy (NCBI): domain Eukaryota; kingdom Viridiplantae; phylum Streptophyta; class Magnoliopsida; order Asterales; family Asteraceae; genus Flaveria; species Flaveria linearis. The sequence continues at coordinate 26,482,043 of CM044008.1, forward strand.
CATTTAGGAGGATCGACGGCGGCAGCCTTTTGGCAGCTTGTTGCACGTAGATTTAGAAGAAGGCTTTGTGGATTATTGATAGGGCTATGTAAATTCAATTCGGCTTATAAACGAATCGAGCATGAGTAAAAGTAAGATTGCTCGTTGTTAAGAGCGTAAGATTGCTCGTTGTTAAGAGCGTTGAATTAGTGAAACGTAAAAATTTCCTAGTCCTATTAAATTCCTGATCGCCGTCATCATAATTTATTTAGTTTAGTGTTAAAACTTAAGTGTGCTTTGAATTTGTTTTTTTTATTAAACTTATTGTTTCGTTAGAGTTGTAACTTTTAAATACTTGAAATAATGATAATTACTATTTTTTTAATTTAATTTTAGTTTAAAACCAAGCCAAATTGAGTAGAACCGAATGCTCGATTATGAAGCGAACCGAGTTCGAGCATAAACATTCCACTCGATTTTTTAAATTCGAACCGAATAGAACAGTTTGGTTGTAAATGAACTGAGCTCGAGTGAGTCTTAGTTTTGTTTGGTTCGCGAACAACCCTACTTGGGATGACTACCTTGATCACAGGAACATGAAAATAATTGCTAATTATGCTTCTTTAGAATTAATCTTCTAGGAGTAAATTACATGAAAAGTCTCTGGGGTTTGCACGTATTACAACTTTAGTTACTACTTTCAAAAAATTAGAGATGCAGACCTGAACTTGGCATGGTCTGTACACCTGCAGTCCCCAATGCTAATAGAGGTTAATTTTCTCCGTTAAGTGAATGTACAATTACCAAAATACCCATAAATTAAAATAATAATAATAAAAGACCAACTAATATTAAATATTAAATACAATCTAATTCACTCACCCCACCTCATACATCTACTTCTTTACTACCACTCATAATCACCACCATTGCAGGTCACTACCACCACCACCAGAACCAATCATCACCACGACTCACAATCTCCACCACCACAAGTCACTAACATTACCACAACCACAACTCATAATCAACACTACCACCAGTCACAAATCGTCACCCAAAAACCCTTAACGCTTGAAAACGAGATCTACTTTGGCAATGACGACTTTTGGCTTCAGTTGACGGTTTCCAGATAAAAATGATGGGATTTGCAAGGATGGTGATGGTTTCAGAAAGGGGGATGTGACGGGTTCCAGTGGGGGTGCCGTGGTTTCAAGTAGAAAGGATGGTGTGGTCCTGGTGGTGGTTTGTGGGAAAAAATGGCTTAGGGTGTTCAATATTCGAATCGGATTTGAAAAACTCGAAATTCGTTTCGATTCTAGTCGAAATCACTAATTCAAAATTCGATTAGAATTTTCAAATTCGAATTCTATTCGAGGTCTAATTCTCGAATTCGTATCGAATTGCGAATTTGTGATTTTCGATTCGATTCGATCGAATTACAAATACACACAAATGCATTTCTTTATTTTGTATATTAATTTATGAATATGCATATGAGAAATTAAGAATTAAAAGTTTAAAAAATAGATAATCTAAAACGTTAAAGCCTCATTGATATATTTTGACTTATTTGAAACTTATAATTTTTCATATGTTACGCTTGTTTATATATTTTAAGCATTTGAAATTTGATTTGTTGAATGAATTTTAAAAATGCTATTTGATTAAATGTTTTTTATTAAATACGGATTGAATAAATTCAAATTCGATCTGAATTCGATTCGTAATTCAAACTTTTTTGAATACGAATCGAATTCGAAATCCAGTTTGAAAGTTTCAAATTCGATTTTCATTTTTCGAGTTCGAATCGAAATCGATTCAGTTTGAAAATTTCAAATTTCAACTTATTCGATTTGATTAACTCGAATTCGACTCGATTCGATTCGATGAACACCCCTACATATGATATCTGCTTGTGATTCTGTTTTTTTACAATTCTTTCTATATTTCTGTCTATTATTATGTTTTTCTAAGATAACAAATTTTAAAAAATATAATAATCAAATAATGCTTTTATGTACTTTTACTATGTAAACATAATGGTAAAATAACTAATAATTTATGTAATACATAGATAAAATAACACATATATAAAATCTAAAACATAATGATAAAATAACTTATTATGTTTTATCTTCTTGTTATTATATTTTCTTGAACAATATCTTGTTTTATAAGATTATGAATTTTAAAAAACACAATAATTAAATAACGTTATTGTGTACTTTTAATCGTAAAACATAATAATAAAGTAACATCAAATGTATATAATATATAAAAACTGTGAAAATAATACAAAATGATTTAAAACGTATGAATAGAAATAATTCAAATTATTTGATAATATGACCTGATATATTTGACATAGTGACTTAACATATTAGATATAATAATTTGGTGTGTTTGATACAATGTAACACCCGGATATTTTCCTCGAAGCCGACGAAAGGAGAAAAAAAGAAATAAAATCTGAAGTCGGGGGACCAAACTTGCCAAAACGTGAGAAAGTTTGGAAGAGAAGGGGAATAAGAGGGGAGGGCAGCCCACACCCTCCCCACATCTCCAAAATACAGCAAGAAGAGAGAAATAAGAAAGAAAAGGAAGAAAAGAGAGAAAAAGAGTTGGTTCGGGTGGATTCAAGTGTGCAAAATCGTTGTGTAGCGGGTCTAGACGAAGTTCTTCTTCTTCTTGTAGTTTGTGTGAGTTCTAGGACCCCTATTTTGTCACACCCCCGCTTATAGTGGAAGCACGAGGATGTAACGGACGGGATCGTCATAACACATTGTTAAGTTAATAGAGATGCATTAAATGAAGAAAGTCAACGTGTCATGACGTCACCCGACACAAATGGTGACTTGTGTCATGGTTACTCAGTTTCACGACTAGCATAGTCTATCGATTTAACAAAACCAAATCCAACATGAAATCCACCAAATAGAAAGTTCAACATAGTATTCATAAGCGAAATCAAATGATAGTCAAACACTAATGCATGTCTACTGAAATCCTGAGGGTCTCTGCTAAGGCATCGGCTCTAGCTATCCTATTTGATTATTATCACCTGAAAAGATATGCTCAAAACGGTCAACATAATTGTTGGTGAGCTTCGCAGGTTTTAAGTAATAAAACATGTTAAGATGAAAACAACATGTAAGTTTAATAAATGCTACCGCAACTACACTTATGTGTAGGCGGTTTTACCAGTTATAAATAGCAACAACCAAACCTATTCATCGGTTCCACACGGGAATTGATGGCTGTTTAGAAAGCATTCCCAAAGCGTAAATAGTTTAAAATGACGTAGCAAGATCCACTAAGCGCATACGTATAGTTTACAACCAAACCAATCCTTAGGTCCCATTACCGGAACTAATGGTTGTAATGGATGCTCGGCAAAGAAGAACCACAAAGTAGACCCACGAAGAAGAACCACACCGCCGAGAGCATCCAAGGTCAATAGCATTCACAAGTAACATCATACAACTCATAGCATCAAAGTAATAGCGCATAGAAATGTAAAGCCACCAAGTAATATACAAGGTAGCAACATAGCATAGAGTCAAACAGCATCACTCAACAAGATAAGCAAGATAAGTTAACCATAAGAGTTGCAGCGGACTTCTAGTAAGGAAGATGCCTGAAAATGTGTTAAGTAAGTGAGCATTCTTTTCCCCAAAGTTTGAAAATGATTGAAACAATTGTATATGCATAAAAAGGGGCCGTGAAACTCACATGGCGTATAAGTATGTATATAAGATGATTAAATAAGATGATGATCGATGTTCCAATGAACTCCTTCACAAGGTACCTAAACATGTATATATATTTTAAGATTTAGATTAATAATAAGGTTTAATGATTAAACGCGAACTAGGGTTTCGATAAGAATTTGGGGTTTTATAAGTAATACGTTTTTAAAGTAATCATTTATGTTTTGGTTCAATTAAAAGGACTATTCATTTAAGTAGTACATCTTTATTATTTAAAAATAATTAGAATAATGTTTTGATTAATAACAAATTATTAATCTAAACCTTTAGTTTATAAGATAATAATATTTGTAATTAATTTGTGAAATTATAAAATATATAATTTCTATAATTATCATGATAAAGTTTTAATTAATAATGCTTATTAATATTATAAAGATTTTATTGTTTTAATTTTACATAAATAATTATTTAGTTATTTTAAAAGAACTTATTTGTATCAACATATAAGGTTTAAATATAAGTTTTAAATAAACTATGATTTTAAAAGAATAACGTTTGAACCCAAATAAATTTATTAGTTGAAACCCATTTTTAATAGGATTTAACCAAGAATAATATTTGTTAAAATGTTTTTAAAACAATTATTTAATTTTTAAAATTAATAGAAAAATCCACAAAATTATTTGGTGATCCGAAAAATATTAAAAGTTTACAAAAACAATTTTTATATTTATTAAAAATTTTCTGTAAAATTAATTTGGGCTAAAAGCCCTTAAAAAAATATATGGAGGTGCCCCGGGTCGAACCCGGGACCTCTTGGATGTAATGGGAACATTGAACCGGTGGAACAAAGGCATACAGCCGCGGTAATCCCCGGTTTCCAAATCTTATAAACACAAATACCCAATAACCCCCGATTCATATGAACCCTAGTTTGATCAGAATCAAATTGAAGGTCGATTCGATCTTGATAGCATCTTCAATCATGGGGCTTTTGTTCCCCATGAAAAATCGAGCAAGTACATGTATTTAATTATCAGATTCGATGATGTATTGGTGATGAACAGATGAAGAAACAGTCGCGAACAGAGTGGTGATCAAATGTGCTGTTCGTGCGTGTTTTATATTAATTTCAGTTCAGTGGAAGATTAGAAACGACAAAATGATCGTGAATGTCCGATTTCTTTTGATTATTCTAGTGTTTAGTGCTCGAATTGTGCGGTTTGTTCGGCCGAAAGTGGAAGGAATCGTGGGTTGGTTGTCTCGCACCTCGAATATTCAAATTACAGTGGGCACAGGTTCGAATCACGCATGTGATAATGTCGGGAAGGTTTGATTGAGTGGAACTCGTGTGATTTGGGCATTTGTGGCTCGCCGGAGAGAAAGAAAGTCGACGGGGGGGGGGGGGGGAAGGGGTTTGGGTTTCGGTTAATTACAAAAATGGTCCCTCAACTTTGAAACTTTATTATTTTATGTTAAAAACTTTTAAAATAAGTTTTAAAATTTGCATAAGTACCCCCTACACTTTTAAATCTAATTTTTTTATAAATGTTTATTTTTCTTAATAAATATTAATAGCAATATTATTATTATTATGATGTTATTATTATTATTATTATTATTATTATAATTTTTGTAATTATTGAAATTAATATCGTATTAAACTTAATTGTTTATAAAATTAACTTTTTCAATAATAAAAAAATACGGGATGTTACAGTCTCCCCTGCTTTAGGAAATTTCGTCCCGAAATTTTAATCACGAGGAGGCTGAAACGAAAAGATGAGGGTACTTGGATTTCATCTGGTCCTCCCGTTCCCATGTAAACTCAGACCCATGCTTGGAGTTCCATCTCACCCTGACAATTGGAATTCTGCTGCGTTTTAATCGTTTGACCTCCCGATCCATTATTTTTATTGGTTCTTCCACAAAATAGAGTTTCTCATCAATCTTAATTTCTTCAATAGGTACGTGTAAGGACTCGTCGGCCAAACACTTCTTGAGGTTTGACACGTGAAAAATATCATGTACACCGCTGAGTTCTTGCGGCAACCTCTGTCGGTAAGCCACTGGACCGATTCTCTCTGTAATCTCGAATGGTCCTACGTATCGAGGGTAGATAAGTATATCGTCAATGAATACGATCACGAACTTATCCAAGTATGGTTTACCCACCCGATTCATCAGATCCATGAATACAGCTGGTGCGTTAGTCAGTCCGAACGGCATTACTAAGAACTCATAATGACCATAACGAGTCCTAAATGCTGTTTTCGGTATGTCATCCTCGAAAACCCTTAATTGATGATATCCAGAACGAAGATCGATCTTGGAAAAATATGAAGCTCCTTGCAACTGATCAAACAAATCATCGATTCTGGGAAGAGGATATCGATTCTTCACAGTCAACTTGTTCAACTCGCGATAATCGATGCACATGCGGAACGACCCGTCTTTCTTTTGACAAATAAGACCGGTGCTCCCCACGGTGAATGGCTTGGTCGAATGAAACCCTTCTCCAATAGCTCTTGCAATTGGCTAGATAACTCTTGCATTTCGGATGGCGCTAACCGGTATGGTGCTTTTGCTACCGGCGTAACTCCAGGAACCAACTCGATACGAAATTCCACCTGTCGTGAAGGAGGTAAACCCGACAAGTTATCAGGGAATACTTCCGGATAATTTCGTACTACAGGAATATCTACCAACTTGTTGCCTTCTTCTTTCTTTTCCACTACCTGGGCCAGAAATGCGTAACACTGCTTTCATAAACATCGTCTCGTCTTCATGCAAGTGATAAGCTTCAGGGTTCTTCCCTGTCATTCTCCTTGAATCTTGAGTACCTCCCTATTTGGCATGGGAATTCATACTACTTTCTCCCGACAAACAATCTCGGCTCCGTGTTTCGACAACCAATCCATTCCCACAATCATATCGAAGCTCCCCAACTCAAAAGGTATTAAGTCTATGCCGAAGGCATGGTCCTCCAATATCATGGTGCACTGTCTAATAATCCCATCTGCTTGTACAACTCTACCGTTGGCCATTTCTACAGAGAAGCTAGTTTCTAGTCTACTAGGGTTCAAGGCAAGCATGTGTACAAAATCAGAAGATATGAAACTATTGTCTGCCCCATTATCAAATAGTATGGATGCGAAGTGGTGGTTGGGTAAGTACGTACCCGTAACAACATTAGGGTCCTGGCGAGCGTCATTTGCTCCGATAACGAACGCACGTCCTCTGGCAGCATTTCCTTAACCCGGATTACCAGCTATGGCCATCACTTGCTGCTGGTTATTCCCTTGTTGACCCGGTGCCCTATTCAGTCTGGGACACATGTTCCGGTAGTGATCAAGACCTCCGCACTCATAACAAGCCCTGACATTCCCAGCGGGGTTAACCATGTTGACGGGTGTCACCAGGTTCGGCACAACTCTACAATCTCTTGCTAGGTGTCTCGGCGCCTACAATTCGCACACGCTCGACACGGCATGGCTGGGGGATGATGAAGTGTGCACCTGTTACATTTAGGGTGCGGCCCAGCATATTCTTTCCTTTCTTGAGTCGCAACCACGAAATTTCGGGTCGTCTTGGCCTTTTTATCAAATCTTATGGCGTTAGACCGACTAGTTTCCCCAACCTCCTTTCTCTTCTCTGCTCCCCTGCCCAACGTCCCTGTTCTTACCATCTCATCAGTTAGAGCGCCGGCTTTCAGGATTGCGCTCTGAATCGTGGGAGGAGCAGCTGCTGTTAGCAATGCTCGGATTTGAGGCGTGAGTCCCTAAATGTACCTTTCAATCCTCTTAGATTCCAGAGTGACTAGGTGTGGAACAAGTCTTGCCAACTTATGAAAACGATCAGTGTAAGCTGCATGCCCAGCTCCTACCATCGCATGGTTCTAGAATTCCTGCTCAAGTTTCTGCATCTCGTTGAGAGGGCAGTATTCTTCAGAAATCAGGGCTTTGAACTCATCCCAAGTCATTTGCATCGTAGACTCTCTTCCTCTTGCTTTTACCTGGGTGTTCCACTAGGTTAATGCCTTGCCCTGTAGTGAACATGTGGCATACTTGATTCTTTGGCTGTCGAGGCACCCACTGATGTCAATTATTGCCTCCATCTTTTCAAGCCACCTAGTTAGGGCTATCGCCCCACATTTCCCATCGAATTCTCGAGGTTTGCAGGCCACGAATTCCTTATAAGAACATCCCCGTCTAGTTTTGTCGACCCCAGTTTCGTTCCCAGTTGTTCCTCCAATCCCAGTGTCTTCTCCTATTCCTTGGTTATGCTGATCATTAGTATCATGATCCCCGTGGAGATTATGATTCAGAAGAGTGTCGCTCATTTGTGTCACTATAGTAGGAATCAGTGCGGCTAGCTGCTGAGCAATCATAGCAGCTATGTTAGGGTTGTCAGTTCCCTGATTGTTGCTAGCTGGAGCACCACCTGTTCTTAGTGGTCTACCCCTACCTCTGCCTTGTGTGGTCTTACCTTCTTGATTGGTACTACGTGTGGCTCTTCGAGGCGGCATCTTCTAATCATAGAAAGGTGTAAACATATAAACTTTAGTAGACATGTAAACCTTAGTCACTTGAAGATACATGTATGGTTCCACTCATCAAGTTCCAATAACCCATGCTTTGGTCCATCAAGATCATCACGTAGCGTAGTTTAAGCACATTCTTAGTATACCGGTGATGCTTATATATAGGGTTCCCCGCAGCGTTCCCACCACATCCACGATATACCTTGAATGACTCTTAAACCAGTTACACGACATCCTAATTTTCCTTAGCATCATTCTAAAGAGTAACGTAATGTATGTGTAGAGAGTACCATCACTCCTCTACATTCCTGTAGTCCACTTTCATTCTAAGCATTCAATCAGTTCCTTAGTTACTAAAATGCTAAGTGGAGGAATGTCTCATAAATGATAAAGTCAATGTCATGATTGGAAATACCCGGAAGGCTCTAAGTAGGACATGGCTTTAAGTAATAGCAAGTGTTAGTAATGTTTTGTTACCCTTAACGAGGTCTTACTAGAATTATGATCCTAGCACACCATAGGGTATAGAATAGAGAACTTGTGATACCCCTGATTGTTACCTCATGGTAAGATTTTCCAGGCTTCTCATGCAGTGAAAATTGCAATTACGTGTGCACCCGTAATGGTAATTTACCTTGCATGGTCACCCTAGCTCCACTTACCCCAAGTTAACATCATAGTATTGCCAACACTCATCAATCCTGATTCGTGTAATGTCTTTATGTCCATGAGCCATTAGTATTCCAATAGTAGTATATAGCAACGAGTAAACTCCAAGCATATAAGCACAATATGTTTAATGATAGTTGCCTATCCTTCATACTTTCAGGATTTCAGGCATAACCATGTTAGGGTCGGATTTAGTATTAGAAGATGTCAAGGTAAATTGACCCATTCGCCTTAGAAACTTGTGTATGTTGACCATAGTTTATCACTCATCCCAGAAATCCCCAGGTAAGCATAACTGGTCTCGCAATTAGATTTATATGATATGCTTGCCTTAGCCCGGAGGCCTTTTTGCCAGGAAATCCAGAATACAGGTGTCTATGTGTCACATAAATTTCTTTGGTTCATATAATAGAACCTTGATGAGATTTTTATAGATTAGACATAGAGTCAAGTAACAAGTATAGAAGAACACACATGTAATATTAAATGCAAGCCGGTCCTAGTATGCATCCTACATGAAGGTTCTTAATTTATAGTCTAGGTCGAGTGCTCCACCTAATTCTCTATAACCAATGACTCTGATACCAATCTGTCACACCCCCGTTTATAGTGGAAACACGAGGATGTAACGGACGGGATCATCATAACACATTGTTAAGTTAATAGAGATGCATTAAATGAAGAAAGTCAACGTGTCATGACGTCACCCGACACAAATGGTTACTTGTGTCATGGTTAGTCAGTTTCATGACTAGCATAGTCTATCGATTTAACAAAACCGAATCCAACATGAAATCCACCAAATAGAAAGTTCAACATAGTATTCATAAGCGAAATCAAATGATTGTCAAACACTAATGCATGTCTACTGAAATCCTGAGGGTCTCTGCTAAGGCATCGGCTCTAGCTATCCTCTTTGATTATTATCACCTGAAAAGATATGCTCAAAACGGTCAACATAATTGTTGGTGAGCTTCGCAGGTTTTAAGTAATAAAACATGTTAAGATGAAAACAACATGTAAGTTTAATAAATGCTACCGCAACTACACTTATGTGTAGGCGGTTTTACCAGTTATAAATAGCTACAGCCAAACCTATTCATCGGTTCCACACGGGAATTGATGGCTGTTTAGAAAGCATTCCCAAAGCGTAAATAGTTTAAAATGACGTAGCAAGATCCACTAAGCGCATACGTATAGTTAACAACCAAACCAATCCTTAGGTCCCATTACCGAACTAATGGTTGTAATGGATGCTCGACAAAGAAGAACCACAAAGTAGACCCACGAAGAAGAACCACACCGCCGAGAGCATCCAAGGTTAATAGCATTCACAAGTAACATCATACAACTCATAGCATCAAAGTAATAGCGCATAGAAATGTAAAGCCACCAAGTAATATACAAGGTAGCAACATAGCATAGAGTCAAACAGTATCATTCAATAAGATAAGCAAGATAAGTTAACCATAAGAGTTGCAACAGACTTCCACTAAGGAAGATGCTTGAAAATGTGTTAAGTAAGTGTAACACCCGTAAATTTATTTAAGACGAATAAAAGAATAAAAGAAAAGGGAAAGGGGAGAAATGAATGTCAACCCAAAGATGAGGGGTTAAAAGTGTAAAAAGGGTGGAAAGTTGGTAAAAGTTGGTAATAAAGAGTATGGCTGCCTATTGTTCTGCACAACCACTTTCATTCAACAGTATCATTCAACAAGATAAGCAAGATAAGTTGACCATAGGAGTTGCAGCAGACTTCCACTAAGGAAGATGCTTGAAAATGTGTTAAGTAAGTGAGTATTTTTTTCCCCAAGTTTGAAAATGATTGAAACAATTGTATATGCATAAAAAGGGGCCGTGAAACTCACATGGCGTATAAGTATGTATATAAGATGATTAAATAAGATGATGATCGATGTTCCAATGAACTGCTTCACAAGGTACCTAAACATGTATATATATTTTAAGATTTAGATTAATAATAAGGTTTAATGATTAAACGCGAACTAGGGTTTCGATAAAAATTTGGGGTTTTATAAGTAATACGTTTTAACGTAATCATTTATGTTTTGGTTCAATTAAAAGAACTATTCATTTAAGTAGTACATCTTTATTATTTAAAAATAATTAGAATAATGTTTTGATTAATAACAAATTATTAATCTAAACCTTTAGTTTATAAGATAACAATATTTGTAATTAATTTGTGATATTATAAAATATAATTTCTACAATTATCATGATAAAGTTTTAATTAATAATGCTTATTAATATTATAAAGATTTTATTGTTTTAATTTTACATAAATAATTATTTAGTTATTTTAAAAGAACTTATTTGTATCAACATATAAGGTTTAAATATAAGTTTTAAATAAACTATGATTTTAAAAGAATAACGTTTGAACCCAAATAAATTTATTAGTTGAAACCCATTTTTAATAGGATTTAACCAAGAATAATATTTGTTAAAATGTTTTTAAAACAATTATTTAATTTTTAAAATTAATAAAAAAATCCACAAAATTATTTGGTGATCCGAAAAATATTAAAAGTTTACAAAAACAATTTTTATATTTATTAAAAATTTTCTGTAAAGTTAATTTGGGCTAAAAGCCGTTAAAAATATATGGAGGTGCCCGGGGTCGAACCCGGGACCTCTTGGATGTAATGGGAACATTGAACCGGTGGAACAAAGGCATACAGCCGCGGTAATCCCCGGTTTCCAAATCTTATAAACACAAATACCCAATAACCCCCGATTCATATGAACCCTAGTTTGATCCGAATCAAATTGAAGGTCGATTCTATCTTGATAGCATCTTCAATCATGAGGCTTTTGTTCCCCATGAAAAATCGAGCAAGTACATGTATTTAATTACCAGATTCGATGATGTATTGGTGATGAACAGACGAAGAAACAGTCGCGAACAGAGTGGTGATCAAATGTGCTGTTCGTGCGTGTTTTATATTAATTTCAGTTCAGTGGAAGATTAGAAACGACAAAATGATCGTGAATGTGCGATTTCTTTTGATTATTCTAGTGTTTAGTGCTCGAATTGTGCGGTTTGTTCGGCCGGAAGTGGAAGGAATCGTGGGTTGGTTGTCTCGCACTTCGAATATTCAAATTACAGTGGGCACAGGTTCGAATCACGCATGTGATAATGTCGGGAAGGTTTGATTGAGTGGAACTCGTGTGATTTGGGCGTTTGTGGCTCGCCGGAGACTCGCTGGAGAAAAAGAAAGTCGACGGGGGGGGGGGGGGGGGAGGGGTTTGGGTTTCGGTTAATTACACAAATGGTCCCTCAACTTTGAAACTTTATTATTTTATGTTAAAAACTTTTAAAATAAGTTTTAAAATTTGCATAAGTACCCCCTGCACTTTTAAATCTAATTTTTTTATAAATGTTTATTTTTTTTAATAATTATTAATAGCAATATTATTATTATTATGATGTTATTATTATTATTATTATTATTATTATTATTATTATTACTATAATTTTTGTAATTATTGAAATTAATATCGTATTAAACTTAATTGTTTATAAAATTAACTTTTTTATTAATAAAAAAATACGGGATGTTACATATTTTACTCATGTTCAACTGATTTGAAGCTGGAACACATAGTAAACCTGTTTTTGTATGTGTGTGTGTTTGACCCATTTGGGTGTGTTTGTGTGTGATGCGTTTGGAGTATGTTCTTGGGCTTGTGTGTGCTTGAATGGTGTTATAGTATGCATTCCTAAGGTTTAGGATGGTTGATTTGGGCTTAGAATGGGTTTAGATGAGCTTGGAGGTCGAAAATGGCAGATTGGGTTCGGGATGACTGCATTCTGCACCAATTAGGGCTGGGTGACCGACTGGAGGCCATACGGCCGACTGGAGGGCGATTGGGGTTCAGTCGCACGATTGAGCTTCAGTCGCACGACTGGGATCCAGTCGCATGGGGAGTCATGCGACTGAGAGCCCAGTCGCATAGTTGCTCATTCGTATGAGATCCATTCGTATGAGGTCCATTCGCATGAGGTCCATTCGCATGGTGTTCATGTAAAACCATGGATATCTCCCAGAAACAATCAAATCACGATCTCAATCATGTGAATGCGGAATGTAAACATGATTGGAATGAAAGAAGAATCGAAAAATACTTCTTGTATTGAATAAAACAACCTATTACAGGTCTTGTGCGAAAACCACACAGTAAAGAAGTGAAATATATTCAAAAGCTTCATTACAAAACGAAAACTAAACTATTTATACTAAACAAACAGTTCTCGCGCGACAGACTTGTCGCGCGGCTCATCCTTTCGCGTGGATGTTCTTTTCGCGTGAGAGCTTCATCTCGCGTGACTCCATCTTTCGCTTGTCATCTTTATTTTCGGTGTTTGTTGTTTTGCCGAGCCTTGATTAGTCCTCTACAATCTCCCCCTAGGCTCGGTGAAACTTCATCAGTGAAAATTAACATTTGCTCTCTTGTAAGTACCAGAATAAGCGTACCATTTATTTCGAAGGATTCGATCTGTCATCCAGACATAATGGCAAGACAAGAAATAAACAGACTCATCAGCTGAAATGGGACAGTGTAGTAGCTTAATCAAGTCGTCTTTGCCAAATTTCATTAAGTCAGATGGATCAATGATTCTAAATGATCTGTCAGTACATTTGACAACATCATGACCTGAATCCTTTTCACATCTCCAAGAAATTAATTGCTTCAAAGAATTTGGAGGAACAGGAGAATGAACTGGGACTTTTCTTATGAATTTAGGATGTTGATAGACTCTTATTTTCATCGGAGCTTTAGTATTTTCATCAATTCTTGTAGAGTCATCAATCACCTTTGATTTAGCAGTTTTGAAGTCCTTGAAATTTGTTCTCATCTCCCTTCGTATCATAGATCTCATTAGTTCAGCTTCGCTATAGTGGCTTTCATTAAAGAATGGAGCTTTTCCCATGGAATAAAGATCAGCTGCGCGTAGAGTATGGAAGTCTTGAGTGCTCTTCAGATAATCAATTTCTCCATTCTTTCTCTTTATAACATACAACTTTTTCTCGCCATCATAACCCCAGCTAATAACCTGAGACATTTCACCATATTTTTGTTTCGACTTTGATATAAATAGAAAATGAGCTTCAGTAGGTGGTGGTGGTGCTTTGAACAGTAAACCTCCTCTAGTGTATAAAGCAATTTGTCCAGTAGAGTCTTTCTGTGTTGAAACATTAGGAGTTGAACCACTTACAATCTCAGTTGGAATTTCTCCTTCTTCAAGATTAATATCTTTGAATAAATCCTGTAGGTTGTTACCAAATATATCTGTATACTCATTTTCATCATCCAAATCATCAAACAAGTCAAGTTCTTCATCTACAGCACCAGTTGAAGATTGTTGGAATGAGTAAAGCTCTTTTTCATACAAACTTTCAGTATCAGGGTCAAGTGGATCATATCCTTCTGGATTACTAGCACTTGGTCGAGTGACATTATCAGTGCTAGTATCACCAGTTGGATTGGAAGATAATCCTCCAACATCACCTCCATCATCATCATCATCATTATCATCATCATCTCCTCCATCATGTCCACCATCATCTCCACCATCATCATTATCATTATCATCATCATTGTCATCATCATCCTCATTTTCATTATCATCATCATCTTCTGAATCACCATAATTAATCAAATCTTCATCATCTTCTTCAGTAACAACAGGAAGAGTAATCATATGTTCTGGCTTAACGAAAGCAGTAGATGTAAAAGTTTCAGTGATATGTACTTCAGATGAAATTGGAACATCTTCAGTAGTACTAACACTTGGCTGTTCTTCAGTAGTTTGAGCTTCGTTGACCTTTTCACTTTCTTGAGTATCTTCTGCAGGAGATGGGCTTGGAGAATGCCTGTTCGTCTCACCAACCACCATAGTAGACCTGATAACTGGTGGTTGATGGAAATATGTCTGAGAAATAAACTCTCTAAGCTCATTCAACTGTCTTTCCAACCCCGAAGAATAATCAAACATACTTTTCATTTGTTGCTCCAGAGAGACTATCCTTGTATCTTTTATTGCTGAGTCAAGATGAATCATGTTAATCATCTTTGTCTTTTCTTCATTGTCTTTTCTCAATTCAGCAATCAGTTTAACATTCTCGAAGCTTTCTTTCTCCAAGTTCTTCACTCTTTCTTCTAATGTTATAGAACAAGGAGCACTGGTGGATTCTTCTCTTCCTTGGAAATCTAGAGGAGTATTCAAAAACGTATCTACATCAGACTCCAGATTTTCTTGTCTTGGAGGAGTGGTAAAACCAGATTCAGGAACATTGGCTGATTCAGAAACAGGAATCGTTTCTGTCTCCGTGGCAGAAGTAGTCACATTAACAGGCTGCTCTTGTTCAGTCTCAGTAATAATCACATGTGTTCGTGGTTTCCTGGGAATACCACCTCGTCCTCTTTTCCTGGCAGGGAAATCTTTCCTCCTAGCCATTCGTTTGTATCTCATAGATGCACTAGGAGACTCCTCAGGGATGTAATCAGTATCCGTATCTTCAACGCTGATTCTTGAGGAAGTTGGAGTAGAAGGTGTCTGATCAGTTGAATCACATAGGGAACATTCCCTATCTGATCACTAGCGGTCTTAGAACTAGAAGCAGAATGAACAATTCCTTCCATTCTTTCTTCATTCACAGGCTCATCCTCAAATAATCTTTCAATCTCCTCATCTATATCATTTCTAGCAGCAGACGCAGAAGTGCCAGTCTGTGCTTCATCATTTTGAACATCTCTTCCTAACTCACCAACATCTTCCTCTATCTCAGAAAATTTGCCAATTTTAGCAAAACTTTCTCCTGAGCATTTGTTTCCTCTTGCTCCAGTGAGATGAGTAAAAATCTTCTTCTTGATAGTCTATACAACATATTTTAGAGACCTCGGAGTGGCAAACTCAGGATAGGCGTCATTAATTACCAGCTGAATAAACCGAGGATACATAATGAACTTCCTTCCTGGATTAGCTGTGGCATTTTTCTCCATCTCCTGGAAGATTACTCCAGAAATACTGAATGGAAAATCATCCACCAGGGAGACTAATAACGATCCAAAAACAGCACTCAGACTGTCCATCCCAGCCTTCAGGTTGCTTAGACAGTGAATCACTACATGAAAAAGATACTTCCAATAGGGTGGCAACCATTTCTTCTCTAGACTAGGATATCTGTACTCATATCCCATCCGAGTTAGACAATCCATAACTACATCATCATCCAATCTTGTTGGAGCACCCTCTTGGTCATCAAATAGTAATACTCTGTTCAGAATAGCTTGAGAAACAGTCACTCTCTTATCTTTGACAGTAGCAGTGATGATTTGATTTCCAACTTGGTTTTTTTCTAGAGCAGCTGTGCTCCAGAAAGAATCGATCAACTCAGAATATAAAGCTGGATCAACAGATATGGCATAAACTATGTGAGAATTCTTCAGCCCTTCTATCATAGATGCAAAAAGTTCCTTTCCTTCAGGAACATTATCTAAGTATGCTACACAGTTATGATTTTTATTAAAAATCATCTGTGCCATCTGCATTGTCACAAACAGTCATGATTAGAACACTTTGAAATAACTTAATTATGCCAAAGAAAAACATTTTTACACTTAGTGAATTTTCAGCAACAAAAATCTCATTTGCGCAAACTGCTCTTGAAACTTAGAAATTTTTTCAGCAATTAAGTTTCTATTACGCAAAGACTAAGTGAATGCGATAAGTTCATTTATGAGAAAAAGATCATCAACACTTAGAAAAATTGCAAATGAGTTTCTGTTTCGTGCGACATGTTCATTTCGTGCGAATACAATTTTCATGCGAAAGATCAATTTTCAAGCGAAAACACATTATATGCGAAAGTCAAAGTACAAGTTAAATTCAAAAATTACGCGAAAACATGATTCACGCGAGAACAGTTTTCACGCGACAATAGGTGTCATGCGAAAAGCTTTCTCACGCGAAATCTCCTTTTCGCAACTGTTCAGTTTGCTTATGCGATTCGCGCAACCCAAACTTCAAATTAACTATTCAAAACATGATTTTAATCCATGAAAATCATTTCCTCACTGTCTCTAAGGTCCAATATGTCGATTTCAACTGTCAATTTCAACATTTA
This sequence comes from Flaveria linearis, assembly GCA_024085815.1. Taxonomy (NCBI): domain Eukaryota; kingdom Viridiplantae; phylum Streptophyta; class Magnoliopsida; order Asterales; family Asteraceae; genus Flaveria; species Flaveria linearis. Next base: position 26,499,106 of record CM044008.1, read on the forward strand.
AATTTATTTAGTTGATTTTATTTTAAAGTTGTTAAGTTTCCCTTTGCATTTCATCGCTATAGTAACCATAACAATCATATTATACCTATTGGAGCATATATAGTCATATATAGTGTGTCCGTTGCTTGATGAATAGTCTAGGCTTAATGTTATACACCTTGTAAACACATGAAACTGGGTCATTCGCAGGAGCATATGCGAATGAGATTCAGTCGTACGACTGAGCCATGCTAATGGACCAGTCGTGCGACTGAGAGATGCGATTGGGGCATTCGTAAGACTGAGCCATAAGAATGGTCCAGTCGTACGATTGAACCATACGTATGGTCCAATCGCACGAATGGGCCCAGTCGCATTTAATATGGGCCGAAGCCTATATATACCAGTTTCATTGTGTAGAAACCTAAGGGTTTTAGAGAGTGTGCCCGGCGCCCAGGCGCTGCCGGATGAGAGGGGAGATCATGCTCGATCTCCCCTTGCCAAAAGTCTTGATTCTTAAGTTGTAACGAGCTTAAAATCGTTATGTTTTATCAATAAAATCATTCGATTATTGTTCGTGTTATTGATTATCTTTTGGTTTTTATCCTTCCGTCAAGAACGTGCTCGGAGGTTTACCGATCCAGTGACTTCACAATACCTTTAAATCACACTATGTATGTAATGAGAACAATGTGGTGTTCAGAATGCCAAACAAGAGTGAAATGATCTCTGTTTTGATGTTTTGAATGCAAGCGAAATCAGTTTTCGGATATGAAGCGAAAGGGTTTTTCGGATGAAAGATGAAGCGAAAAATGATTTCGTTTAAGTCACTGTGATATTTAAACCTCAGATAACTCACACGACAAGTCCTTTCGCGAGACAAGGTTTCGCGTGACAACACAATTTCGCGTGAGATGAAACTTTTCAATTTTTAACTTTTAAAATTTTTCTTATTTTTCAAAACTTTCAAACCTTTTTATTCTCAATTATTTATGTCAACAGAATGTTTTATTTACCAAGTGACCAATTAATTTAATGAATCTTCAATTTTTTAAAATTTATCTGTTATTTATTTGTCTTAAAAAATGAAACAACACAGAAGTAAAATGAGAAACACTACACACAAAATAACAAAATAATGAACACAATTAAAAAATCAAGATCAGATTTGTCTGTTTTGTAATAATTTTCATAATAAGATCATATAGTTCTTTGTTAAGTCAAGACTCTGTCCAGCTTTATTTAAAATAACTAGTTAAGTTGATTGTCAATATCTTTTGTGCTTTTTAAACTCATACTTCAGGTTTTACTCAGAAACATAAGGAGTGATATATATCATGTTTTGTGTTGATTTAATATAATTCAGTGGATTCCACATTCAGAACTTCTGTAAAATAATTATTATCCTTCAAGACACTGTCGAGATTTCAAGTCACCCCAAATTGACTTAAACCATGCATTGTTGATCAGTGATATCATTTATTTATTCCTAAAATATAACTATTTGAGCATAACTAGCCTGAGAAACATCTCTTAACACGGAATATTAACAAGTTTAAGGACTTACTAACAGCCATCCGGACTTACGTCTGCCATCTCAAGATGTTTAGGACTTACACGCCATCCGGACTTACATGCCCCATCTTTTGATTTTGCCTTCCATGATCAGAAAATATTCTCAAAATAAAAAATATATACCATATAGTATGTATGTCTTTAGACATATCTTTTGATTTGTTGTGCTTCTTGGCATCTTATATCCTATATGGCCTTTTGGCATCTTTTTGGCCAATTATTTGCTCAACTATTTTCTCTTTGTCTTTATATTTCATTTTGTCTTTTTGTATTTTCTCTTTTATGTGTATATATATAGTTATGATAATCACTGAATCAAATAAATACAGTGTTGGAGCATATATAGTCATATATAGTGTGTCCGTCGCTTGACGAATAGTCTAGGCATAATGTTATACACTTTGTAAACACATGAAACTGGGTCATTCACAGGAGCATATGCGAATGAGACTCAGTCGTACGACTGAGCCATGCTAATGGACCAGTCGTGCGACTGAGAGCTGCGATTGGGGCATTCGTAAGACTGAGCCATAAGAATGGTCCAGTCGTACGATTGAACCATACGTATGGTCCAATCGCACGAATGGGCCCAGTTGCATCTAATATGGGCCGAAGCCTATATATACCAGTTTCATTGTGTAGAAACCTAAGGGTTTTTAGAGAGTGTGCCCGGCACCCAGGCGCTGCCGGATGAGAGGGGAGATCATGCTCGATCTCCCCTGCCAAAAGTCTTGATTCTTAAGTTGTAACGAGCTTAAAATCGTTAAGTTTTATCAATAAAATCATTCGATTATTGTTCATGTTATTGATTATCTTTTGGTTTTTATTCTTCCGTCAAGAACGTGCTCGGAGGTTTACCGATCCAGTGACTTCACAATTGGTATCAGAGCCGGTTACTGCTGAAATGATCTAACAATCATTCTAGCAACCCGAGCTCTTGATTTCTGGATCAAAGTTCAGTTCTTTGATGTTAAACCCACTTCGTGTTCTTCGTGTTCATCTTGTTTTGCTCAAATCTCATTGCGTGTGATGTTTGTTTGTTAAAACCGGACTTGGAATCTTCTTCAGATCATAAAAACGAATCCAGTGATACAAATTTTGTGTTGTATCTCGTCCAAATTATCGGATTAGGGTTTTTCAGCCTTGTGGTGGCTGCAGATCTGGTTTTCTGCGTTCAGACCCGTTCATGCGATTGGGCCATGCGACTGGGCCTCATTCGTACGACTGAACCACTCGTATGTCCATTCGTACGAATGAACCTTCTGTCGCACGATTGACCCTTTCGTGTACTTCAGTCGCCCGACTAACCCATTCGTGTTATCCATTCGTACTACTGAACCATTCAGAGTGTCCATTCGCACGAATCACCCATTCGCACGTATGTCTTCATTCGTCTGTTTCAGTCGCACGAATGAGCTATGTACCAGACCAAAAAAAAAAAAGGTCTGGAACAGCTTCTTGCACGAATTTTTCCCTAAACCATTTTTATAAGTCGGGAAGCCTTCTGAAAAAGTTTGGTAAAATAAAATTTTTTTTAGGAAAATTATCGGGTCATTTTCAGATCATTTTCGGGTCAATAGTGAAGATTTTCTTGGAGAGTCTACGCAAGAGTTGAGGATGAGCAAAGCACATTCACCCTGAGTTTCTTATGTCAAACAAGTTCGATGGATACCCCATTATTCGTTGGACTTCCAGAATCGGTGAATGTTGTTAGAACACGAAAGAGAGAAGAGAAGATGTCAGCTGTCGGTGCTGATTTTGTGGGGTAGTCAGGAGCATCTGACTATTTATGGGCCAATCAAGTTATATTTATCCGCACAGAGAGGATTCTCATTCTTAGGGGAATCCATGTATAGAGAAATTGAAGACGCAATCAGAAAGTGATGATGTGAGCAGGTTTTTGATGATGAATCTACGTGCATGCTGATTTGTTTGATATTATCAGCTATGGATTGGAACCTTCAACCTTTTGCCCAATACATCGTATGAAGACGACAGGAGAGCACAATGTGTATATATTGGGATATGCTGAACGTGAGGGGGAATTTCTACAGTTGTTAATGTTAAACAGGTTAGACTGTGTGAAGATTGAAGCAATGGAAAACTGGTCATGTCATTATCTGGAAAAATCAGTCATTTGGGGAATCTTACTGCTATGATGGGGTTCTGCAAAGTAAACGAAAGCTATTGTGCCTAAATTCATTTTCAGGGATATTGTGGTAACCTGACGGATCGGCAATGTTGGCTAATATGGTTGTTCGTTTGATTCTATTGGAAACCAGAGCAAAGATTGACTGAAGATTGTAAGAGGTGTTATCTACTATTCGCAAGCAACGTCCAAGGGGGAATTTGTTGGAGCATATATAGTCATATATAGTGTGTCCGTCGCTTGACGAATAGTCTAGGCATAATGTTATACACCTTGTAACCACATAAAACTGGGTCATTGGCAGGAGCATATGCGAATAAGACTCAGTCGTATGACTGAGCCATGCTAATGGACCAGTCGTGCGACTGAGAGATGCGATTGGGCCATTCGTAAGACTGAGCCATAAGAATGGTCCAGTCGTACGATTGAACCATACGTATGGTCCAATCGCACGAATGGGCCCAGTCGCATCTAATATGGGCCGAAGCCTATATATACTAGTTTCATTGTGTAGAAACCTAAGGGTTTTTAGAGAGTGTGCCCGGCGCCCAGGCGCTGCCGGATGAGAGGGGAGAACATGCTCGATCTCCCCTTGCCAAAAGTCTTGATTCTTAAGTTGTAACGAGCTTAAAATCGTTATGTTTTATCAATAAAATCATTCGATTATTGTTCGTGTTATTGATTATCTTTTGGTTTTTATCCTTCCGTCAAGAACGTGCTCGGAGGTTTACCGATCCAGTTACTTCACATACAGGCTTGAGTATGACAAGATTATAACTCTCAGTCTGTGTTAGAACATTTTTGAAATTGTCACAGAATCCTGATATGTTCCCCACTAAATCATATCTCTTTAATTCAAGTTTAATCACTCAATTATGATCTTTTCATTTCTGAAAGCAAAGCCTATCGACACATCAATCATAATCCAAGTCTATTCGTATTTAAGCCTTCGAAAGTACTTAGACTCTTTTAGAACTTTGTAATATCATTTCTCATTTAAGTATGAAAATTTCTTTTCTTTTTATTTTTCAATCCTTTGATCTTGACTCCCCCTAAAACCAAAAATATTTTTCACAACATATTTTCTAATTTTCTCCCCCTAAAATTGTGATTGTCCTTTTTAAAGAAAAAGAAGCAATTGTAATTTTATTTTTTATTAAAAAATGATAAATCTTTTTGTGAAGATTCATTAAACCAATTTATCCAAAGTTAATCATTCCCAATGATTGCACAAGGATATCAAATCGAGAATGATCAAATGCCTTGGTAAATAAGTCAGCAATATTTTCGGTTGACGGCACTTGTTTTAAATGAATAAGTTTTCGATCAAAACAGTCACGGATAAAATGGATGCGGATGTCAATGTGTTTAGTTTTGGAGTGTTGAATGGGATTTTTAACAATTTTTAGAACTGTCGTGTTGTCACACCAAATAGGTGTGTCATAGATGTTGAGACCATAATTGAGAAGTTGTTGTTGAATCCAGACAAGCTGGAAACAACAGCTCGATGCAGCCACATATTCAGCTTCGGCAGTGGATGTGGAAACAGTGTTCTGCTTTTTACACTGCCAGGAAATGAGTCGGTTACCCAAGAATTTACATCCTCCTGTAGTCGACTTCCTGTCTAAATTACAACCACCATAATCACTGTCAGTATAAGCAAATAAACTGAAATCAGAATTTCGAGGATACCAAAGACCAAGTTTGGGTTGACCCTTGAGATACTTGAAAATCCACTTGACAGCTTTCATGTGTGATTCTTTTGGATCACTTTGATAGCGGGCACACTGACAAACAGGGAACATGATATCCGGCCTGCTTGCAGTGTGATACATTAGAGAACCAATCATTGATCTGTACAGATGTTGATCAACAGATTCGCCTAATAGATCTGGAGTGAGAGTAGGACGAGAGGACATAGGAGTTGGAGCTACTTTGGAATCTTGAAACTTGTATTTCTCAAGAATAGTCTGAACATACTTTTCTTGATGAATGAGAATACCAGTTTCAGATTGAGTAACTTGAATACCCAAGAAAAATGAAATTTCTCTAAGAGAACTCATCTCAAATTTCTTCTTCATCACTTCTTCAAACTCCGTGCACATACTATCATTGGTAGATCCAAAAATGATATCATCGACATAGATTTGAACCAGAATGATATCATCGCCTGATTTACGAATGAATAAGGTTTGATCAATTGCGCCTCGTGAATAACCATTTGCAAGCAAATGTTCAGTCAGAGTGGCATACTGTCACATCCCGGCGGAAGCGTGAACAAGACGAATGGAATGTGACTAGCTTTTATCAGAGTGCAGTGGTTTATATCAAATAAACACAGACATAATCGTAACATAATACAGACATGCTTTTTATTACCATTATAGGAATTACATCCTTTTTACATAATACACCAAAATTAGATGTAACCAGTTACAACTAGGTTACAGCATGTCTAAAATCTACACAGACCCGTCCTACGACTTCGCCCCAACCATCATGAATCTCAAAGCTGAAATCAAAGGTGTTACTCATTTCCTGAAAAAGTACACTTAAACCAGTCAACAAAAATGTTGGTGAGAACATAGGTTTAATCCAAACAAATATTTTGTTGACGTGTTAACCATAATCAAAATTACAACCAAACCTGCCCAAACATAATCATACTGTCACGAAATAATAAGAATCAGATAATATTACATCCTATCCCCCATTCGGTTAGATGCAGGAAAATAGTAGCAACCCTCATCCGGTTGGTACAAATATCTTCCTAAGTAGCGCTACTAATATTATCGACCGGTTCCTCATTCGAACTAATGGTTGTGTCGCAAATGACAGTAAGTAAACAAAAATATTTTCAAAATAACACATCAACCCAGAAGTATACTTTTCCCCCAAAACGTTACGGAATATCAAATGGTTGAAAATGGGGCTATGAACTCACCGTATCTTCCCACTTGAACCTAACAAGATAGTTCACAGTGTCAGACAATACCTCAAATATTTTTCTGGTTTTCAGACTGTAAAATTTATAGAAACACCTTCGAGTCTCCAAAAATTCTTAATTCATAATAAATTGTGATTTATTTAAAAATCACACACAAAATGGCTATAATGTTTAAAAATTACCAAATTTGGTATAAGTTTGAACAACCTGTAATTTCTCATAAATTTCCCAACTTCAAATCCCTCACAAATTATTTCCCATAAATTCCATAATATTCTCAATATTTATCATAATATCTTCTGCTATCCAATAATTCCCCAATAATCAGTAACATCACATAATTTTTATAGAAGCCAACTATTAACAGATTATTTTCTATAAATTTCATAATATTCACATAAATACTTAAAAATAGTTTCTGTCCGCCAAAAATTCCGAAAATTTTACAGAAGACTCCATATACAAATCTAAACATCATATAATTATTCCAGAGTCCAATTAATAACTTAACAGTTTCTGTATTTTTTACAATAATTGACATATTTAGTAAAAATATTCTTATAGCTTCATAATTTATGAAAATAATATATTCTGTACTAATTGTTGTAATATTTCGTCTATGATTTTATCCGAATTTATTATGTACCTTAAGTATTTATTACGATTTATTTATTGCAGAACATATAAAAATTTGTATTTTAATCATAATAAGGTATAAAATTATAAAATAATTCCAGAGGCTTTTATACCTCAAAAAAACCATTCTGAGATTTTATCAGAATTTTCCCGAATTTATTTGTATTTTTGACATTTTCTTTCTATTTTCTATTATAAAATAATTTATATAAATTATTTTACTTATCAAAAATTTATCAAAGTTTCCTAGTTTAATATCTTAGTATAAAACAAGGATTTTTCAATGTTTATTCCCACAATTGCTTTCATTAATATTTATTCGATTTTTCTTGAATAATTATGATATATATTTTGTAAATTTTTAAAATATGTCTTTTTAATCATAAGTTCCTGAGTTTTTGCAACCCATAACTTATGATTTATGCATTAACATCTTAAAATTCAGTTTTGGTGCTTTGAACACCAATTCTTGTACAAATATATAGGGTTTGTAATATATAGATAACAAAACTTTCTTTTACCACCTTTTGATTTTTTTGGATGATGTTTAAGCTTCTTAGATCCTGGAACACGGCTGTTGATGATGGTGACCGAAGTTAGTGGTGCAAGGTTTGTGTTGGTTTCGGTTGTAGGTGAACCCGAGAGTGAGAGATCGTAGGTTTGAAGGGTGGTGGTTTATGGCTAGTAACCGACATGGAAACGGAACAAAAAATGGTTGATGATGGTGGTTGTATGAAAGTGGTGAAGGTGGTCGAGTGTTTGTGATGGTGGGTGATCGGGTGTGGGTGATGGTGTTGAAGTGGTGATGTTAACCGGTTGTCAAAGGATTCCCAAGAGTTTGAGAGAGTTTTGAGAATATGGTGTGTTTAATGGAGGTGACTATGGTTGCCTTATATAGATGTTCCAGCCGAGGCCTTGATGGCGTGTAATCATGGGTTTCATTCATAGCTTTGGTGAGTCATCTCACTAGTTGTGGTTGTGTGTCAAGCTAAGTGGGGATCTTTCACAAGAAACCCCTAGAATTTGCCACATCAAGTGGGTAATGATGGTGATTCCATGTGAATACTTTGATGGTTTTAAAATGGGAGGTGGTGGTTTGGGGAAATAACCGAGAGAAGAAGAGTAAGGTGGCAAAAGTTTCATGGTGTGAATGGGAGGTAATCAAAGGATTCCCTTTGGAATTTCCATATTCCTTGTAATGGTGAAGGTGCATGTATGATGGTTTGAGGTGTTGGTGGTTTATTGTACAAACAAGACAAGAAACCCGAGGGTGAGGTGGTGGTTTGGTGGTTTTCGGGTGTAGTTTTTGCACAAGGTGGCCGATGGGTGTTGCTTATGGTGATGGTTTGGGTGTTTTAGTTTTATGTTTTAGTTAAGTTTTGATTGTTTTTTTATTTGATTTGGTTGGGTTAAATCTTAATATGTTCATATATACATGTACCCGTAGGTATATATATACATATATAGAAGTAAGCTATGTATATATATATATGTAGATACACCACATAATTGATCTTTATAAACATATATCACACCCGTAAACATACATATATATATATATCAAACATCCATAGCATTAACAAATTTTTCATGTATACGAACATGCATACGTAAAAATTTGTGTATTTATGTCCGTATGTGTGGATTTCGGGTATAAAATATTTATGCACACATAGTTAATATATTTACGTGTATGCATGCAAACATGCATACGTGAGATTTTCATATATAAGCATGCATGCAACCAAAATATATTTACTTATAATTCGTGGTGGTAATAAATAAAATTTTTTCGACGTAGTATAAATAATAAAATATATATTTTTTTAGGGTCGTCACATTCTCCCCCCATTAAAAGAATTTCGTCCCGAAATTCAGTGGAGTATACTTTAGAAACTTAAACAAGTGTTACCTTGAAACAAGTGGGGGTACTTTTTCTTGATTTCATCTTCTCTTTCCCAGGTGTATTCTGGTCCTCTTTTTGCATTCCACTTGACTTTCACTATGGGAATTTTACTTCTTCTTAACTTCTTTATTTCTTTTCCCACAATGGCTATTGGTTCCTCTACAAAATGCAGTTGTCTATCTACCTGTATTTCTTGAACTGGTATTTTTAGGGTTTCATTGGTTAAGCATTTCTTGAGGTTGGACACATGAACTGTGTTTGTGTATTTCACTCAATTCCAACTTATATGCTATAGGACCAATTCTATCAATAACTTTAAATGGACCAATGTACCTAGGGTTCAACTTACTGGATTTCCTAAACCGAAAGATTCCTTTAGAGGAAGATATTTTTAGATTGGTTTTGTCTCTAAAATTTTCAATGCAGGGAGCAGGGATTTAGTATTCACATGAGGGATTATGATCCAGAACATAATAGTATTAATAGACAGGAAATAACAGTGGCCAGGTGTGATTGCTTATCTATTGCAATTATAATGTTCTAGCCATTATCCTCCATGATTCACCAAAACCCATTACCTAATATCTATGCAATTAGTCAAATTATCTGAATATTAGTTAACCTAAATGGCATTACAAGAAACTCGTAATGTCCGTAACTAGTTTTGAATGCAGTCTTAGAAATATCATCTTCCTGTACTCTTAATGGTTGATATCCAGATCTTAAGTCTATTTTTGAGAAATAACTAGATCCTTGTAGTTGGTCAAACAGATCATCAATTCTAGGGAGTGGATATCTATTCTTTATAGTAACCTTATTAAATTCTCTATAATCAATACACATTCTAAAGGTTCCATCCTTCTTTTTAACAAACAATACTGGTGCTCCTCAAAGGGATACATTAGGATGTATGAATCCTTTATCTAACAATTCCTGTAATTGAGTCATGAGTTCTTTCATCTCAGTTGGTGCTAAACGATAAGGTGCTTTGGCAATAGAGGCTGTTCATGGTATTAATTCTATTTTAAATTCTACTTGACGAGGGGGTGGTAGTCCAGGTAGTTCATCAAGAAACACATCAGCATATTCATTTATAACAGGAACACTTTCTAAATTTTCCTTATCAAGTTGTGTATCAACAATATGAGCCAAGAATGCTAAACAATTCTTGTTGAGGTATTTTTGTGCTTTTTCACAAGTAATCAGTTTCGCAGTATTGCATGGCTTATCACCATAAATGCAGAGAATTTTGTTTTCCTTATTCAAAGGAATCTTAATCATTTTCTTATCACAAATGATTTCAACATGATTTGCACTTAACCAATTCATTCCTACTACGATATCAAATCCTCCTAATTTAATAGGTATCAGATTTATATCAAAATAGTACTCATCTAAATTTAAGATGCAATTAGGAATGATTTCATCAGCTTCAATTATCTTACCATCAGCTAATTCTATCACATAAATGTCACGTAATTTTTTTCAGATGTTAGACTAATTGATGGTCTAAAAGTATGTGAGATAAAACTGCGGGTTGCTCCTGTATCAAATAATACTTTAGCGTACTGGTTATTGATAAGGAACGTACCCGTAACTACTTCTGGTTCATGGCGAGCTTCGTCAGCTTGTATCACAAAAGCTCTTCCACGAGGGTGGTTTTGGTTAGTTGGAGCCTTACCCTTCCGTTGTGGACATTCGTTTCGGAAATGATTTTCACTTCCACATTGAAAGCAGACAGTTTTGGTGCTGGTAGGGTTTTTGCAGTCTCGGGAAACATGTCCCTTCCTTTTACAGTTATAACAGACCACTGTCATACAGTTTCCTGTATGATATCTCTGACAGATATTACACTGTGGTGGTTTTTCTTCTTTCTTTCCCTGAGTTGTCCCTAAAAAGTTTCTTGGTGGAGATCGGGTTATTCTTTTCTGAGAACTCTCACCAAATCTCTTTCCAAAATGGTTTTCAGTCTATTTCCTCTTTTCTCCTACCTGTTGGTGACCTAATGATCCATTCCTGATCATTTCATCTGTCAGACTTCCTGATAGGATTACCGCTTCCTGGAAGGTTTTGGTTCTAGCAGATTTCACTAATCCCCTTATTTGTGGCACTAATCCCCAAACATACCTTCCTATTCTTTTAGATTCCGGGGTTATCAGGTGTGGTACTAACCTGGATAGTTCATTATACCTATCAGTGTACTCCCGGTGTGCGGATCCTTTCATCTCTAATGCTAGGAATTCAGCTTCCAGTTTTTCTATTTCATTATATGGACAGTATTTTTCTATCACTATGTTTCTAAATTCTTCCCAGCTTAACTTATTCATAATATTTCTACCTCTAGTATGTATTTCCATTTTCCACCAGGATTGTGCTTCTCCTTTTAAGGAATGTGAAGCAAACAATGTTTTGAGATTTTCAGCACAGTTGCTGATTTCCAGAACTCCTTCCATGTCATCTAGCCATCTCAAAGCTTGTACTGCTCCACCTTTGCCATCAAATTCCCAAGGTTTACAGGACATAAAAGTTTTGTAGGAACATCCCTTTGACATTCCATTTAGGATCTCTTCTTCCTGTTGTTCTTCCATGTTTATGTTTTCAGGCCCGGTTGGTGGGTTTGAGGTGGTTCCAAAATTCAAGTTTTGCTGAAGTTGGTTAATTATGGTAGGTAAAGTAGCTTCTAGTTGTTGGGCTACTATCTGAGATATCCTATCAGTTTCATTGACATCAGGGTTCACAGGGTTCACGGGTGTTTCTTCCGCAAGTCTGGTTCTAGGTCGCCCCACTCGAGCTGTTCTCCGGACAAGTTGAGTGTTTCTTTTTGGCGGCATAAATTACTATAGTGAATTTCAAGGTTAGTATTGCAAATAAATATCTTAACACATAATTTATCTAACATGGATCAAATAAACATGTTAACACAAAATACATATATCAGTTAAGCTCTTATTTCATTTTATTCTAACAAGTTAAACTATAACTATTAGTTTCTACCGAACCATTTCCATATCTTGGTAAAAATACTTTGCTTGGGTGTCTAAAGTTTCTTAATATCCTTTTGGATTTTCCAGATTCCCAGCTGTATCTTCTTAAGTTTCTTAAGATTCTGTCGGGCTGTTTTTACCTGATCCAACTCTGGTTTAATAACATTATCTTCTTTTATGGGAGAATCAGGAGGTTGTGTCTCTACATCCTCAGTTGGTATAGCTCTAAACCTGTTTCCACGTTTTACCTTTTTCCTAGGAGTTATAATTGTATATCCTCCCCTTTGCACTGATGCACGTCTAACATAAAACCTTGAGGTATTCTCCATTACAGTTAGGGAAATATTTATATCCTGCTGTGGTTCTGATTCAGGCACTATTTCTTTAGGGCTGCTATGGTATGGTTCTTCTGAAGGGTCGGTTTCATAATGAATACTATCTGGACTCATACTGCAAAATTCCTTAACAAGATTTCACAAAAAGAGTTAGTGAAATAGTTATAAAGGTTTTGTTAAAACCTTAAACATAAAATCATGAAATTTCACATAATTCACATAAATTCACATAAAATCATAGTATCTTTTTGAGCTTATGGTTATAGTCTAGTTATTTACTTAAAATAACTAATTCTCTATAACCAATGGCTCTGATACCAACCTGTCACATCCCGGCGGAAGCGTGAACAAGATGAATGGAATGTGACTAGCTTTTATCAGAGTGCAGTGGTTTATATCAAATAAACACAGACATAATCGTAACATAATACAGACATGCTTTTTATTACCATTAGAGGAATTACATCCTTTTTACATAATACACCAAAATTAGACGTAACTAGTTACAACTAGGTTACAGCATGTCTAAAATCTACACAGACCCGTCCTACGACTTCGCCCCAACCATCATGAATCTCAAAGCTGAAATCAAAGGTGTTACTCATTTCCTGAAAAAGTACACTTAAACCAGTCAACAAAAATGTTGGTGAGAATATAGGTTTAATCCAAACAAATATTTTGTTGAGGTGTTAACCATAATCAAAATTACAACCAAACCTGCTCAAACATAATCATACTGTCACGAAATAATAAGAATCAGATAATATTACATCCTAACCCCCATTCGGTTAGATGCAGGAAAATAGTAGCAACCCTCATCCGGTTGGTACAAATATCTTCCTAAGTAGCGCTACTAATATTATCGACCGGTTCCTCATTCGAACTAATGGTTGTGTCGCAAATGACAGTAAGCAAACAAAAATATTTTCAAAATAACACATCAACCCAGAAGTATACTTTTCCCCCAAAATGTTAAGGAATACCAAATGGTTGAAAATGGGGCTATGAACTCACCGTATATTCCCACTTGAACCTAACAAGATAGTTCACAGTGTCAGACAATACCTCAAATATTTTTCTGGTTTTCATTGACTGTAAAATTTATAGAAACACCTTCGAGTCTCCAAAAATTCTTAATTCATAATAAATTGTGATTTATTCAAAAATCACACACAAAATGCCTATAATGTTCAAAAATTACCAAATTTGGTATAAGTTTGAACAACCTGTAATTCCTCATAAATTTCCCAACTTCAAATCCCTCACAAATTATTTCCCATAAATTCCACAATATTCTCAATATTTATCATAATATCTTCTGCTGTCTAATAATTTTTATAGAAGCCAACTATTAACAGATTATTTTCTATAAATTTCATAATATTCACATAAATAGTTAAAAATAGTTTCTGTTCGCAAAAAATTCCCAAAATTTTACAGAAGACTTCCTATACAAATCTAAACATCATATAATTATTCCAGAGTCCAATTAATAACTTAACAGTTTCTGTAATTTTTACAATAATTGACATACTTAGTAAAAATATTCTTATTGCTTAATAATTTATGAAAATAATATATTATGCACTAATTGTTGTAATATTTCGTCTATGATTTTATCCGAATTTATTATGTACCTTAATTATTTATTACGATTTATTTATTGCAGAACATATAAAAATTTGTATTTTAATCATAATAAGGTATAAAATTCTGAAATAATTCTAGAGGCTTTTATACCTTAAAGAACCATTCTGAGATTTTATCAGAATTTTCCCGAATTTATTTGTATTTTTGACATTTTCTTTCTATTTTCTATTATAAAATAATTTATATAAATTATTTTACTTATCAAAAATTTATCAAAGTTTCCTAGTTTAATATCTTAGTATAAAAACAAGGATTTTTCAATGTTTATTCCCACAATTGCTTTCATTAATATTTATTTGATTTTTCTTGAATAATTATGATATATATTTTGTAAATTTTTAAAATATGTCTTTTTAATCATAAGTTCCTGAGTTTTTGCAACCCATAACTTATGATTTATGCATTAACATCTTAAAATTCAGTTTTGGTGCTTTGAACACCAATTCTTGTACAAATATATAGGTTTTGTAACATATAGATAACAAAACTTTCTTTTACCACCTTTTGATGTTTTTGGATGATGTTTAAGCTTCTTAGATCCTGGAACACGGCTGTTGATGATGGTGACCGAAGCTAGTGGTGCAAGGTTTGTGTTGGTTTCGGTTGTAGGTGAACCCGAGAGTGAGAGATCGTAGGTTTGAAGGGTGGTGGTTTATGGCTAGTAACCGAAAGGGAAACGGAACAGAAAGTGGTTGATGATGGTGGTTGTATGAAAGTGGTGAAGGTGGTCGAGTGTTTATGATGGTGTGTGATCGGGTGTGGGTGATGGTGTTGAAGTGGTGATGGTAACCGATTGTCAAAGGATTCCCAAGAGTTTGAGAAAGTTTTGAGAATATGGTGTGTTTAATGGAGGTGACTATGGTTGCCTTGTATAGATGTTCCAGCCGAGGCCTTGATGGCGTGTAATCATGGGTTTCATTCATAGCTTTGGTGAGTCATCTCACTAGTTGTGGTTATGTGTCAAGCTAAGTGGGGATCTTTCACAAGAAACCCCTAGAATTTGCGACATCAAGTGGGTAATGATGGTGATTCCATGTGAATACTTTGATGGTTTTAAAATGGAGGTGGCGGTTTGGGGAAATAACCGAGAGAAGAAGAGTAAGGTGGCAAAAGTTTCATGGTGTGAATGGGAGGTAATCAAAGGATTCCCTTTGGAATTTCCATTTTCCTTGTAATGATGAAGGTGCATGTATGATGGTTTGAGGTGTTGGTGGTTTATTGTACAAACAAGACAAGAAACCCGAGGGTGAGGTGGTGGTTTGGTGGTTTTCGGGTGTAGTTTTTGCACAAGGTGGCCGATGGGTGTTGCTTATAGTGATGGTTTGGGTGTTTTAGTTTTATGTTTTAGTTAAGTTTTGATTGTTTTTTTATTTGATTTGGTTGGGTTAAATCTTAATATGTTTATATATACATGTACCCGTAGGTATATATATACATATATAGAAGTAAGCTATGTATATATATATGTAGATACACCACATAATTGATCTTTATAAACATATATCACACCCGTAAACATACATATATATATATCAAACATCCATAGCATTAACAAATTTTTCATGTATACGAACATGCATACGTAAAAATTTGTGTATTTATGTACGTATGTGTGGATTTCGGGTATAAAATATTTATGCACACATAGTTAATATATTTACTTGTATGCATGCAAACATGCATACGTGAGATTTTCATATATAAGCATGCATGCAACCAAAATATATTTACTTATAATTCGTGGTGGTAATAAATAAAATTTTTCCGACGTAGTATAAATAATAAAATATATTTTTTTTAGGGTCGTCACACATACCAAGCACGAGGTGCTTGATGTAAACCATATAATGCCTTATCCAACTTGTATACATAATCAGAATGATCTGGGTCTTCAAATCCTAGAGGCTGACAAACATAGATTTCTTCCTTCATTTCCCCGTATAAAAATGCAGTTTTAACATCCATCTGATACACCTTGATATTCATGTATGAAGCAAAGGCTAAGAATATGCGTATTGCTTCAAGTCTTGCAACTGGAGCATACACTTCTTCATAATCCAATCCTTCAACTTGATAAAATCCCTGCACCATAAGACGTGCTTTGTTTCTAACTATAACACCTTTTTCATCCGTCTTGTTTCTGAATATCCACTTTGTACCAATCGGAAGCTTATCCTTTGGAAGTTCAACAAGATGCCAAACATTCAGCTTCTTAAATTGCATTAACTCATCTTGCATTGCTTCTATCCAGCTGTTTTTCTTGAGTGCCATTTTCATATTCTTGGGCACTATTTGCGAAAGAAAGCAAGCATAAAGGCATGTGTTGATTGCTCCTGATCGACTTCTGGTAATGACTCCTTCATGAAATGGACCAATGATTGCTTCTGTTGGATGAGTTTTATGTATTCTTAATTGAGAAATATCATCTGCAATCATCCCATCTTCCAAATTAGTAATGTGTTCAACATTGTCAAGAACTTCTTTAGATTGTCTAGATTGATACACAATATTTTCTTCAAGTGTGTCATCTGAAATAGGATTTTCAGTAGCAGTAGACATATTTGGAGATTCTTCAAAAGGAACTTGAATGACTTCTATTGGTGTATCCATAGTTTCTGAAGAAGACGAAGATAATGGTGAACTCGATGATTCTTCCAGCTCCTGATTAGGAATTTGTTCTGAAGGAATATCTGATAACTCAGAACTTTCAGATACTTGCACAGAAGCTGTAGGAATAGCCTTGGATGATGAAGAAATTTCATAATCATCAGATATAATGGATGGAAGTTCCTCAATGATTTTGTTCTCCAAAGATATTGCTTAAGAATTAGAATCTGCAGATGAAGGTTTAGAAATTTTAAAATTTATGAACAAAGATTCATAATCATAAACCCATGAAGGAGCTGAACCTGTATCAGTTATGTTAAGCTCGTGCCAATCAATGTTAAATGACTCAACTATTTGTCTTGTTCTTTTATTATAAACTCGATATGCAACTTTATTGGCAGCATATCGCACAAAGTAACATTCATCAGCCTTTTCAGAAAATTTTGAAGTTAATTCAGTTGTTTGCAACAAAGTGCAACAACAACCAAAGGATTTAAAATATTTAACTATGGGTTTATGTTTATAAAATATCTCATACGGAGTCATATTTAATCTTTTATTGATTAAAACAGGATTCTGAACATAACATGCAGTATTTTGCTTCAGCCCAAAAGAACAAAGGTAATTTGGCAGCAGATATCATTGTTCTAGCAGCTTCAATCAATGTTCTATTCCTTCTTTCTGCAACCCCATTCTGTTGTGGAGTGCCTGCAGCACTGAATTGTCTAGCAATGCCCTTGGATTCACAAAACTCATTCAACGTTTGATTGCAAAACTTTGTTCCATTGTCACTTCGGATGCATTTTACCTTTTTATCTGTCTGATTCTCCACCAAATTAATAAATTTGATCAAAAGGTGTGGAGTCTCATCCTTAGATGCTAAGAAAAACACCCAAGTAAATCTAGAAAAGTCATCAGTAACAACCAAACAATAAGATCTTCGACCCAAACTTAAAACACTCACTGGACCGAATATATCCATGTGTAAGAGTTGTAAGATTGATTCGATTGAGTTGTGTGCAATTGGTTTATGAGGAAGTTTATGTTGTTTACCCTTTGAACATGACAAACAGTGATCATTTAATTGAAATTCTTTTTCGGGTAAACCAATGACATGATTTCCACGTACCAGTTTGTTCATATTTTTAAGATTGACATGTCCTAACAGACGATGCCATAACATGGAATCATTCTTCGAGGCTTTGGATAATAAGCAAGAAGCAGTTACCAAAGAATTTGAATAATGCATATCAAGAAGATATGTGTCATTGTCTCTCGGAGTCCTCATCAGAACCCATTCCTCAGGAATAACAAAACCCGGTTTTATGATTAAGCATTCTTTGTTAGTGAAGTGTGTAGAATATTGTTTGTCACAAATTTGAGACACACTTAACAGGTTATGTTTTAATTCCTCAACAAAGTTCACATTTTCAAAGCTAAGGACACCATTGGTAACTGTACCACGCTTAGTTATTCGTCCTCCTTTGTCTCCTGTGAAAATCACTCTTCCACCATTTTAAGACTGAACATCTTGTAGTAAAGATAAATTCCCAGTCATGTGTCTTGAACAACCGCTGTCTACATGCCATAGGCTTTCAATAGTCTTTTGTGGTTGTCCTTGCATAAGTAACAAACTTACTTAGCTTTTGGTACCCAAGTCAAACATGACTTGAGCACACTATGTGTTGCATTAAGGCAAAAAGATTTTAGATTGTTGTATTTATTTAGCACATCAGTCTTTTCATTCATACTTTGCACCTTGATTGTTTCTTTTAAATCATTTTTCAAACTCTTATGCTTTTTGACACTATAAGCATTATCAACTTTTGATTTCATTTGTTTTGCAAATTTTCCACGAGTGAAAAACATTTTTCTATTATTAGCAATAGAATTATGAAATCGTTGTTTGCTTAATGATTTTTGTCGAAAAGGACAATTATTTGCTAAATGATTTATGTTTCCACAATGATAACATTTCATTTGTTTTGTGTGGAAAACAAACTGTGGATGACAATTATGGAAATTGTCATAAAAACCAAAGTCAGATTGACTTTTTGGTTTAACATTCTACACAGTCTCTCGAATCTTTGCTTCATTTGATAATTGCTTGTTCATCTTTTGCAAATTCGAGGAAATTGTTGAATTATGACCACTTTTGATATGAGATTTAGCAGCTGTGACTTTTGGAATTGATGATGCTGGAATAGGACCAGTCTTAGAATTTGCTGGAGTAGGACCAGGCTTTGATATACGAATGGATGCTGGAGAAGGACCAGGCTTTGATATGCGAATGGATGCTGGAGAAGGACCAGGCTTTTGAATTTTCAGATTGGATGAAGAAATAGCATTCACTTGCAAATCTGGGCTACAAATATCTTGGTTCACAAGGTTAGCATTATGATGAACTTTATTTTTAAAGAATCGAAAATTCATTTCTTTAAAAATATAATCTTCATTTACAATTAAACCATTAGAAATAAATCTATTTTTAAAATCCTTTTCAAGTTGTGCCTTTTGATTTGCCCTTTGATTTTCATTCAAATTGCATTTACTATATGATTTAGTCTCATTTAAATCAACAATCTTTTCATTTCTTGATAAAGTTTGATTACAACCAGATCTTAAAACATTTACATTCTTATTTTTCAAACTTTCACTTTCATTATCACTTTCACTGTCACTCTCCCACTCTTCAACCAAACCATCCACCTTCACATGATCTGCACAAAAATTTTCAGTTGATTGTTTAGGTTTAGTTATTATGATAGGATCAACAGAAAGATTTACTTTAACTGAAGGTTTTAATTCTAAGGATGGAGAGAAACCTATCCCATAGCTCATATCAGAATCAGAAATGACATCAGATGAAGGTAAACATGAATAATCATGATTAATTGGAGGAGCAATGTTCGAAAATCCAACACCGCATTTTCCTCCTTTTATCTTCTGTGTCATTTGTGACTTGATAATCCCTTTAACCATAGTTGATGAAAGTTCAAATTTTTGAACAGTCAATTTAGCCTAGGCTAGTTCACTGTTGAGTCTATTAATTTCTAAGGCGAGTTCATTGTTTCTATTTGTCAAATCATTATTTGTGCATTCTTTATCATGAAGATTTAATTGTAAATTATATACTGTATTATTTAAACCTTCAAGTTTTTCTTTGAAAATCTTTTCATTTGATTTGTGTTTTCGAGCTTGATATTGAAGTTTTTCAACTTCCATTATCAAGTTCTCATTATGAACTCTATACCTTTAAAATTTCTCAACACAAGAATTTATGCATAAACCATCATATACCTTTTGTTCAGAATTTTCTCCTTCAGTCTCTTCAACCTTCTTAACCATGAAAGCTTTCATAACAACAACTTGTTCTTCCACTGGAGCAACTTCAACAGTCTTTAGATCTTCACATTGGCATTTGACAGAGGCTCAACAGTGTACTCTTCAACCGCTATCCTTTTCTCATTCTCATCCTGTTCTTTCTTCTCAGCTTTCTCTTCACAATTACCTTCTTCTTTCTCTTCTTCAACTTCCTCCTTCTTTTCTTCAACTTCCTCCTTCTCTTCTTCAATTTCCTCCTTCTTTTCTTCTTTCTCAGCAAACAAACCTTCCATCAGATCATCAGAAACAAACTCAGCAAACAGATTCTCTTCTTCTTCAGGTTTAGTAACGACCTTGGCAATCAATGCAGTAGACAATTTCAGATCAAGAGCTTCCATTTGGTCTGACCAGTCATATTCTGCATCAGTTTGTGAAACCAACGCTTTGTTATCACCAGAAGTACTTGCTTTGTCTTTCTTTGATTCAATCTCCACTGTCACCATTCTTTTTGTGCCTTCAGCTTGACCAGTCTTGGGTTCAGTACATTCTCTAGCAAAATGACCTGGCTTGTCACAATTGTAACATCTCAGGTTAGACTTGTCAAAGCCAATTTTACTGGAGTTGTTTACACCAAACATCTTTATCCCAGTACGTCTAGCAAAGTTCTTTGCCCTGTATACCACCATGGCCATTTGTACTTGATGTCATTTTCCTCTACATCATCAGGATTGACTTGTTGAAGATCATCAATCAAAACATTAGGAGCAGTGATTCTACCAGCCATAAAAGCTTCATAGCTTGACATGAATATAGTGAACAGGGCAAGATGTTCCTCAGCAATCTGGACTATCTGTTTTGAAGAATTAGTGGTAGCAACATATGCATGTTGACTACTTTGAGGAGCTTGAGTTTGAGGGATTTGTTGATAGATGATGGGAGAATAGTGTTGAGCAGCTGGAATTTGAATTTGAGGGTTCATAACTGGTTGTATATTAGAAGATGCTGAACTTCCAGTTTGTTGTTGCTGACACATCTGTGTATAACTGACATAGTAATTAGGATTACTAGCCATCTTAGCATAAAGAGCAGTTGCTTCAGCACCCAAAGAACTAAGATGATTTGCAGCTCTCTGCTTATCATCCATTTCATACGACTTGATGGTTGAAGTAAGATCGGTCATAGGAAGAGTATACAAGTCTTTAGTTCTCTTGATCAGTGTACAGTTGTGATTCCAACTGTATGGAAGTGAATTCAGCAGCTTCTTGTTTACCATAATTGGTTCCAGAGTAATCCCAGCACTCTTCATTTTAGTTACCAGTTTAACAAACCCGGCAATCTGAACATCCAACGCTTCACCCACAATATGATTAAACATGTTGAATTCTTGATTCAACATATCCTTTTTACTTTCCCTCATATCTTTATTGCCCATGATCTGAGTTTCTAGTGCATCCCATAACACCTTTGCACCTCTGAACTCTTTGAACTTATGAGAAATTTTAGTAGTCAAGGCCATAGTAATGGCAGCATAAGCTTTGTCATCAAGCTCTAACCTCTTCATGTCATCTTCGTCCCGTAAGTGTTCTGGTTTCTTGACCATCTCCCCTTTATCATTCTTGTACATGGGAATATACGGACCATACTGGATCGACCTCCACATCTTAGGTTCCGTGTAAATAACATGATTTTCAAACCGGTAAGCCCAATCTGCATAATCGTCTTCGCTGAGAAGTCTAGGTGGCTGACGGGTGGTTCAAGGAACAACCCTTTATGATGTTAAAACGCGTAACATTCTTACATTTAATCGTGAAATTATCTTGAATTAGATAACTACAGTTGCTTATGTTTCAGGTACGTTGGGAGCTAAAAATGGAGTAAATGTTGCTAGCGTGGAACGGAGTGGACGTATGTGTGGAAAGAAGAAAAGAAGAAACAGAATATTCAGGGCTCCACCGTAATTTACGGTGGCCACCGTAAATTACGGTGGACCCCAAATCTTGAATAATCCCACCGTATGACAGAAGATTTCCACCGTATTGGTTTTGTGGCTACCGTAACTTACGATGGCTACCGTAAGTTACGGTAGTGGTAACTTTCTGGCAAGTGGGCTCACATATTAAAAACACAAGTGGAGGTGCCTTTTTGCTCAAAATAAGGAAAGGTGACGAATTTTGGCAGAATGTATGGAACTTTTGGCTGGCATTACCTTGTTTAAAAGCATGGAAAAACAATGGTTTGAGAAGTTAATCTCCTTGGAACAAAAACATTCGGGTGATGAGAATTGAAGTCTTGTTTGGCTAAGCTTTTGTTGATCTTCTTGGATGTGTTGAAGAACAAGATCTTTTGGTACTTTAATCCTTGCTATTTCATTTTGATTGTTATGAATTGTATCTTGAATCTTGTTTTCATGCATAAAACTATGAGTGGCTAGTCTTCTTGTGTGTTTCCTTTTGGTTGAAGGATTTGCAACTTTGATCATGTTGGTGTTTTCTATTTATGGGATGATGAAATTGATCTTGTGATTGTTTTGTCATGATGATTGTGTATTATGTGTAATGGGTCATTCATGGATTGCTTAACTTTAACCATACGTTCTTGATGCCATAGGCAAATCTTGATTTAGTGGAAGGGTTGGGTAATTCAATAGTGATACTGATTATCGAGAGATAACCTTGCTAATACAAGTACTTAGTCGTCTTTAATCACACATAAGCACACACTCATGAATCATGTCTATGTGGTTCTTCCCAATTAACACCAATATCATCATTTGTTAAAATCCGGATACCAATGGGAAACATATCTCTCATTACTGATTTTTACAAATCAATTTACTTTGTTTTCTTGCTTTAAGCTACTTGAACAAATCAACAGACTATTGAATTTTACTTTCTCGTCATTTTAGTTAAAGTTAGGTAATTGCAATTTGATTGAGTTAACACATATTCCACAAACTCCCTGTGTTCGATAACCCACTTACCGCTAGCTAATTAGTAGTATTTGGTTTTAAATTTGATTGAGAATTCGACTTCACGTCAAATTTTGGCGCCGTTGCCGAGGAGTTGTGCGCAACGTGTGTTTGCTTATTAGTTTTATTTTGTTATTTCGGTGTTACGCTGGTTGTGTGTAGTGTGCAGGTTTTGTTTCAGGTGTATGCATACCAGGAATTCGAGCTCATCATCACCATTAGTGTTTGATCCAGAAATTGAACGAGCTGCTCGTAGGAACAGAGTCTTACATCGACAAAACAAAATCAGTGGTTCACCAATAGCACCTACATCACCCGTTACACCACGAATCACAATGGATCCGCTTTCACCGCCTCCTACTACGGGTCAAACAACACTTTCCGAGCCTTTACCCAATCCTACATTACCCCCTGAGACTAAACCAACCCATACCCCATTACCTACAAGTATCCAAACCGAACATTCTTTTAGCTTTGACCCATCAGCACCCATTCCGCCCTTTTCATATTTCATCCCAACAACCGGTCAATCATCATCGTCTAAACCAGTACCAACACCACAACCATATCAATCCAACCCATCCATATTTCATACTCCCTCTACCTCTAAAATGCAAACGGATATACAAGACCAACAACCTCAAGTTGTACAAACATCGAGAGCAGGAGGAGTTGGTGTTGATGGTGGTTATGGTGATGAGTTTAGGAGATATGAGGAAGAAGGGTACACGCACGAAGGAGATGCTGATCAAGGAAATTATGTTTATAGTCAAGGACAAGCTATGCAAGGATATGGGAGACTACAACCACAAGTTGTGCAGCAACAAATTATACCACAACAAATACAACCCCAAGTGAGGCCACATGGGCCACAGTTTCAAGAGCAGATTCCTCCACAACATGGGGGAGCAATCTTTCAACCACCGTTTCAGCAATTCATGCCTCCAGGACCACAAGTTCAAAGACCAATGGGTCCTCAGCGACCAAGAGTTAGGTTGGGTGTTCTGCGAAGGCATAATTGGGATGTTGCTAGGGGTATTGAGGCACACTTTTGTCCAATCATCACAAATAATCCATTACCAGTGGTCATTCCTCAAAATAATCAAGGGAGAACGTTTGAAGTCCGAACAAATTCACTTCAAAGTTTGCCAAAGTACAAAGGGTTAGCAACGAAAGAACCTTATTTTCATTTGGAAGCTTATGACTCAATTTGTAACACAATTGGTGGTCAAGGATTTTCTGCAGATGATGTCAAGTTGGTGTTGTTTCAGTTTTCATTGGAGGATAAGGCAAAGAGGTGGTTCTACACTTTGCCATCCGCTTCAATTTATACATGGGCTGAGATGCAACAAAGGTTTTTGGAAGAGTTTTTCACAGCTCAAAAGACTTAACGATGCTAGGAGAAGCTTGAGAAGCTTCCAACAACAACAAGGTGAAATGTTCCATGAGGCGTTTGAGCGGTTTAACATGATGATCAAGAATTGTCCTCATCATGGAATTGAGTTATGGGAGTTGTTGAACGCTTTTCACGAGGGGCTTCATTCTGAAGATGCTCGGGATTTAATGTCTATCACCAACGGTACATTTGGTACAAATTATGAGCAGGACGATTGGGCATTTTTGGAACAAATGGCGGTTACATCGAAGAGGAAGGCTCAATCATCAAGACAAGCACGACCGGTCATTACACGAGCTCTAGTTCATGCGGTGGATGATGGTAATGTACAAGCTACAAATCAAGTTTACAATGTTTGTACAAATTGCAATGAGTTGGGGCATACTGTGGATTCTTGCACGGTAACTTTTGAACAAGTGGACGAAGTGAATGCTATTCAAGGTCAAGGGTTTGGTGGAAGAAATTACAACATGAATTCAAATACCTATCATCCGGGTTTGAGGAATCATCCGAACTTTAGTTATGGGAATCCGGCCCATCAATCTGACCCAAATTTCCAAGGAAAGCCTCAAGGTAATTTTGTTCCTCGTCAACAATACCAAAATTATCAAGGAAATTTTATAGGGGGAAACAATCAAGGATATCAAAAGCCTTTTCAACCATCGGGAAATAACTAAGGAAATGAGACAAATCAATCTTCATCAAGTGGTGGCAATGAAGTGATGGAGATGCTAAAGTGCATGCAACAGGAGATGCAAAAGAGGAATCAATTGGATGATGCTAGAGCTCAGAAAGATGAGATTCGAGACAAGGCCATTCAATCGTTAACCAATCAAATGGGGCAACTTGCAACGGATATGGCGAATCTCAAGAAGAACAAAGGCCAACTTCCTAGTGACACCAAGGTAAATCCCTCGCACAGTTCTTCTCGTAATATTCCTATTAACCATGTTAGTGTTTTGAGAAGTGGCAAAGAATATAAAACATCATCTTCTCCGGTTTTAATTGATGGGCTGGTTGAGGATATTACCGGGTTAGAAAGTGATGAGGAAGATCGAAGTCTTCAAGAAAATGTTTTGAACGAAAATGCAAATAAGAAAGTTGTTGAAAAACCGGTTTTCAAGGAAAATGTGATTCAAAATGATAAAGAGGTGGACCAAAGCCAAGTACCATTTCCGTCGGCTTTGGTTGACCCGGGTAAAAAGAGTGTGATCTCACATTCATCATTGGAAAAAGATGACATAATGGAAGTTTTCAAACAAGTCAAAGTTAACATTCCATTAATTGAGGCAATTAAGAAAATTCCAGCTTATGCAAAATTTTTAAAAGAGTTGTGTACATTTAAAAGAAGGAAAAGGGTGCCTAAACGGGTTAAACTAACTGCAAGGGTGAGTGCAATTGTGGAGGGAACCCTCCCACTCAAGCTCCAAGATCCGGGAGCACCATTGATAGATATCCAAGTGGGTGATTTCAAAATGTCTAAGGCATTATTGGATCTTGGAGCCGGGGTGAGTATCCTCCCGGGAAGTTTATATGACCAATACGATTTTCGTCCATTGAAACGGGTGGAGACAACGGTGGTGTTAGCCGATTTGTCTCATAAACTTCCTAGGGGGATTGTGCGGGATGTGATTGTGTAGGTGAAGGAGTTTTATTATCCCGTTGGCTTTTTGGTTTTGGATTATGCTTCGGTTGATCCAAACCACAACCCAAATGTTATTTTGGGACGACCATTTTTGAACACGGCTCATGCACGGATTGATTGTAGGAATGGTACAGTACAAATGGCATTTGGTAAACGCCAAATGAGTTTAAATGTGTTTGCTAACAAATCTTATTTTGATGATGATGATGAGTGTTTTATGGCAGATGAATTTGATGAGTATGACCCTCATGAGTATGAGGAAGATTAGGTGGAGGTTTGTTTGTGTGATTTTTCTGAACAGGTACAGGTTTGTGCATTGAGGATGGAGGAGGAAAAACAAGATGTGTTGGCTGTACAGGAAGGGAGGCCACCATGGACTCACCAAATTGAAAGTTTACCAGCTGAAATTAATTCCAATACAAAGCCATCTTTAGAATGTCCACCCAAGATTGAGTTGAAGATTCTACCGGATCATTTGAAGTATGTGTTTTTAGGAGAAGAGGAAACATTGCCGGTCATCATAGCATCCAACTTGGAAGAAGCTCAAGAACAAAAACTTCTAAAGGTGTTAAAAACAATCAAGGCCGCAATTGGGTGGACAATAGCCGATTTGAAAGGTATTAGTCCTTCTGTAGTGATGCACAAAATCATTACCACTGAGGACGCAAAACCAACTCGTGAGACTTAAAGGAGGTTAAATCCCAACATGAGAGAGGTGGTGAAAAAGGAGGTCATAAAGTGGTTGGATGCGGGGATCATCTATCCCATTTCGGATAGTGCGTGGGTAAGTCCTACACAAGTGGTACCGAAAAAAGCCGGCATTCAGGTGATTAAAGATGAAAATGGTGAGCAAATCGCCACCCGACCGGTAACCGGGTGGCGAGTATGTATTGATTATAGAAAATTGAATTCGGCCACTTCAAAAGACCATTTCCCGTTACCCTTTATTGACCAAATCATTGAAAAACTTGCGGGTCAAAAATTTTATTGTTTTTTGGATGGGTATTCGGGATACAACCAAGTGGCCATTCATCCGGATGACCAACACAAGACCACCTTTACATGTCCATATGGCACTTTTGCTTTTAGAAGGATGCCATTTGGATTGTGTAACGCTCCGACCATGTTTCAACGTTGTATGATGAGCATATTTTCGGATATGGTTGGGGACACACTTGAGCTATTCATGGATGACTTTTCTGTTTTTGGGCAAACTTTTGACACATGTCTTAATGAATTAGAAAAGGTTTTAAAAAGATGTGTCGAAACGAATTTGGTCTTAAGTTGGGAGAAAAGTCATTTTATGGTACAAGAGGGAATTGTTTTGGGACATGTTGTGTCCAACCGGGGAATGGAGGTGGACAAAGCAAAAATAAAATTCATTTCATCTTTGCCACCTCCAACAAATGTTAAAGGGGTTAGATCATTCTTGGGACATGCGGGATTCTACCGGAGATTCATAAAAGGTTTTAGTGTTATCACAAAACCTTTGTGTAATCTCTTGTTGAAAGATGTCCCTTTTGAGTTTACTAATGAATGTTTGCAAGCTTTTAATGTTTTGAAGGAACAATTAGTGCAAGCTCCTATCTTGCAACCACCGGATTGGACAAAGTCATTTGAAATTATGTGTGATGCAAGTGACAACACAATCGGAGCTGTTTTGGGCCAAAGGATTGATAAGAAACCTGTTGTGATTTATTATGCAAGCAAAACCTTGTCCGAAGCGCAATTGAATTACACCACAACTGAAAAAGAAATGCTTGCAGTAGTGTATGCTTGGATAAATTTCGATCTTACATTTGGGGGAGCAAAGTGGTTGTGTACTCCGATCATAGTGCAGTTCATCATTTAATGGCTAAGAAGGATGCAAAGCCACGATTGATAAGATGGATTTTGTTATTGCAAGAGTTTGATCTAGAAATCTGGGATAAGAAAGGTTGTGAAAATGTTGTTGCAGATCATTTATCTCGGATTCCATTGGATGGAGTCGAAGATTCAAGTGAGATCAATGAGCAATTTCCGGATGAATATGTGTTAGCCATTCTTAATACACCTTGGTATGCCCACTTCGTTAATTATTTGGCCAAGGGTGTGATGCCACAACATTGGGTGAAGAGAAGGAGACAACAATTTTTGGCGCAAGTGAAGCAATACATATGGGATGAACCCGACTTGTTTAAAATTGGTGCGGATCAAATTTTGAGGAGATGTGCTCCTGAGTCGGAAGTTAAAGAGATTTTGGCACATGCACATTCATCCGCGTGTGGGGGTCATTTTAGTGGTCAAAAGACCGGTTACAAAGTGCTCACTTGTGGGTTTTATTGGCCTACAATTTTCAAGGATGCAAGAGATTATGCAAAGAATTGTTTGAATTGTCAAAAGATGGGCAACATATCAAAACGAGATGAGATACCAATGCAACCGATCCTTGTGGTTGATATCTTCGATGTTTGGGGCATCGACTTCATGGGCCCTCTCCCAAACTCATGTGGTTATTTGTACATTCTTGTTGCAGTGGATTATGTCTCGAAGTGGGTTGAAGCAATTGCAACACGAACCAATGATCACACGGTAGTATGTAAGTTTGTGCAATCTAACATCTTTTCACGGTTTGGGGTGCCTCGGGTGATTATAAGCGATGGTGGATCACATTTCAAGAATTTCAACTTTGGGAAGTTGTTAAAAAGGTTCAATGTGAACCATAGGATTGCAACTCCATATCATCCACAAACTAGCGGTCAAGTAGAGGTGTCAAATCGTCAAATTAAAGAAATCTTGATGAAAACCGTTCGAGTTGATAGGAAAGATTGGTCGGTGAAGTTGGATGATGCACTATGGGCATACCGAACAGCGTATAAAACACCAATTGGAACAACACCGTATCGGTTGGTGTATGGGAAAGGTTGCCATTTGCCAATGGAGTTAGCTCATAGAGCTTGGTGGGCAGTCAAGAATGTCAACATGAAGTATAATGAAGTTGGTGAGTTAAGAAAGTTGAAGTTGTGTGAGTTGGAAGAAATCCGAGATGAGGCATATGAATGTGCATCCGCTTACAAGGACAAGCTTAAACGGGTTCATGATGCGAAGTTACGGAAGAGAGTTTTTGCAGAAGGGCAAAAGGTGTGGTTATATAACTCCAAGCTCAAGTTTTTTCCCGGGAAGTTAAAAAGCAAATGGATGGGACCGTATGTGATCACAAGAGTGGGTCAATTTGGTGAAGTAGAGATTGAAGACCCAAAGGATCATGTGAAAAAAGTGGTAAATGGTCACCGCCTCAAACCATACTTAGATGGGAATGACTTGAAATCGCTTGAAGTGGACAAGGAGAGCTACATCCTCTATCCACTGGAGGACGGTAATGTTTAAGAGGTCCAGGTTTGCGGTAGTGTAAATATTTAGTTTTGTTTTTGTTTTGCTTTATTTTGTTTTGTTTGTGTGCAATTTTTTGTTTTCGTTCGGGTAACATATAGTTTTACGATCATGTTGAGGACAACATGGGATTTTCGAGGGGGAAGGTAATTTCTATCTCATCGACATTTCATGTTTTACCATGTTTAATTCAAATTTTTCCAATTTTTCCAGAGATCAACTTTAAAAAAAAAAAAAATTTAAAACCAAGTCTACCGTAAATTACGGTAGGCACCGTAACTTACGGTAGCCTGGAGTGTGGGTTACGACAGAAAGATACTGTCTTACGACAGGTTTTGAATCCAGGTGCCACCGTAATTTACGGTGGCCACCGTAAATTACGGTGGACCTGGGATGGGCAACGGGCCTCAGCCCTTTAAAAAAAAATATTTTCTTTGACTTTTTCAAAACCCACGGTTTCTTCCATCTCCCTCACTCACCATTCCCATCTTTCTTCTTCTTCTCCATAACACCCACAACACCCACAATCTTAATTTCTTCATAAAACCTTCAATTCTTAACCAAATCACGTGATTCTTGAGTCCATCTTGACTAGAATTTCACGTAGATTCTGATTTTAAGAAGATAATTACGAAAAACAAAGTTTGCTAGTTCGAATAGCAAGCCCTAGGTCCGAAATTTTTGGGGGTTTTCAAGCTTTTGTCTTTCTTGGCATTTAACATCATCAATTGAAGGTATGTCACATTGTTTTGTTGTTTTTGATGGTGCATTGTGAAGATTAAGGTTTATGTTTTGTTGTTCTCATTGGTTCATACATATTTACTTGTGTTTGGTTTATGTTTGGATGACATGGTTGTTTAATCATTGTTATGGACTATTTTGTTTTATTTATGATGGAATGACCATTTGCTTGTTATGGTAGATGTAAGTTTGATGATAAAGTTGTGAACTTTGGAAATCTTAACTTTGGGAACCTTTACATTGTAGAGACATCATGCCCAATTTTTGAAAAAATTTTATAAACTTTTGGTTAACTAACATCTACAACCATAGTAACAAGCAAGTCTGGGGATATTGTGGAAGAAGGATCATACTTATTGTGTTAATTGTGTTGTTTGTCTTGTGTGAAGAAAAATGGTGAGAACTAAGGATAGAACCGGGGCAAGTTCTTCCTCTTCAAAAGGCAAGGAACCGGAACAACCAAGGAAGAGACAATATTTGGGTAGGGTTGATGAAAGTGAGAGTGAGGAGGAAGAGATGATGGAATTGGATCAGGGTAGCAAACCAAAGTGGGAATCAGGTCCCCTAGAGGATCAACCGGAGAAGTGGCAATCAGTGTTGTTTCATGACCGAATGAACCGGTTAATGAATAAGGCTGCTGCATTTATCTGTGAAAGGGAAGTTAGAGAAGTTGAGTTCGGGCCCTTTAATGTATTTGCCTGGTTTCGCGCTTTAGGATGGGAGGCAGCACTCGGTTGTTATGACAGGGACAACAAAAATCTGTTTATGACTGAAATTCAAGAATGGATGGCAACATTGAAATGCAACAGGTATGATAGGCCATCACAGATGAAGTTAACAGGCGAGGTGAATGGGATAAAGGTGGAAATGTCATTTGAGTCATTGCGAAGATTAGCAAAATATGACAGTTTACCTGCTCGTGATTACATGATCCCAAGCCTTGATGATCTGTTGCTTAAACCAGAGAAACATCCAAGGTGGAATGACATGTTGGCAGCTATATTCATGCCCGGTACTTATAGTGGTGTTTTGTACCGGAGGAACTTGAAGATTGAAGCAAAATTGCTGCTGACTATTTGCATCTTGAATGTCATTCCCCGAAGAGGAGATAAGGAACAGGTGAGGTATTCAGAGGTACCAGTTCTCTACTCGTTGCTTAACGGGTCCCCCCGATTTCCGATACGGTATTTAATTATGAACCATCTTTGGATATGCCGTAACAAAGTGGGGAGGAACATCATCCCGTACTGCCGAATTATCATGGGATTGTTGAAGCAGTTCAGAGCATTCACAGCTGAGGATAAAGGAGCATTTAAGAGACATAAGACTTTGGAGAATCGGAATATAGGTACTGGATGGACCTACACTCAGTCGGAGAGATATCACAAGCTGAAATCGGAGGGTCAGAGATGGAGAGTATTGAAGGTTGATGCAAGAGCACTTTTACCGGGAGAAGAGGATGATCCAGAGAGTGGAGATGAAGCCCCGAGTGGGGATGAGGATTATGCGGATGAGCCTCATGATGAGGATGTGCATAAGGGTCAAGGGGGTCCAGGTGGGGGACATGGTGGTGCTTTTTATGATTACATGGAGCGATCATACGCGCCAAACTGGGCTTACGATGGTACCATGCAGGAAGTTATTGAGAACCAACGTCCTCCGGCACCCATTTTCAATTCGTGGTCGGGTTTTGAGCGAACGTTATTTGATCAACACACGATGATGAGTGCTAGTATGGAACGAGCTTTGAAGCATAATTTTGACCGTCAAGAAGCATGGAATCGTGCACATGCTTATTCCCATGAGGTGGAGGTGAATAATCGGTATGAAGATAATCAAGCAAGAAGGATGCATGCGGATTGGCATGCAGGGCGGCCTGTGGTTGTGGATCCACCTCCGGTGGATTATGCGTCTCTACCACCTTACGATGGTAGTGTATCGTATCCGACCCCGCCGCTCCATCATTCGCAATGGGTAGATCCTCGTCAACAACAAGGAGCATCGCAGCAAGAGGGAAGTGGTAGCGGCGCATTTGCTTTTGGAGAATGGAATGACATGATGTCTTCTATCTTCGGGCCTCCTCAGCCCCGCTACTATTAGTCAGGTTGTGTTCTTTCTTGTACATTTTGTGAATATTTGTTGGTTTGTCATGTTTATGAATGGGTGGATGGGTGGAGTTAAGTAATGTGCTTTGTTTTGGGCTATGTGAGAGTTGGTGGTGTGTTTCTTTAAAAAAAAAGAGAGAGAGAAAAATATAAAATGAAAAATACCAAAAAGAAATCTATGGTTTCAGTCTATGAGTTGTTGGTTTGTTTAAGCGATCAAATCTTCCTAAAACCGTCCATTGGGGTCAATGTACCTCAAGTGTGGGGATGGGGAGAAATTTTGAAGTTTTTAAAAAAATTCAAGCAAAACATTGGGAGAATTTGAACACCTTGGATTAACTTCGAATGATGCATCGGCAACCTTTAATCATTCTTATTCTTGGTGAGAGTTGAAGCCACACTTGTAGATAAATAACACATTTCTTTGTGAGAGTGGCAACAGGTGGGGGTGCATTAGAACTTGTGCTTGAATACGATTCGAGACTTTAGTTGGATGTGATTGTGAAAGGAATAAGGGCATTTAGGTAGCCTCGTCTTTGATGTGTACGAGTATGGGATTTGGGAGGTTGGACCTCATAAATTATATATATGAGCTTGGTTGCGAGAGGGGCGGGGGTTTGGACATTTAGTTGCCCAATTTTGTGCCTAAAAGCCTATCGTTTGTTACCCCTTAGCTAGTTACTTCAAAATTTACCTAACTTGACCTGGCCTTATAGTGTTATTAGTTGTTTAGTAATTGTAATCATCTTCAATGCTATGTTGAAGATTTGCGTGAAGATTTCGTGTTTGTTTTATTGTTATTAAAAAAAATATATATATATATATAAATTTTGGAAAAAGCGATGAAAAAAAAGAGAAAAATGAAAAGAAGAAAAAGAAAGAAAAAAAAAGAGATTGAAGTTGAGTACCTTGTTCATAGTATTAGGTTTGGTAGTTAGCTGTTTATGTTATTGTGTAATAAAAGACCAGGTTAAGTTTTCGCTTCTTCATATATATTCCATTTCCTACCCATACACCTAGCCAAGTTACAACCTTGAAGTCCCTTTGATATGCATTCATGTTTGGCAATTATTAAGAGAAGGGTCGATTTAGGTACAAGCTTATAGTTGTGCAACCACCGTTTGCCTTTTGTGTGTCTAGCTCATGGACGCTAGTGCTTACTTGTCGCCGAGAGGAGGGACATAGCGAGGGGTGTGTCATTTTGGTTGTTACGAAAGGGTTAGTAAAAAGTATTACATTTTTATGCTTGGGTTACATTGATCGCTTGTTTGAAATTGATTTGATATGTTGCTTGGGACAAGCAACGGTTAAGTGTGGGGATGTGACGGGTGGTTCAAGGAACAACCCTTTATGATGTTAAAACGCGTAATATTCTTACATTTAATCGTGAAATTATCTTGAATTAGATAACTACAGTTGCTTATGTTTCAGGTACGTTGGGAGCTAAAAATGGAGTAAATGTTGCTAGCGTGGAACGGAGTGGACGTATGTATGGAAAGAAGAAAAGAAGAAACAGAATATTCAGGGCTCCACCGTAATTTACGGTGGCAACCGTAAATTACGGTGGACCCCAAATCTTGAATAATCCCACCGTATGACAGAAGATTTCCACCGTATTGGTTTTGTGGCTACCGTAACTTACGGTGGCTACCGTAAGTTACGGTAGTGGTAACTTTCTGGCAAGTGGGCTCACATATTAAAACACAAGTGGAGGTGCCTTTTTGCTCAAAATATGGAAAGGTGACGAATTTTGGCAGAATGTATGGAACTTTTGGCTGGCATTACCTTGTTTAAAAGCATGGAAAAACAATGGTTTGAGAAGTTAATCTCCTTGGAACAAAAACATTCAGGTGATGAGAATTGAAGTCTTGTTTGGCTAAGCTTTTGTTAATCTTCTTGGATGTGTTGAAGAACAAGATCTTTTGGTACTTTAATCCTTGCTATTTCATTTTGATTGTTATGAATTGTATCTTGAATCTTGTTTTCATGCATAAAACTATGAGTGGCTAGTCTTCTTGTGTGTTTCCTTTTGGTTTGAAGGATTTGCAACTTTGATCATGTTGGTGTTTTCTATTTATGGGATGATGAAATTGATCTTGTGATTGTTTTGTCATGATGATTGTGTATTATGTGTAATGGGTCATTCATGGATTGCTTAACTTTAACCATACGTTCTTGATGCCATAGGCAAATCTTGATTTAGTGGAAGGGTTGGGTAATTCAATAGTGATACTGATTATCGAGAGATAACCTTGCTAATACAAGTACTTAGTCCTCTTTAATCACACATAATCACACACTCATGAATCATGTCTATGTGGTTCTTCCCAAATAACACCAATATCATCATTTGTTAAAATCCGGATACCAAAGGGAAACATATCTCTCATTACTGATTTTTACAAATCAATTTACTTTGTTTCTTGCTTTAAGCTACTTGAACAAATCAACAGACTATTGAATTTTACTTTCTCGTCATTTTAGTTAAAGTTAGGTAATTGCAATTTGATTGAGTTAACACATATTCCACAAACTCCCTGTGTTCGATAACCCACTTACCGCTAGCTAATTAGTAGTATTTGGTTTTAAATTTGATTGAGAATTCGACTTCACGTCAGTGGCTTGTTCCAAGTACCAATTTCAGTATCAAGATGAAGAGAAACAGTAAGATGCTTTAGATTAGGTGTTGTTGAAGACATGTTGATCAGAAATTCAGAAATCAGACTTTTCACGAGAGAAGCTTTCGTGCGAAAACCGTTTTCGCACGACAAAATTTTTCGCGTGGGTTTACTTCGTGCGAAATTCCACTTTAACCTTCAAGCGAAATCACGTGAAAAGTAAGTTAACTTCCTGTGCGAAAATTGTTAATCTCGCACGCGAAAATTCCAATTTTGTGCACAGTCAATTCTCCAAGTGTTTTCAAGTGAAAATCACCTCCAATTCACTGAATAGGTCCGATTATACTCATTTTAGTCCGATTTTAATGAATTTAGTTCAATTTTTAAACCTTAATTATGATTAAAGGTGAACTAAAGTCCACTAAATCAGTCCAATTCAATCCAAATGCTCAAAAGTTTGGCAACATAACATCACCATGGCTTAATCTCAAGTAACCAATGATGAATACCACCAGAAATGAGTAGAAATCAATCCAAAACTTCTTCAAATCGTGATTCTAGAGCCTAAAGCTCTGATACCAATTGTAAAACCATGGATATCTCCTAGAAACAATCAAATCACGATCTCAATCATGTGAATGCAGAATGTAAACATGATTGGAATGAAAGAAGAATCGAAAAATATTTCTTGTATTGAATAAAACAACCTATTACAGGTCCTGTGCGAAAACCACACAGTAAAGAAGTGAAATATATTCAAAAGCTTCATTACAAAACGAAAACTAAACTATTTATACTAAACAAACAGTTCTCGCGCGACAGACTTGTTGCGCGGCTCATCCTTTCGCGTGGATGTTCTTTTCGCGTGAGAGCTTCATCTCGCGTGACTCCATCTTTCGCTTGTCATCTTTACTTTCGGTGTTTTTTGTTTTGCCGAGCCTTGATTAGTCCTCTACAGTTCATTCGCACGATTGAGAGTTCATTCGCACGATTGAGAGTTCATTCGCACGATTGAGAGTTCATTCTCACGATTGGGTGTTCATTCGCATAGGTGTTCATCCGTATAGGTCCAATCGCATGATGTTTAGTCGCATGAAGGCCATGCGACTGAAGGGTGCCCATACGCCCAAATAGGGCTGTTGTACCCGAGGAAGAACATAGTTAAAGTACTGACTTTCGGGGAAAAGTGCAGATATAAGTTTTAACATGGAAGTTCCCACCGTTGGGATCGTAGAAGTCATGTAGGGTATGATGATGATGATGTGCTTGTTTGTGCATGTTGTATGTTATGTATGCAAGATGATGCCCTATATAGTAATGCTATAGTGTATGTTGATGTTCCTTATTATAGTGTATGTTTATCTTTCCTGTGACTTTACGTGTTATGTTAACGAACGAAATGAAAATATTACGCAATGTAAAGTGAAAGATAATGAAAGAGGAACATGATGAATGAATGCATGCATTAATAATGAATGAGAGTAATAAAGGCTTGCAAGCAAGTACAGGAGGTGAGCGATCTTGTTGTTGCAACAGACTCGAAATGGAATCGTTGTCTTGCGACCTCAGTAATCGTGGCTGTGTGCTACGAAGAGGGTAAAATCCTGACACTGGGATCAACCATTGTATAGAACCATCGCTGCATAACCTAGGTACTGTGTCCAGTAGGGTGCGGTGCGCTGATATAGAAGGTCTATAATAGGCCTAGGTCCAGTACCACGATACAGAAGGATATTGCATGTGGCAATGGTACACATAAACTCTACCTTAGGTGCTGTCGCTAGGAGGTGCGATACACCGTTATAGAAGGTCTATGATAGGCCTAGGTCTAGCATCACGAAACAGAAAGGTATTATATATAGTAATGGTACACCCAAAACTTTACCTTAGGTACTGTGGCTAGGAGGGTGCGGTGCGTCGATATAGAGGGTCTATAATAGGCATAGGTCCAGTACCACGAAACAGAATCGTAAGGTTTATGGATGATGTAAAGAACAGAGGTAAAGATGAAAGAGTAAGAAAGTTAAAGACGTACAATGAGTGAATAAAAGTTAAAGAATGAACAAATGAAAGTATTGAACGGAAGAGTATAATGATAAAGTATGAAACGGGATCCTTACCACTCGACCTCCGTAATCATGGCTGCGTGCCGTGAAGAGGGTAAAGTTGGACAGGATCTATATAAAAGCAAAAGATAACGAATGATAAATATAATAATAATATTATCTATGTGTACGTATAATGTGTGATAGTATTAAAGTAAAGAAACACTTTCAAATAAAAAGTAAAGTGTGTTTTATTATAAAACTATAACTCACTCAGCAACACTGACTTTTTATGTGTTTCCAGTTGGCAGGTAAGGTTGCTGAGTATGGCACGGGGCGGCTACTCGGCTCTTTTGGATGGCATTCTTTTGTATAATGCTTTTGTGATGTAATGCAAAAATATATATTTTGTAATTGATTAACGTTATATTAACTTGCAAAAGCATTTATAGTCAAAATGAAAAGTTATTTCACAGTTTCCGCTGCATGATTTTAGTAAAAATTATGTAATGATGTGTTTTAAGTTCGATGATAACCAGTTGTGAGGTGCCCGGGAACGGGACCTTACATATAATGACATTTAGAAAATAATACGTATCAAGCCTTGAATCATTCTTAACGTTTTTAGATTAAATGTTTTTTTTAGTATAACCTACTTTTTGTTCTTCACATGTATTCTAAATTTTCAATTTACTATCATGACCTACGTACTTTTATCTATATTTTGATTTAACTTTTATTAAAAAGTCAACAGAATAAATGTAATATATTTTCCACTTTTTTATTTGTATACACACTTTCGTCTTCTTTAGCGCTCACGTCCTTTTAATTTTCGAATGTATCTTTGCTGCATGGTTATTTATCTTCTATATTGACATTTATACTATTCAACAACGAGTCAGATAAAATGTAGTATGTTTTACTTTACCGCTCACTTTAACCATAATGTAATTTTATAGTTCGTATGTTTATCATTTTGAGTTTTCCTACAGAAATTCTTTTGTGTTCATTAATGCTTATTTTCATCATAATGTGACATCATTTTCTTACACTTCATATATTCTTGTAACATGCTTATTTTACATACGTTGTTTGTTGTTGCTGTTGTGTTATTGCTGCTGATGCTCGTTGCCCTGCTATTACTTATTTTAATACGATTATAATCACTTACAATTATTTACGTCTTTCTACTACAAACTACCGACGAATACTTGGTGACATAACATTCCATGGAACCCTTAACATGACATAATAAGTGTGTGTGTATATATATACATATATATATATATATATATATATATATATCTATATATATATATATATATATATATATATATATATATATATATATATATATATATATAGTTAGAATGATTATAAAACCACTTTTTATTTTCAGAACCACAGAATAATTGATTTTCATAAACGTAAATTAAGTCTGATATTACTTGAGCTGTTTTACATATGTCTATATCAGAATAAACAATAAACTATGTGAAGCAACTAAATATTACCACCTTTAACTTACATATATGTAAATTAGTGGTTCGTAATATACATTTATGTAAACATATGGTTCTTTGGGTTCTAAAAATAAAAAATGATTTTGTAATGATCCTAACCCTATATATCTATATACACTCACACACACACACATACTAGACTAAAGACCCGTTTAAACACAGGTTAAATCGTTAAAAAATATTTTGATTAAAAAGGTTAGTAAGTCATAATATTATTGTTAATACTTTGTATATCGATTTTTATGTTTAATTTTTTAAAATCATCTAAATCTAATATTAGTAGTTTTTCTTTATTGATGCTTATAAGTCTAAATAGTATATAATATAAAATGAAATGAACTTATAAATAAAAAAATTAGGTAATAAACAAATTATATTGAACATCCAAAAACATCCGAAAACTTCTTTGTATACAAAATTAAATGTTCTGTTTGTAAGTTTATCATCATTGTCTATTATTAATAATTTTAATTTATGTCTACTTGCAACTCGAGATAATGTAATATAAAGCTTGAATCGGTGTCAGGGACCAAACATGCAATGATTAAATAAAAATTTGGACTATATTTGTAATTTTTAAAGTTTGGTGACTAAACATGCAATTTGATTAAACCACAACGACAAGTTATGTAATTTTCTCTTTTTGTTGACCAAAAAGATGAATCATTTTCATGCTTACATCAACTAAAAGTAAATCAAAGTTTCATACTTTCATAAACAAAAACATAAATCAGTCATATTGATGTAAAATCAAAATAATAAATTTAATCTTGAAATCAAAATCGAAAATCTTTAATCATACGAATCACTACTACTGTTACAATCGAGATTTATATATATGAGCATTTAATTGAGATTTTGCAGAAGAACTGTTATGATTTAAAACTTGGGGTGTGAATGATATTAAATAGATCAATAAAGATGTAAAAGGATCATGAGTTGATCTTGAAACGTAATATGATTTAGGGTAAATCGAAATCATTATATGCATGTAAATTGAAAAGGATATGAAATGGTTTGTCTTTTCATTTGAAAATCGATATCATGATTTGGGGAAATCGAAACCCTGAATTGATTATTTGAGACCCCTGATTTGACAAAATATCTAAATCATTCAGAATAGAAGACGCGTATGGGTTTCTTCACATTGACGTAGGACAAGTGAATTAGGAAACCTTTTAATTGCATGTTTGAATAAGCAAGAATCCGATACATTTCAATTCATAATTTTAGTTTAATAACTATAACTTATAATCTATTTTAAAATTTTATTTTGAAACCATCATAAATGCTATTTGTAATGACTTTTTTTAAGGTAGGGTTGGTAGAAATATAATTTAACAATGGGTGTTTTAAGAAATATTTACCAAAAATATTAATACTGTTTTATCAATATTTTTTTAACGTCTCTTTATAGATACGTGTTCTTATATAGAAAAGATCCTCTTTAGAAATTAAATGGTTTATTTAAGGAAAACAAACTTCCTTGGTAATTATAAAAATAATTAATTTTATTCAAATGAACATTGACTAAGAATAAGAATAGATACATTTTTAGGCTGGAAATCAAAGTAATGAAATCATAAGAAAAGGATATGTGACACTAAATATATTATTTTATTAATAAGTATATATATATAGAGAGAGAGAGAAAGAGAGATAGAGAGAGATAGAGAGAGAGATCCTAAGAAAACCATAAAGTTATGTGAAAATGTTTGGCCCCGTTTCCGGGACGCTCACAGCTGGTCACTCATCGCACTTAAAACATATAAATTATATTAACCTTACTAAAATCATGCAGCGGAAACACTTTAAACAAACATTTCATTTCCATTAAATAAACACTTTTGAAAAATAATACATCATTCATTACAAAATATCATTCGTTCGTATTATAATGCAAAAACGTTATACAAAAGAATGCCATCCAAAAAATGAGCCAAGTAGCCGCCTTGTGCCATCCTCTGCAATCACTACCTGCCAACTAGAAACACATAAAAATTCAGCGTTGCTGAGTGAGTTCTAATTTTATAAAACATTATATTACCTTTCATTTATTAAAATATTTTCTTTACTATCGCACGTGATCACACATCATACGTACATCAAAGTAATAGTTATTACCTTCATCATCGTTCGTTTCATACATTTCGCACGTTTCGCACCTTTCGTACTTATCGCACTTTTCGTACATTCATTATATTTTCACTTCTATCTAGGTCATGTCATGTACTTAACCCCCCTCTTGAGCACAAAGCCATATCATCTAGGGTTAAGCGACAAGGACCCCATATTGCACATATAGAGTAGTCACGTAGACTAACTCCCCTGTGTGTGTGAACTCTTATGGGTTAGCTAAAATCGCACGCTACATAACACACAGTAATTAAAATCGCACGTATTGGAGCAGTCACCAAGACTAACTCTTACTGTGTGTATGAACCCTTATGAGTTAGCCAAAATCGCATGCTGTAGACACACAGTTGAGCTAACAACTCTCAATGAGTTGTGAACCTTCTTTCATTTGCTTGCAAGACTTTTTGTTCATTCATTACGTTCCACTTTCATTATCTTAATTCTTTCACTTCGTTAAGATAACACTTTATGTTCATTATCATAATCACACCACGTAAAGTCACACTATCACACGTAATAAGAAACATGTCATACAAACTTACATAATCGTCATGCAATAAGTCACATCATACATCATCCATCACATCAATCTATGACTTCAAAAAGTCAACAAACATAACCCCCAGTAACCTCCCAAGTCAAAGCCTACATTACTCATCTTCCCCTAAAAATCAAAAGATAAACTATGTCCTTTCGGGCGCATGAGCCTTATTTGGGCGTATGGACACCACTCAGTCGTATGGCCTCCCAGGCGCATGAGAACACTTAGGCGAATGGACACTAGGGGCGAATGAGCACTGAGGCGTATGAACTCCCAGTCGCATAGCCTTCAGTCGCATAACTTTCATGCGTATGAACTTCAGTCGCATGACACACAGTCGCATGGCACTTAGTCATATGGCTTCCAGTCGTTTGACCTTCACTCGCATGCTTTCTAGGCGTATGACCCTCAGTGGCATGCCATTCGGCCGTATGGCCTCCAATCGCATGCCATTCGATCGCATGGCTCCCTGTCGCATGAGCCCTAGCTGGGTGCAGAATGTAGTTTACTTCGACCTGAACTGCAGTTTCGGCCTCCAGCCCCATTTCTAACCTGTTCTAGGCTAAAACCAACCATCCTAAGCCTTAGAATCACAACCACAACATCATTCAAGCACAACGAAGGCCGAAATCGAACCCCACCCGAGTCACACACATACACATGCACATACATACGGGTTTAACACCCCATACAACAAAAAGGGTTTTTAGATGTGTTCCAGCCCAAAATCAGTCAAAAATGTGTAAAACAGGGGTCTTAGAACTCACCTTAACAGCCTCTTCGAGAAGAGCTTCCTATAAACCCGCTTGAATTCGACTTTTGCACCTTGATTTCTTTAAAAACCCAAAGTTTTGCCCATTTTCCTTCCCCTCCCTCTCTTGGCTGAATTTATGGTGAATGGGTGAGGGGAATGGGCTGCCATCCTCTTTTGCCCACTCTTCCAAACCCTTTTCTTCTTTTTGGCAAGATTGGTCCCTCAACTTGGACTTCATTTCTTTTCTTTATTTTTATTCTTTCTTTGGATTTAAAGGAAAATAACCGGGTGTTACAAGCCCACCCCTCTTATATAGTTTTCGTCCCCAAAACCTGTTATTCCTCGAACAAACATGGGTAATGTTGTCTCATCTCCTCTTCAGTCTCCTACGTACACTCAGATCCCTTTCTGTGCTTCCACTATACGCGCACAAGTAGGACCACCTTATTCCTCAATCTCTTCTCATTACGGTCAATGATTGCCACTGGTTGCTCCACATAATTAAGCCGTTCATCTACCTCGATATCTTCCAGCGGTACAACCATGTCCTCTTCTGTCAAACATTTCCTCAGATGAGATACTTGGAATGTCGGATGAATTCTACTCAACTCTTCTAGTAACTCCAGTTTATAGGCCACCTCTCCTACTCGAGCAATGATTTGGAAAGGCCCTATGTATCTTGGGCTCAGCTTGCCCCGCTTTCCGAACTGAATGATGCCCTTCCAAGGTGAGACTTCAACATAACTCTGTCATCCACCTGGAACTCAATCGGTCTACATCGTTTATCAGCATAGGACTTCTGTCTGTCTTTGGCTGCCTTCATGAAGGCTTTAATCCTTTCCAACTTCTCAGTCATAGCCTTGACCACTTTGACGCTCTATAACTCTTTATGGTCAATATCACCCCAACAAACAGGTGTTCTACATCTCTTGCCGTATAGCATCTCATAAGGAGGCATACCAATACTGGCATGATAACTGTCGTTATATGAGAACTCAGCTAACGGTAAGTGGTCATCCCAACTTCCTCCAAAATCAATGACGCACGCCCAAAGCATATCTTCCAGCGTCTGAATGGTCGTTTCTGATTGACCGTCCGTTTGGGGATGATAAGCTTTGCTGATATGCAACCTCGTTCCCATCATATCATGAAATCTCTTCCAAAACTT
Source organism: Flaveria linearis (assembly GCA_024085815.1). NCBI lineage: Eukaryota > Viridiplantae > Streptophyta > Magnoliopsida > Asterales > Asteraceae > Flaveria > Flaveria linearis. The sequence continues at coordinate 26,542,207 of CM044008.1, forward strand.
GGATGTGAACCGGGTGTCACGATCCGACACAATGGACACCAGTACACCATGATGACTCACAATCTCCTTGATGAATAGATCCGCGAGTCTCTCAGAGGATTATGTTTCACGAATCGGTAGGAAGTGAGCACTTTTCATCAAACGATCAACAATCACCCATATCGCATCATACCCTTTCATGGTACGTGGTAGCTTCGTAAAAAATGCATGGTGATGTGCTCCTACTTCCACTTCGGTATATCCAACGGTTGAATCTTCCCGTACGGCTTTTGGTGCTCGGCCTTCACTTGTAAACAAGTAAGGCACTTACTCACATACTCCACCACATCACGCTTCATACCCGGCCACCAATAGTCTTTCTTTATGTCTTGATACATCTTTGTAGCATCAGGATGAAGAGAATATCGAGTCTTATGAGCTTCATCCATAATCTTCACGCGTAGATCCCCAAAACGAGGAACCCACATCTGCCCGAATTGGGTTTTAACAAGAGTGTGTTTTCACCCAATTCTGTAACCAAACCTCTCATCCTTTCAGAGTTAAGATGATCTGCTTTCAATGCATCATCTTAAAACTCTTTGACTTGCTTCATCACATCATAGGTCATAATCAGCTGGTACGCTTTCACCTGAATCGGCTTGGGTCTTTCCTTTTAGCTATGGGCATTTGCCACTACGTTGGCTTTGCCCGGATGGTAATGGATCTCATAATCATAATATTTTATGAGCTCCAACCATCTTCTTTGTCTCATATTCAAATCTTTCTACTCGAAGAAGTACTTCAAACTCTTGTGCTCAGTGAATATGGTGCACTTCGTCCCATACAGGTAGTGTCTCCAAATCTTTAACACAAAGACCACTGATGCTAGCTCCAAATCATGAGTAGGATAGTTAACCTCATGAACCTTCAACTGTCAGGATGCGTAGGCTATAAACTTTCCTCTCTGCATTAACACACACCCCAACCCTGAGTAGGAAGCATCAGAATAAACCACCAGATCTTCACCTCCATCGGGTAATGACAATACAGGAGCTTGAGTCAACCTCGCCTTTAATTCCTCAAATGCCTTCTCCTGAGCTTGACCCCACACAAACTTTACATCTTTCTGGGTCAACTTGGTTAGTGGAGAAGCGATCTTAGAGAAGTCTTGAATAAACCTTCGGTAGTAGCCCGCCAAACCCAAAAAGCTACGGATCTCGGATGGCGTCTTTGGAGACTTCTATTGCATCACCGCCTCCACCTTTGTCGGATCCACTATAATCCCCTCCGGATTCACCACGTGACCCAAGAATTGAACCTCGCGCAACCAAAATGCGTATTTGGAGAACTTGGCATACAACTTCTCCCTTCTCAACGTCTCCAACACCTCTCGAATGTGACCGGCATGCTCTATCTCGCTCTTCGAATAAATCAGGATATCATCGATAAACACAATCACTGATTTATCTAACATCGGCTGACACACTCGGTTCATCAAGTCCATAAAAGCTGCTGGCGTGTTGGTCAACCCAAATGACATAACGAGGAACTCGTAGTGACCATAACGCGTGCGAAAAGCTGTTTTAGGAATATCCTCCTCTTTCACCTTTAGCTGATGGTAGCCAGATCGAAGATCTATACTTGAAAACCAACTGGCACCTTGAAGCTGATCAAACAAATCATCAATCCTCGGCAACGGGTACCGATTCTTCACCATCAACTTGTTCAGCTCACGGTAGTCTATACACATCCTCATACTACCATCCTTCTTCTTTACGAATAAGACCGGGTCACCCAAAGGAGAGATACTCGGTCTAATAAACCCCTTATCAAGCAGCTCTTGCAATCGCTCCATCAACTCTTTCATCTCATACGGAGCCAAACGATACGGTGCTTTGGCAACAGGTTGGGCACCTGGTATCAAATCAATCTGAAACTTGATCTCTCGGTCAGGTGGCACTCCTGGCAAGTCTTCGGGAAACACATCGGGAAAGTCACACACAACCGGTACATCATACAGTTATGGTGTTGGTGTATCCTCATTCTTTACATAAGCCAAGTAGGCACTACATCCACGCCTCATGCACTTTCTCGCCACCGCCATCGAAATCACTATTGGAATCGTAGTGACTCAATCCCCATAAACCGTCACCATACTCCTGTCAGGCGCTGTTAACCAAATCAACTTCTTGCGACACACAATGTTCGCCTCGTGTTCTGCCAACCAATCCATCCCAAGAACTACATCGAAACCACCTAAGGTCATCACGAATGGTCTAACAGGAAACCTGTGACCTTCTAATTTGATGTCACAGCCTTGTATCACCTCAGAAATCCTGGTAGACTTACCTATAGCAGTTTCTACATCGAAGGGCTTATCAATACTTCTACTTCTAACGGGCAGCTTAGCACAAAAGGCAGCAGAAATGAAACTCCTACTAGCTCTAGAATCAAATAACACAGATGCAAGAGTTTGGTTTACTAAAAACGTACCTGACACCACATCAGGGTCCGTTCTAGCCTACTCCCAAGTCATTGTGAAAGCTTAGGCGCTTGCCCTCTGCCCTTCTCCTCCAGCCTTCTTCGCTCCCGAACTTTCAGCCCTTGGCTTCTTGCAATCCCTGCTCAGATGACCATTTCCCCACAGTTATAACACCTTATAACTCCACAATCTCTCGCCATATGACCAGGCTTCCCACACTAGAAGCAGATATTTGATCCCCATTTGCATTCTCCCGAATGCTCCTTCCCCCATTTACCACACCTTTTCGACCCTGCACCAGATATGACCACACGGCAGTCATCCACCCGTGCACTCTTGTTGCTCGTCGAGACACCACCCCAACCAAACCTTTTCCAATTACATTTCCGGTCACCTCCACCTTTCTTACTCGCCTCAGCCACCACCACTACCCGCTCATCATATAGTCTCCCCGCCAGGTCAACCACCGACATAAACGTGCTCGGTTGGGCAACGATCATGTGCCTATGGATATCCGCCGGCAAGCCCTGGATGTACCTCTTAATCTTTCGCGTATTCCATTAAGGGAGATGCCACAAGATTTTGCACCCCATTTCAAATGGTGGTATTATGACTGGCGCACCGGTGAGGCGGTCATTGTTTTGGATAAGAGAAGGGAAGGTAGAGACGATAAGGGTATTCGACCCTATGTGGCTAGCCAACTTGTCTGCTTCTGATGTCTACATCTTGTACAAGTGGCCATTATTTTTTGATATACAGGATATAGTGCAAGCACTGCAGTTCCAACATGCTTCGCACATAATATTCATGCTGGTGTTTCTAAAGAAGAACGGGCTAAGAGGTTTGAAGAGTTTAAGAAGGAAGTCAAAGATTAGATAGAACTAGGTCCAAGGGGGAGTTTGCTGGTACACATATCCCTAGTTCTAGTTCTAGTGAGCTCAAATGTCATAGACTTTCATTTTGTAACACTTATGTAATGTTTGAATATATGTAATGAAAAACTCTTCTGTGAATGTTCATTATTTATTGAATGTTATATCTACTAATATGATTTAATGTTACATGCTTATATGCACATGTTATATAGGTTTACAGTTGTTAGACATAGTTCTGTATCATTAAGTGTTCATGAATATATTTAACTAAGTATAATGATTTAGTCGCACGACTGGACCATGCGAATGGGCCAATCGCACGACTGAAGCAGGTGATTGAATCAATCGCACGATTGAGTCATAAGACTGACTCAGTCGTACGAATGGATCAATCGTACAACTCAGTCGCACGACTGAGCTATATGCATGGCTCAGTCGTACGAATGAAAGTTGTAACCTATAAATACCACTTGATTCGTGGAAAAACATAACACTTTGAGGATTATCAACCCTAGCCGTTCCTTTCGTCCAGAGAGTCCCTTCCAACTTCATAGAACGATTCTGATCATAACTAATCAATTCTTAACGTTTTCTCATCGTTAGTTTTGATCGGATAAACGTTCTCCCTGACTGGATCACCAATCAAATAGGATTCCGCACTATTTGATCTGGTTTCACGTTGAATCAGTTAGTACTCCGTCTGTACACGGTCCTAACAAGTGGTATCAGAGCTTAGGCTCTTGATTCTTCGTGGATTCAATCTTGTTTTTGAAAAAGTCAATGTTTTTAAGCAAAAGATCCGTTCTTTCTGCATAAAAATCCAGTTTTTACGAGTGCATGTGTTAAAAAGTTCGTCTTTTTCGAGTTTCAGCCAATTAGGGTTCTCAAAATTGTGTTTTTGGGTCGAATGCGTGAAAAGTTTGAAAATTTTTGAAGTCAGCAGTCTCAGTCGCACAATTAACTTAATCGCATGACTGAACTCCATTCGCTCAGCTCAATCGCACGATTGGCCCAGTCGGTTTGACCATACGCACAACATTCCTAGTCGTCTATTCAGTCGCACGACTAAGCTCAATCGTTCAGTTGAGTCTTAGTCACACCCCAGTCGCATACCCAGTCGTATACACAGTTGGTTTTCAAGTTAAAGACTAATTTAATATGGACACTCAGCACTTTGCACTCTCAGCAGGGAAGGACTCCAGGATCCAGAATCTATTGCTCCTGGAAAATGAGATCGGGAACCATAACAAACCACCAAAGCTTCTGTCTCTTGACGACTTTCCTCAATGGAAGCAACGGTTTGAGATTCATCTGAATGGAGTAGACACAAACCTATGGAACACTATTGAGACTAGCTAAACTTTGCCCGTTGGTGCTGATGGTGTTCCACTTACACTAAGTGGTTTGACTAAAGCACAAAAGACTGCGTACAATGCTAAGAAGAAGGCCTACGCATTGTTGACACAGTCCATTCCTAAAGACATCTTCCATCAGTTTCATAATACAAGCAGTGCAAAAAGTTATGGGAGGCTCTTGAGAAGAGATATGAAGGTAATGCAACACTTAAGTCACTGAAGGCGAAAGCGTTGAAGAAAGAATTTGATAATTTTTTTCTATTGGGAATGAAAGCTTATATGATGTAATCGACCGCTTCTATCACTTGATGAGTGAACTGCACACTCATGGGGTTAAAACGTCCATGGAAGACAAGGTGGCAAGTTTGGCTGATGGGTTACCTGAGATGTGGGATTCATTTGTTTCCAATTTGAGACATAATGCAGTGTTGGAGACTTTAGACATAAATGACTTTATTCTGAAATTGAGAGAGGAAGAGGTTCGTAATAAGTACAAGTCTAAGAAGTGTAACTACACTCAGAATCCTTCTCTCTACAATGTGACTCCTACTACAACTTCTTCGAGTGCACCTCTGCAGACTGCTTTCGTGTCTAACACATCTGCCAGCAATCCTAGTACTTCTTCAAGTTGTGAATCAGGTGGATCTTCATGTTGTGAATCAGGTGGATCTTCAAGTGTTCCATTCAATGCTCCAAAAACTCAATCGTCGAAGTTAAATACAGAGAAATTGAGCAACGCAACTGTTGAAGTTGCTAAGGAGCATACGGATCTACTAGCTGCTGTGGTACATTCCTATGATGGGTTAGTAGCAGGAAAGATCGGTAACTGCCATCTAGCAGACGAAGATTATGAACAGGTTGATAAAACCTAGCTTGAAAGGATGGACATAATATGGGCTCTTGCTAGTGTTGTGCGTAGAGCAAAGAAGTTCGTTACAAATACGGGGCAGAACCTGGTGGCTACAAAAGATACGACGTTTGGATTTGACAAGTCTAAAGTCACATGTTTCAACTGCGGTGAAAAAGCCCATTTCAAGCGGGAATTTGTCAAACCGAGGAAGACAGGTAATGGCAACCCGTTCATATCATTTAACAGGCAGGATAAAGACAAGACTCCAAAGTCAACGTCAACCAGCAATGACTCCAAAGCAATGGTAGCTCAGGGTGATGGACATGACTGGTCCTTTCGTTTCTTATCTGATGGTGAGGCTAACATTGCATCTGTTGAAGATCTGAATGAAGACTCAGCGAGTGAGGGGGAGAACTCAGTTAAGCTTTACACTGCTGATGTGGATGAGACTTTGGCTGCTGTGGATCAACTCTTGGAGGATGAACTAAATGCAGAATCTGCAGCACACCAGGAACCCAAATCTGCTCTCATGGCTGGTACCTCTACATCTGCACATGTAGAATCAAAAGATGATCTCTTTGATAAACATGCATGTGTTGAATGTGATAAGTTTAGAGAGAGCATTGATCTGAAATTTGCTAGGTTATTAGAACATAATGATAACTTAGTGAATGACTTAAAATTGTGCACTGAAGCAAATCGTATATTAAAGCTAAATGAAAGCAGTTTTAAAGAGAAAATTGAATTGTTAAGAAAACAATTAAAAAATACTGAAGTTGTTGCTTTCAACCAAGAAAATGATATAAAGTTTTACTTAAAAACAATTAAGGAAACTAAAAAGGATAGAGCTGTTTTACAAGTTGAAAATGAATCCTTAAAGCAAAAACTACACAGTTTAGCTAGTTCCTCACATATTTTGAAAAACTTGGTTAAAGAAAAAAACAACGGGGAAGGGCTGGGTTATAAAGGTGTGCCTCCACCATATGAGATCCTTTTGAACACCAAACAAAAACCTGTAAATAATAATCCAATTAAGGACCATGTGGTGACTACTCCTCTGGTCAGTGATCCGGACAATACAGTTAAACCTGCTCCTCCGGTCACTGATCAGAAGACATCAACTTCAGGCACAACTGATAAAACCATCATTGAGAACAGGGTGGAAGAGAATGTTCAAGCATCTCTTGGGTTGGGTTCAAAATCTGCTATCACACAACCCAAGATTTCAAAAACCACTCAGTCTAAACCGGTTAAGCAAGATAACAATCATCTTAAAAGACAAAGTACTATTAATGTTAAACAAGTAAAATTTGTCAAAGAAGGAGAAAATCAAAAGGTTGAGACCAAAAAGCCTATACCTGTAGTGTGCTCCCCACCCCACAAGCAATCTCCTAGTCCTGTTGAGAGTAGATCATGCTATACTTGAGGACAAAGAGGTCACATATCTTCGAACTGTCCTCGCTATCAGACACCTAGGATTAAAATTGAGCAAGATAAAGATGTTAAACAGTTTTCTTCAAAACAGAGATCTAAAACTCCGGTTAGGTAAAAAACTCCTGTTAGGTCTAAAATACCTTCTAGGTCTTTTACCCCTCCCCAACATCACATACAACACAGACAAGTCACTGGCAAGTCTGTGATGCCTGAGGTGAAACCTGTTTTTGAAACCAAACCTAAAGTTCAAACAGTAAATCAGTCATCGGTTTACCACAAACAATCCTTTCACAAGGATGGTCTGTGGAAAGCTAAGACACCGGATGTGTATGATAGTGTTGATAAGCCGAAGGATGAGGTCTCTCAAACTGCTAAAGGTCAGTGGGTTGAGTTTGTAATGTGTGATGCCTCTGGGAAACCCAAGCCAGTCAAGGCTTGGGTCCCCCTCCTTAACTAATTATTTTCTATTATGTGCATGTTGTCCACTATAGTGCTTCTACCAACACATGGATAGTAGATAGCGGAGCATCCAGGCACATGATAGGAAATCAGTCTCTCCTTTACAATGTCAAACAAATTAAAGGGGGGCACGTTTCTTTTACTGGAAACAAAGGAGGATACATTACCGCACAAGGAAAAGTAGGTAATGGCCAGGTAAAATTTGATAAAGTGAATTATGTTCAATAATTGGAAAATAATTTGCTTTCAGTTTCCCAGATATGTGACAAGGGCTTCAAAGTGATGTTTGACAATCGGAAGTGTTACATTCTGAAGAAGGAGATGGAGATTCCTGAGGAGCAGGTCTTAATGTCAGCATCCTGGTACAACGATTTGTACGTGTTGGACATGTCAACTGCTTCTACTACTGAGTCTACTATTCAGTGCTTTTTAGCAAAAGCAACAGAAAAGGAGTCCATCTCATGGCACAGGAGAATGGGACACATAGATTTTTGTGTAAAGAACTTCAAACTTATAGATTTTTGTGTCTCATGCAAAAACGGAAAGCATACCAGGAAGTCTCACAAGACCAAGCATGTTAGTTCTATCGAGATGCCACTGGAGCTACTGCATATGGATCTATTCGGTCCTGTAAGCACGAAGAGTATCTCAGGAGACTGGTACTGCTTTATCATCAAGGATGACTATTCATGTTTCTCCTGGGTGATGTTTCTGAAAGCTAAGTCAGAAACCTTTGAGTCATTCAAGGTGCTTATCACTACACTGGAGTCTCTTTACAAGCTGAAGGTGAGGAAGATCCGTTCAGATAATGGAACTGAATTCAAGAATCAGTGGATGGATGCTTTCTGCAAAGAAAAGGGAATTGTTCATCAGTTCACCTCTGCATACACACCACAGATGAATAGTGTTGCTAAGCGGAAGAATAGGAGCTTGATCGAGACTGCTAGGATTATGTTGGCGGATTCAAAGCTACCAGTACAGTTCTGGAATGAAGCAGTTGCCAATGCATGCTACACACTTAATCGTGTGTTAGTAGTCAAGTGGCATGGGAAGACTTGCTATGAGTTGCTTCAGAAACGCAAACCTAACTTGGAGTATCTGGAACCATTCGGAGCTCCATGTACGCTACTGAAGAAAACTCCGAAGGACAAGTTTAGTGAAAAGGCAGATTAGGGGATCTTTCTTGGATATAGCATACTAGACAAATGAGTTTACAAGAACTCAACAGGTCAGGTAGAAGTATGGCGCAATGTCGATGTACAACGATTCACCATCCCCCCTGCTGGAAAAGGTCCGTCGTCTTTCTTCGACTACGATGGCTTTTTCAAATCATTCAACCTTCCTCAGATAGATTCAGATGAAGAGATTGCTGCTCAGATGATGCACGATGTCCTAAATACATCGAATCTGGATACCAGCAATGTGACACCGACTAGTGGTTTATCGGGATCTTTAACGGCTGATCAGGACGAGAGTGATGAGTCATCAGATGATGAAGAAGCAGTTGAGACAGGCATTGAGCCTAACGTTAATCAAGAAGGAAGCTTATCAGCTGCTGAACATGCATCAGGGAATCTAGATACTGAACCTACTGTCCCAAATCAAGATACTGAAGTTGTCGTTCCTACGACACCTGTGACTAGGATCAGTGTGACTCATCTGTCGGAGGCTATCATTGTGGATCTACACTCCGGCGTGCAGACGAGAAATCAGTTGTATTCTATTGATTACTCTGCGATTATGGAAAAGGGCCACGTGAATGACGGAGCTTTCAAATGCTTTGTTTCTCAAGTCGAGCCCAAACACGTAAGTGATGCCCTGAAGTATGAGGCCTGAGTCAATGCTATGCAAGAAGAGCTGCTACAGTTCAAGAAGCTTGGAGTGTGGACACTCGTTGACCGGCCCAAAGGAGTTAAAGTGATTGACACCAAATGGGTGCTACGCTGCAAGAAGGATGATCGTGTTGTTATCAGAAACAAGGCACGGTTGGTTGTTTAAGGCTTCAGACAAGTCGAGGGAGTCGACTATAATGAAGTATTTGCACCCGTGGCTAGAATGGAAACAATCCGTATCTTTCTAGCCTACGCATCTTACATGAAGATCAAAGTCTATCAACTAGATGTAAAGAGTGCATTCCTTCACGGGGAAATCCGTGAAGAGGTCTACGTCAGTCAACCGAGGGATTCGAAGATCCTTATCATCAGGACAGAGTCTACAAGTTGGAAAAGGCTCTGTACGGGCTACATCAGGCTCCTCGAGCTTGGTATGAGAAGCTCTCCACCCACCTGCTGAAACACGGTTTTCGCAGGGGTGTGATTGACTTCACGTTGTTTTATCAAAGAGAGATATGGAGATTTACTGATGGTGCAAATTTATGTGGATGACGTTATCTTCGGTTCGCGAAATGAAGATCTATGTAAAGAATTCGAATCTGTGATGAAGCCAGAATTTGAAATGAGTGCCATGGAAGAAATGAAGTTCTTCCTTGGATTACAGGTGGATCAAACACCTACCGGTATTTTTCTACATCAGACTAAGTATGTCGGAGACATTCTTAGTTGATTTGATATGGAAAATGTCACTGCCGCTGGTACCCCACTCGCCACAAATCATGATGGGGCACCTGATGAGAATGAGGATTTGGTGGATGCCACTATGTATCGTGGGATGATCGGATCTCTCATGTATCTCACTGCCTCGCGTCCAGATATCATGTATGCCACATGTCTATGCTCTAGATATCAAGCCAAACCGAAAGTAAATCATCTGATCGGGGTGAAAAAGATCTTTCGTTATCTCAAGGGTACTCCAACACTTGGGTTGTGGTATCCTCATGACGATGACTTTGAGCTAACGACGTATAGTGATTCAGACTACGGCGGCTGCAAGATGAACTTTAAGTCTACATCAGCAGGGTGTAAGTTTTTTGGAAGGCGTTTAGTCACGTGGCAATGCAAGAAGCAGACCTCGGTTGCCCTATCAACCTGTGAAGCTGAATATGTTGCTGCGACAAGTTATTGCTTCAGATCATCTGGATCCAACAGCAAATGCGGGACTACGGTTTGCAATTTTATAACACCCATATATATGTTGATAACTCTGCTGCCATAGCTGTAACTAAAAATCCTGTTCAACACCCTAAAACAAAACACATCGGCATAAAGTATCATTTTATACGCGATTGCTATAAAAAACAATTGATTGATGTGGTTAAAATAAACAGGGATTTTCAACGCACCGACCTCTACACCAAACCGTTTGATAAACCCAGATTTTTCTATCTGTTAGAGGTCAACGGCGTGAAAAAGAAAAGTGACATTATTTCGGAAGACACGGATGCTTAGTCCGACACTTGTTCAGTTTTTCAATTTTATTTTATTTTTATTTTTATTTGTTTAAATTTCCTTGTCTTACAAAAATCCAAAAACACAAAAAGATTTTTTGTTTTAGAATTTTAGGGAGAGATTAGTTTACTTTCAGTATTTATTTACTTAAATAAACAAAAAAAAGGGGGGGCAGATAAGCTAAAAGACAAAAACAACAAAGATAAGAAAGTGATCTAATACTATGGAAAGTGATATAGTACACAGGCGTCAAGTTACTTGGAACACCAAAAAGATTTTCAATTTTTTTACAATTTTAGTTTAATTAAATCACAGAAAATTATTGGTCAGAGAAATCTAAGTCTAACAAATTAGAAAAATGATAGTACGCTTGTTTGTAACTGTAATTATACTGAGAAAGTCGATCTAGGGAGGTGCTAGTTCGTTATACGATGTGTCGGTAGATTCAACACAATAGACTAGTAGACATCATTGGTGAACTCAACCTAAACTAATCTTTTCAATTGAGTGTGGGCTCCCATCTTATCACTGGTTAACACAATCAGCTATTTCCAATAAGGGATGACGAGCAAATAAACGCCACTAAAAGTGTGCGGATGACCACGAAAAACACAATCAAGCTGATAACCTATGTTGTTGTTGCGTTATGTGTAAAAGAAAAATTTAAAGATGCTCTAACAAGAAGATAGGTTGTGTGCCTCTCTGCTGTGCGATGGCACTGACCTGAGGATAAGCATAACCTAGATATTCTAGAATTTAATGTTGTTTGCCGCCTCTCTGCTGTGCGATGGCACTGACCTGAGGCTTGGCTTCTCTTTGAAAGCTCTATGAATAGTTTCTTCTTGGCAAAATACCCGTAGACCGCTCAAAAGTCTCCTGAGGAATGTTGATTACCATATAAGTTTGGGATCCACAAATGTTGGTTGAAATAATATAACCTAATACATCACCAATATGTGTCAAAAGTCTGTGTATGGATTTAAGTGGACAAGTATACTGACAATCGTCGTGGCTGCACCGCCTGATGTTCACAATCAATGTGTGTTACATATCAGATCAAGCATGATTCCCAGTTAGAACGGAGAAGTCTCATATGAACGAGGAACTGTGATTTGTAAATATGTTAGTTTCCATTTCAATACATATATAAAAGTTCCAAGTAATTAAGTTTATGCGTGTCTGATTCCATATGAATCTGTCTTAGAAACTATGTTAATGCTAATAGGCTTATCTACCCAACCCTAACAAAATCACAAAAACATGTTTGTTTTGTTATTTAGTTTAGTCTTTCAAATTATTTGCAAATTGTGTCAGTGTTGGACTGTGCTATGTTACTCATTGCTGTGAATGTCACAAACTGAACTTAATGTTAATCTTAAATCAATTGTTTCTGAAAAGGTAAAAGGATCATGTCTGAGATGATCTGGTGTATAAATGGATCATGTCTGAGATGATCAGGTGAATAAATGGATCATGTCTAAGATGATCAGCTGGATAAATTGATCACATCTGAGGTGATCAAAAGATTTTTAATCATAAAATTGATCACATCTGAGATGATCAAATGATCAAATTGTTTTATCTATTGTTACAAGTGACTAAGTGTAAATGGGTCAAAAAGGCAATATTTCACAAGTATGACTCATTCACACGACTGGACCATGAATATGTACCAGTCGTACGATTGGACCATACGAATGAACCCAATCGAACGACTAAACCATGAGTATGAGTCAGTCGTACGAATGGACCATACGAGTGAGCCCAATCGCACGATTGGAGGTGACCGACTGTGACAGTCGCACGAATGATCCTCAATCATACGACTGGAGATGACGAATGAGCGAGTCGTAGTACTGAAGCTCAGTCGCACGAATCAATCGTGCGACTAGGTTCAGTCGCACGACTGAAGGTTGCCTTAGTATAAATTGAGGGGGAGTCGGTCTCATTCGTCTCATTCACTCAAATCGCCCCTCAGACGCACGATTCACACATATAGTGTCGTAATCTCATTTGAGCTTCTTAGATCCGTTTTAGACACGTTCTGACCATTTGTTTCTATTCCATAGGTACTGCGCGACATCATTTGAATGATTAATCGATTACTACAACGTTAAAATGACCTTTACAGTGCCCTAACTTAAAACCGAAACAAATAAGACAAATAAACCACTAAAACTGAGATGTCTGATCAAATTAAAGTTATTAGATGTTTAATCGGTGATATACGAACCAAATGAGCCAGTCCTCATTGTTTAACATCAAGTATTGCTCAAAAAACTGAATTTGAATGAACCAATAGTCGGACATGCGATTGGACACACTGATGAATTTCAATCGCACGACTGAGAGAGACGAATGGCTCAATCGCACGACTGAGATAGACGAATGGTTCAACCGAAAGACTGAACCATGTGTCTAAGCTCAATCGTACGACTGAACCATGCGTCTGAGCTTAATCGCACGGTGAGGAAAACGCATGAGAGAACATACGACTAAGTCCAGTCGCATGCCTCAGTCGTACGTATGAGCTAAATCACAAGACCTGATCTCAGTCGTGCAGCTCAGTCGTACGTATGAGCTAAATCACGACTGAACAAAATGTTCAATTACATGAAACAAGTTTGGCATATTTTGACACGCACTAATGTCTATTTACTTTGTGTCACAGATGGCAAGTCGGTGGCCTATGAGCTCTAAGCATAACATCTGTGCTTATCTCGATCTCTCTTCCCGCAACGCTGCGGAGTTTGTTGGCATCATTACTTTCTTACGACGCTCGACGATTTTCCAAGCGATCTCATCGCCATGCACACCTTACCTATCCATACAGCAGGCATTTTGGGAAGGCGTTGCTGTAGATAGGTCTACTAAGCCCCATACCATCAGGAGTTCGATATTCGGGGAGGCCATCCAGATTACCGAGTAGGATATCAGGACAATGCTGGAGTTCGGGGATGATACTGACTGCCCCACCTGATTACATCCCCTCACAGTTAGAGGCTGCTTTATGAGGACTAAGTATTCTGGGGACATAAACGCAAGTATGCTCAATAAGAGCAACTTGTGCCCCCAGTTCAAATACTTGGCCCATGTACTTCTGAGATGCATCGCATCCAAAAAGGGTGGATTTGATGAGCTTTCAGACCAGATGTAGAACGCATACGCTGCACTGGTGCTGAATCATCCATTCAGCTTCTCCAGGATGATCTTTACCTATATGGTGGAGAACATTGAAGCGAATGGGAAGGAAAGCTTCTGTATGTATCCGAGGTTTATACAGATGATCGTTGATCAGAAGCTCCCATCGCTGCCGAAGGAGAAAGAGGATGCTGTCATCCTTGAGGTCATGGACGACACGACTCTGGGACGGATGAGGGTGTACCGGGGGAAGCAGGTGAAGCCCCCGGTGAAAAGATTGTTTGGGCATCTGGCCCGGGAAGACTACGTGGCGCCGTCAAAGAGGAAGTAGCGCCACCACGATAGTGACTCAGATATTGAGCCGATAGCTGCTCCTGATGATGATTCAGACGATGATGACAGTGGTGACGGTGGAGATACAGGTCCGTCGCATACTCGGACCACTACTAATGATGCTACATCTCCACCATCTCCACACAGTGATCTACAGACAGCGGGTTTCCATCAGGACTTCCAACCTGATGAGGAGGAAGAGTCTGATGAGGAACCACTGACCAGGACGTTGGGCAGCAGGGTGGTTGCCACCGAGAGAGGGATAAGGATAGTTGTAGGACGTCCGGGCGGGTCTAGGGAGACTACCACAGATCCATCTTACATCCCTGACCAGCCCAGCAGGCAAGGGGAAGCCTCCAGGTCTAGGGGGACTCGGAGGAAGAGGATGGCTCAGCCACATGGGATGAAGCCCAAGAGACGGAGGATTACACTGATCACTACCTCCACCACCACTTCCACCACTACACCACCCACCACCACTACCACCACTATACCACCTACCACCACTATACCACCCCCAATCTTCACCACTACCACTACACCACCTTCCACCACTATACCAACCCCAATCTTCACCACCACCACCTCCACTAGCCACCAAGCTGGCCCATCCACATTCCTCACAGGATCATCCCTCCCTCCTATTAGAGTGGAGGAACAGCTTGCAGCAGTCAGCAGGATGGTGCTGAAGCTGTTAACAGCCGATGAGGAGAAATCGGCTAAGCTACATCATCTTGAGGAGCTAAATGCTTCTCAAGCTCAGCAGATTGCTCAGCAGATCGCCCAACTCCACAAGCACAAAGAGGAATCGGTGAAGAGATTGGAGGAGTTAGAGGATGCTAACAAGAAGATCTTGCTCAAGCTGAAAGGATCGTAAGATGAGCCTTTGAAGATAGGGGAAGGAGATGACGATAGTGATGATGATGAGGATGATGATGAAGAGGATGAGAGTGAGGATGATGATGAGGAGGGTGATGGCGAAGCAAGAAGCAACCATGATGATGATAATGATGATGAAGGGGATGCAGCTGCATCTGCCTCTGCTCCTGGTCAAGAGCAAAGGACAAACAGGAAGCAAGACCAGGGAGCATCATCGTTTGCCCCGCCTACCTCACCCTCAGCTAAAGACGCAGAGAGGATTCAAGGCAAAAGTAAAGATTAAATGTTTTACTTTGTTCAACTTTTGTACATGAAATCATCATTTAATGTTATGAAATTAATGTATAAATTTATTATTCAGTGTTTGATTATCTTGATTACATACTAACTAGTGTTGTGTTACATGTTTAAATCAAGCAGATCCAACATTTCAGCAAGATGAGTACGATGTTGCTCCCTTATAGCAGATCAAGTCTCAACTGACTATGATACTTTATCTGCAAGGGATCGTCATGAGATCCGTGAGTTATACTCCTGAAGAAGGAGAAATAATTCACGACCTCACTGATGAGCAACTTGCTGAAATGTTCCAGCTGAATCCTGATGAGATAGTGAAGGATGCTCCTACCTTCGATGTGGAAAGTGACGAGGAGCTAAACGATATAGATGAGATTGAGATAGAAGACGTCACGGCTCAGCATTATCTTGAGTATACTGACCGAGAGGGTAATGTGATTCCCGATCTGGGTAATACTCTCAGCAGTGATACTTTGGAGAAGCTGAGCCAGAAGGAAAAGGAAGAAGAAGCATCTACAAGCCAAGCCCCAGCCTCGGACGCCGATGTAGATATCAGAAAGGCTGAATGGGCGGCTTGCTTCTCAGAGATCAGAGCCCACTAAGCTACAGCTAAGCAAAGTACCTACACCAAGATCTACAAAGTCAAGAAGCATCAGAAAGTGTCAGGGAAGATTATACCGTGGGCTCATTTTGAGGATCTCAACGTTTACGCCGTCAAGAGGGAGTGGGGAATCGATTACTTTAGATTCCCACACGATCTAAAGACTCTCCCTGGTTTTGAGCTCAACCAGCTGGCAAGACTGAAGCTGTTGTATGCTGACACGAAGAAAATATTAGGCTGGTTTGAGGCTCCGCTAAAACATGAATATCTTACCAGATGGGTGAACTTCAAACCTCAGCAGGCTACGAGGTACACCAGAAGATCTGAGGTGAACCCTATCACTGGAAGACCAAAGATTGTTCTAAAATGGCACCCTCCACGCACAATGTCGCGTATTCCATTGAGGGAGATGCCACAAGATTTTGCACCCCATTTCAAATGGTGGTATTATGACTGGCGCACCGGTGAGGCGGTCATTGTTTTGGATAAGAGAAGGGAAGGTAGAGACGATAAGGGTATTCGACCTTATATGGCTAACCAACTTGTCTGATTCTGATGTCTACATCTTGTACAAGTGGCCATTATTTTTTGATATACAGGATATAGTGCAAGCACTGCAGTTCCAACATGTCATACGTTTATGCTTCGCACTTAATATTCATGCTGGTGTTTCTAAAGAAGAACGGGTTAAGAGGTTTGAAGAGTTTAAGAAGGAAGTCAAAGATTAGATAGAACTAGGTCCAAGGGGGAGTTTGTTGGTACACATATCCCTAGTTCTAGTTCTCGTGAGCTCAAATGTCATAGACTTTCATTTTGTAACACTTATGTAATGTTTGAATATATGTAATGAAAAACTCTTCTGTGAATGTTCATTATTTATTAAATGTTATATCTACTAATATGATTTAATGTTACACGCTTATATGAACATGTTATATAGGTTTACAGTTGTTAGACATAGTTCTGTATCATTAAGTGTTCATGATTATGTTTAACTAAGTATAATGATTTAGTCGCACGACTGGACCATGCGAATGGGCCAATCGCATGACTGAAGCAGGTGATTGAATCAATCGCACGATTGAGTCATAAGACTGACTCAGTCGTTAGAATGGATCAATCGTACAACTCAGTCGCACGACTGAGCCATACACATGGCTCAGTCGTACGAATGAAAGTTGTAACCTATAAATACCACTTGATTCGTGGAAAAACGTAACACTTCGAGGATTATCAACCCTAGCCGTTCTTGTTCGTCCAGAGAGTCCCTTCCAACTTCATAGAACGATTCTGATCGATTCTAATCAATTCTTAATGTTTTCTTATCGTTAGTATTGATCGAATAAACGTTCTCCCTGATTGGATCGCCAATCAAATAGGATTCCCCACTATTTGATCTGGTTTCACGTTGAATCAGTTAGTACTCCGTCTATACACGGTCCTAACATTACACCTTTGAAATGTCCCGTAGTTACAGCCCCGTGCCGGCTCCTGCACAGGCTCTTCCTCCTCCTCTTCATCATCGGAGAGAACCGTCTTAGTCTCCGGTAGCTCCCGTTCTCCCTAGGACCGGTTCCCCTCCCTTCTTTCTCCTTCCCTTACAGCCTTAATTACTTCAGTCACCACAGACGGTAAGATCGTTTGCATGACCTGATGAACTTCTTCCATAACAGCCTCCTTTACTGAGGCTCTCAAATTGGCACTCTCATCTTTACCCTCCGGATGAGGGGTCTCGGGTCCTTCATGAACCACCTTTTCAACTCTAGGCCTGCCTCTTTTGGGCCACGATGCAGCACCAAGTCCACGCTGTGAAGCTTTAGATGATCTACCACCGGCCATCCTCTAACACACACTTTTCGTACATTTCGCACGTTTCGCACATTTCGTACTTATCGCACTTTTCGTACATTCATTATATTTTCACTTCTATCTAGGTTTTGTCATGTACTTAACCCCCCTCTTGAGCACAAAGCCATATCATCTAGGGTTAAGCGACAAGGACCCCATATCGCACATATAGAGTAGTCACGTAGACTAACTCCCCCTGTGTGTGTGAACTCTTATGGGTTTGCCAAAATCACACGCTACTTAACACATGGTAATTAAAATCGCACGTATTGGAGCAGTCACCAAGACTAACTCTTACTGTGTTTATGAGCCCTTATGAGTTATTCAAAATCACACGTTGTAGACACACAGTTGAGCTAACAACTCTTAATGAGTTGTGAACCTCCTTTCATTTGCTTGCAAGACTTTTCGTTTGTTCATTACGTTCCACTTTCATTATCTTAATTCTTTCACTTCGTTAAGATAATACTTTACGTTCATTATCATAATCACACCACGTAAAGTCACACCATCACACGTAATAAGGAACATGTCATACAAACATACATAATTGTCATGCAAAAAGTCACATCATACGTCATCCATCACATCAATCTATGACTTCAAAAAGTAAACTAACATAACCCTCGGGAACCTCCCAAGTCAAAGCCTACATTACTCATCTTCCCCAAAAAATCAAAAGATAAACTATGTCCTTTCGGGCGCATGAGCCCTATTTGGGTGTATGGACACCACTCAGTCGCATGGACTCCCAGGCGCATGAGAACACTTAGGCGAATGGACACTAGGGGCAAATGAACACTGTGGCGTATGGACTCCCAGTCGCATAGCCTTCAGTAGCATAACTTTCATGCGTATGAACCTCAGTCGCATGGCACACAGTCGTATGGCACTCAGTCGCATGGCTTCCAGTCGTGTGACCTTCACTCGCATGCTTTCTAGGCGTATGACCCTTAGTGGCATGCCATTCGGCTGTATGGCCTCCAGTCGCATGCCATTCGATCGCGTGGATCCCAGTCGCATGAGCCATAGCTGGGTGCATAATGCAGTCTACATCGACCTGAACTACAGGTTCGGCCTCCAGCCCCGTTTCTAGCCTGTTCTAGGCTAAAACCAACCATCCTAAGTCTTAGAAACATAACCATAACATCATTCAAGCACAACCAAGCCTGAAACCGAAGCCCACCCGAGTCATACACATACACATACACATACATACGGGTTTAACACCCCACACAATAGAAAGGGTTTTTAGATGTGTTCCAGCCCCAAAATCAGTCAAAAATGTGTAAAACAGGGGTCTTAGACTTCACCTTAACAACCTCTTTGAGAAAAGCTTCCAATAAACCCGCTTGACTTCGACTTTTGCACCTTGATTTCTTTAAAAACCCAAAGTTTTGCCCCTTTTCCTTCCCCTCCCTCTCTTGGCCGAATTTATGGTTAATGGGAGAGGGGAATGGGCTGTCATCCCCTTTTAGCCACTCTTCCAAACCCTTTTCTTCTTTTTGGCAAGATTGGTCCCTCAACTTGGACTTTATTTCTTTTCTTTCTTTTTATTCTTTCTTTGGCTTTAAAGAAAAATAACCGGGTGTTACAAAAAATTAAAGAAAATCAATGAAACCGGTCACACAACTTATAAATTTTTTTATCACTACCCTTTATATTTTTGTGTGTGTGTGTATATATATATAAGAGAATAGATCAAATGAAAAGCCATAGCATGGTTTTACATAGAGGTCACGTATAGATTACATATACATAACCATTTTTCATTCGACACAGTGTTACGTATATGTAAAACTCTTTATTCTGGTACTAACGTTCAACATATATGTAACGAATAATTAAATAACCTTTTAAAAATTAATAGAACATAAAATTTAGAGTAAATTACGCTTTTACTCCCTGTGGTTTGATGGTTATAACCATTTTCATCCAATAGTTTAAAAACGCCCGATTCAACCACTATGGTTTGAGATTTGTCACAATCAAGTCCAAACTGTTAACTCCATCTAATAACACCGTTTAATATTTTAGTAAAGACGATAATACCCTTGGATTAAAAGTGTTACTCTTAAAAAATATATAAAACATACACACACATATTATATATATATATGTGTGTGTGTGTGTATGTATATATATGTATATGTATGCACATATATATATATTGTTAGGACCGTGTACGTACGGAGTACTAACTGATTCTTCGTTATACCGGATCAAATAGTGCGGAATCCTATTTGATTGGTGATCCAATCAGGGAGAACGTAATAAAGATCAATCCTAACTATTAGAAAACGTTAAGAACGGACTAGGAATGATCTGGGACGTTCTATGAACTTGGAATTGACGACCAGGACGCTCTGGGTCGGCTAGGGTTGCAAGTATTCGAAGTGTTTCGTTTTTCCACGAATTAAGTGGTATTTATAGGTAAGGGTTTCTTATTCGTGCGACTGAACCATTCGCATGGTTCAGTCATGCGATTGAGCTATGCGTTTGATCCATACACACGACTGAGCCTTCAGTCGTACGACTGGTTCAATCTCATGCTTCAGTCTTACGACTGATCCAGTCTCCTGGTTCAATAGTGCGACAGAGCCATTCGCATGAAGTTATTCATGCGTATGGTCCATTGGCATGGCCCATTCGCATGATAACTTCATAATGTTAGGTTTGAATGTGTTAATTATCATAACATTAAGCATGTTAATTCAAACAACCATCTACTATATAATCTATCAACCATTCATTGCACAACCCATTAATGAAACATTTAACATTATAAGCATCCACAACCACTTGCATTTCATTAATCAACTTTCAATTACGTATAAGTAAGACATTACAAAGATATTACATTTAGCTCAGAATCTAGGTACACATGTATCAACAAACTCCCCCTTGGACCTAGATTCCTCTAATGTCTTGTTTTACCCATTATCTCCTCCTACTTCTTGAACTTCTCCTCTCTGGTTACACCTGCATGTATTTCAAATACAAAATAGATGCGCATGACATTCTGGAACTGGAGAGCTTGTATGATGTCTTGCGAGTCATAGAACAGTGGCCACTTGTAGAGAGTATAAACATCATTCGCTGACAAGTTCGTAAGCCACATTGGGTCAAATACCCTGATGACATCCATCTGTCCATCTCTGTTCAGAACTATGACTGCTTCTGCTGTTTGCCAATCATAGTACCACCACTTGAAGTGTGGAGTGATGTCCTGAGGCATTTCCCTAAGAGGGATCTTCGACATAGTACGTGGAGGATGCCACTTCAACACAATCTTTGACTTCTCGGTTCGTGGATCCACTTCAGACCTTCGAATGTACCTCGTAGGTTGCTGAGGCCTGAAGTTTACCCACCGGGTGTGGTACTCTTTCTTTAACGCAGCTTCGAACCAACCTGACATCTTTCTGGGATCAGCATAAAGTAGCTTCAGCTTTGCCAGTTGGTTGAGCTCAAAACCAGGTAGAGCTTTTAGATCGTGTGGAAATCTAAAATACTCGATACCTTTCTCTCTCTTAACCGCATAAGCGTTAAGGTCATCGAAATACGCCCACGATATAATCTTGCCAGACACCTTTTGATGTTTCTCACTCTGTAGAGCTTGGTGTAGGCATCAGACGTTGGAGCACTTCATTGGGCATGAAGATCCGCAAAACAAGCAGCCCATTCAGCCTTTCTCTCTTTGACTTCCTCCTTAGTAGCTCTGGCTGTATCTTCTTGTTTGTCGGACTCTTCTTCCATCTTATCCAGAGTATCAAAAGTCTCGCTGACCAGATTGTCATCCAGATTTGGAATGACATGACCTTCAGTGTCAGTGTACTCTGGATAGCATTTGTCTGTTATATCCTCTATCTCAATCTCATCTACGTCGTGTAGTTCTTCATCACCATCAACTTGAACTTCGGGAGCGTCTTTCACTATGTCGTCAGCGTTGAGTTTGAACATTTCTGCCAACTATTCCCTAGTGAAGCTGTGAATAATCTCTCCCTCTTCAGGGGTATACTCAACCGATCTCCTTACGATACCCTACAGATCAAGAATCATTGTTAACTGACTCTTGACCTGTTATAGGGGTTCGACATCGTATTCATCTCTTTGAAAGTTTGGATCTGCTTGATTTAAACATGCAACACAATAATTGTTAGTAAGTAATCAAACACAATCATTATTAAGACAAAAGATATAAACATTAATTACATAAGTGTTATACAATTTTCCAAGTACACAAGCCTTTTAAATACAGAAACATAAATAACTAATCAGTACTTTTGTCTTGAATCTTAGGAGTATCTTTAGGTGGGGCAGACGTAGAGGTTCCTTGGTCTTGACGTTGTTTAGTACGCCTCTCGTCTGCTGCTTCATCACTTTGTTCTCCTGCAGCCTCTCCTCCTTCATCATCATCATCACCTTTCTTGTCATCACTATCATCACCTTCCTCACTTTCATCATCCTCATCTTCGTCATCCTCATCATCATCATCCTCCTCATCATCATCCCCTTCACTAATCTTGAGGGGATCACTCTGAGTTCCTTTCAGCTTTAGCAAGATAGACTTGTTTGCAGCCTTTAACTCATGCAACTTCCTATCCGTCTGAATCTCGTGCTCTAATAGACCAGTGATCTGATCAGTCTGTGCTGCGATCAGCTGAGCT
The DNA here is from genome assembly GCA_024085815.1 of Flaveria linearis. Taxonomy (NCBI): domain Eukaryota; kingdom Viridiplantae; phylum Streptophyta; class Magnoliopsida; order Asterales; family Asteraceae; genus Flaveria; species Flaveria linearis. Next base: position 26,564,751 of record CM044008.1, read on the forward strand.
TGAGATGAAGTCAACTCCCTTAACTGATGAATCTCAGATGTCTGGGAGGAACACTGCTCTCTTAACTGCTGAATCTGAGCAGTCTTGGCCTCATCAGAGGCTAGCAGCTTGACCACCATGCTGTTGAGTGCTGCAAGCTGCTCTACCACTGAGACAGGTGGTATGAATGAGCTAGTTGGAGCAGATGAGGGTCTGGTTTGGTGAGTAGTGGTGGTTGTTGTGGCTGTGGTGAATATGGGAGAGGATGGGAATGATGTAGTAGGGGGTACAGTGGTCGTGGTGGTGGATGTGGGAGTGTAAGATGTAGGAATAGTGGTGGTGGCTTGAGGTGTTTGGAATGGAGTGGATGTGGTGGCTGTGGTAGTGACGGAGGTGGTGAATCTTATTTGTTTACTCTTCTTACCATGAGGTCTTGCCATGGTCTTCTTCCTTTTCCCAGTAGACACCGGGGTTCCTACTCTGGTGCTGGGTTCATCAGGGGCATAAGCCGGATTAGACTCTGTGTGTGGATCCCCTGATGTACCAGACTGACCACCCACAACCCTCAGTCCTCTCTCTGTGGCAACCACTTTGCTGCCAACTCTCTTGGTCAGACCTTCTTCCTCGCTCTCTTCCTCAACATCGTCTGGCGGGCAGAAATCAGGTATAAACCCGGCAGCAGCCGTGTCTATATGTGGTGATGGTTGAGCTGTGTGAGTGGAGGGGCCCTCAGAAATAACTGGCCCACCACTGCCATCATGGCTATCATCGTCATCTGAGTCATCAGATGATATCGCAATCACCTCAGTGTCAGATCCGCTGTCATCATGACGCCATTTACGTCTCCTTGGCGCAACATAATCATCCCGAGCCAGATGCCCTATCAACCTCTTCATAACTGGCTTCACCTGCTTGCCCCTATACACCTTCATTCTCCCAAGAGTGGTGTCATCCATGATCTCTACTGCCACTGAATCACTCTTTTCCTTGGGCAGATCAGGCAACTTCTCATTAAAAATCAGCTGTAGGAATCGGGGGTACATGCAGAAGCCTTCCTTCCCCTTTGCCTCTAAATTCTCTATCAGATATGTGAAGATCATGTTGGAGAAGCTGAAGGGGTGGTTTAGGACCAATGCAACATAGGCATTCTGGATTTGGTCCGACAGATCATCAAACCCACCCCTCCTGGATGCTATGCACTTCAGTATGACGTGTGCTAGGTACTTGTACTGGGGGCTCAGGTTGCTCTTGTTTAGCACACCCGAATTGATGTTCCCGCAGTACTCGATCCTCATAAAGCAACCTCGAACCGTTAGAGGATGCAGCTTAAGTGGATGATCCTCATCATCTCCAAATCCCAATACTCTCCTGATATCTGCCGCTGTAATCTCGATCTCCCTACCAAAGATAGTACTTCGGATGCGGTAGGGTTCCACAGATCGATCTACCAAAGCTCCCTCCCAGAATGATTGGTGAATGGACTGGTAGGGAGTACAGGGTGTAGATATGGCTCTATATATCCGTGATCTCCTTAAAAAGTCGATGATCCCTTCAAACTCACCACCATTCCTCGAGGTGGAATCCAAGTGAGCACAAATGTTGTGCTTTGGATTAATGGTCCAACGATTAGCCATATTCCTGTAACAAATAACAAACGCACGTGAGAACACATGAAAAAAACAGAGTTTGACCAAATCAGAAAAACAGTTCAGTTCAATTGTATGATTGAACTCATTCGCATGATTCATTCGGCCGATTGAATGAGTCGCTCCTTTCAATCGTGCGATTGAAGTTCATTCTGGGGGACCAGTCGTATGACACACTCAACCCATTCGCATTATTCATTCGGCCGATTGAATGAGTCCCCCCTTTCAATCGTGCGATTGAAGTTCATTCTGGGGAACCAGTCGCATGACTCACTGTTCGATTCCATTAAGACTCAGATTCCTCAAATGGCTAAATTAAACATTAAGTTCATGTTCATTAGACTCGCAATCATGTATCTGAACCACCTAATCCATTGATTTTAACATTGTATGTGATTAAGGTAGTTTAATGTACAACTTTGTCTCAGTTCAAATCTAGGTCAAATGAGTCTGTATTTCGAACCAATTTTGACAGTTTCAATCGTCTTTCTGTCGCATTTTACCTGTATAACAATGCCAAAATGTCAGAAATCAAGTATAATGGATGTTTGAGTTCAAATGAAATTTGGGTAGAGTAACGGTGCGATTTTGAGATTTAGGGCGAATGGGGTCTGCGATCGACTGAGTGCCCTATTTATACTAAAACTCATCTCAGTCGGGCGAATGAACCCATTCTCTCGACTCATTCGGCCGACTCAATCTCCAGTTGTACGATCGAGTCTAATCGCATGACTTAGTCGTGCGATTGAAACTGGGTCGTACGATTCACTCAATCTACCAGTTCCATTCGCTCAATTGACCTCCATTCGCACGTTTGACCTAGGTGGTCACTTTCAATCGGCCGATTGATTTCATTCGCATTGGACAATGGTACGATTGTACTCATTCGTATGCTCCATTGGTACGACTGGTTCATACTGATGATTCAGTCATGCGACTGGGCCATACTTGTGCCATTTTAGTCATTTCATTAACCGAAACATAGTTTTTCTGAAACAATTGATAAAACATTATGTGCAATTGATCATCTCAGACATGATCACTTTTAGATTAACACACCCACTGATTACCTCAAACGTGATCCATTTATCCACCCGATCACCTCAGACGTGATCCATTTATCCAACCTATCACCTCAGACATGATACTTTTATCCTTTCAGAAACAATTTGTTTAAATAAACATTAAGCTCGTTTGGTGACGTTAACAGAGAACATTTTGCACAGTCCGACAAAGACACACTTATACGAATGAAATTAAAGAAATTTTAAACTACGAACAAAACAAACATATTTTTGTGATTTTTGTTAGGGTAGGTTTGTGTAGCCCATTAGCATTGACATCATATCAAGGACAGACTTATATGGAATCAGACAGGCATAAGCAGCATTACTTGGAACCTTTGATTAGTATTTAACTTTAAACACTTGCATATCACAGCTTTCTCACTAATCTAAGACTTCTAAGATCTAACTGGGAATCATGCTTGATATGATACGTAACGTACTTTGATTATCAACTTCAGTCGGTGCATACCCGACGATTGTCAGTATACTTGTCCACTTAAATCCATACACAGACTTTTGACATGCATTGGTAAAGAATTAAGTTATATTATTTCAACCAACATTTGTGGATCCCAAGCTTATATGGTAATCAATATTCCCTAGAGGACTTTCGAGCGGTCTATAGGTATTTTGACAAGAAGAGACTATTCTTAGAGCTTTCAAAGAGAAGCCAATCCTCAGGTCAGTGCCATCACACAGCAGAGAGGCGGCAAACAACAATGAATTCTAGAATATGTAGGTTATGCTTATCCTCAGGTCAGTGCCATCGCACAACAGAGAGGCACACAACCTATCTCCTTGTTAGAGCATTTCTTATTTCCTTTTTCACATAACGCACCAACAACGTTTTGTTATCAGCATGATTGCGCTTGTATTCACTATTTTTCATGCTTTGCTCTTTTTGTGGTCATTTGCACACCTTTGGTGGCGTTTATTTGCTCGTTATCCCTTATCGGAAATAGCTGATTGTGTTAACCAGTGATAAGATGGGAACCCACAGTTGATTGAACCATTTAGTTTAGATTGAGTTTATCAATGACGTTTACTCGTTTAATGTGTTGAATCTACTGACACATCGTATTGTGAACTAGCACCTCCCTAGATCAACTTTCTCCGTGTAATTACAATTCCAACCAAGCGTACTATCATCTTCCCATTATGTTAGACCTAGAATTCTCTGATTTGTAATTTTTCTATGATTTAATTAACCTTGCACAACGTATAATCCTTTTGGTGTTCCAAGTAACGTGACACCTGTGTACTATCACTTTCCATTTCATTGAGTCACATTTCTAGTTTTTCTGTCTTTGCCTTTTAGCTTTACTTACCTCCCCCCCTCCCTTTTTTAAGTAAATGAATACTGAAATCATAAACAATCTCCCCCTAAAATCCTAAAACAGAAAATCTTTTTGTGTTTTTGGATTTTTATAACGCAAGGAAATTAAAAATTAAAGAAAAATAAAATTAAACGAAAGACAGAAATAGTGTCGGGCTATGTATCTGTTTCTTCAGAGATAACATCACTTTTCTTTTTAACACCGTTGACCTCTAACAGATAGAAAAATCTTGGTTTATCAAACGGTTTGGTGTAGAGGTCAGCGCGTTGAAAATCCGTGTTTATTTTGACCACATTAATTAAGTGTTTTTCATAGCAGTCGCGTATGAAGTGATACTTTATGCCTATGTGTTTGGTCTTAGGATGTTGAACCGGATTTTTAGTTACTGCAATTGCAGCAGAATTATCAACATATATAGGAGTAGAAGTGAAATGCAAACCGTAGTCGCGCATTTGCTGTTGTATCTAAATGTTTTGAGAGCAGCAGCTGGCGGGGGTAACATATTCAGCTTCACAAGTAGATAGAGCAACTGATGTCTGCTTCTTGCACTGCCAAGTTACCAATCTCCTCCCGAAAAATTGACATCCTGCTGACGTAGACTTGTAATTCATTTTGCAGCCTCCATAATCCGAGTCACTATACGCCGTTAGCTCAAAGTCATCATCATGAGGATACCACAACCCCAGTGTTGGTGTACCCTTCAGATAACGAAAAATCCTCTTTACTCCAATGAGATGATTGACTTTGGGTTTCGCTTGATATCGAGAACATAAACATGTGTCCCATTCTTCTGTGCCACGAAATGGAGTCCTTCTCTGTAGCTTTGGATAAGAAACATTGAACAGTAGAAGTACTAGTAGAAGCATTAGACATATCTAGAACATACAAGTCATTATATCTAGATGCGGACATTAATACCTGCTCCTCTGGAATATCCATTTCTTTCTTCAGAATATAACATTTGTGATTGTCAAACATGACTTTAAAGCCCTTGTCACAAATCTGAGACACAGAAAGCAGATTGTTTTCTAATTGCTGAACAAAGTTGACTTTGTCGAACCTTACCTTTTCATTACCTACTTCTCCCTGAGCTGTAATGTATCCTCCTTTGTTTCCAGCAAAGGAAACGTGTCCCCCTTTAATTTGTTTGACATTGAAAAGGAGAGACTTATTTCCCGTCATGTGCCTGGAAGCTCCGCTATCTACGATCCATGTATTTGTAGACGCACTATAACGAACAACCTGCACATAAGAGAAAATAATCAGTTCAGGAGGGGGACCCAAGCCTTGACTGGCTTGGGTTTCCCAAAGGAATCAACCATCATGAATTCGACCCACTGTCCTTTATCAGTGGGTGGAATCTCAACGTTCAACTTTTCCTTGCTTTTAGACTCATCAGTCGTTTTGGCTTTCCACAGACCATCCCTGTGAAAGGATTGTTTGTGGTAAACCTTAGATTGATTAACAGTTTGAGCATATGGTTTAGATTCAGAAACAGGTTTCGTTGCTGGCATCACAGACTTGTCAGTGACTTGTCTGTGTTGCCTTTGCCGTGGAGGAGACGAAAACGACCTAGAAGGTGTTTTAGACCGAATAGGTGTTTTCGATCTAACAGGAGTCTTAGATCGCTGTTTTGAATCTAGATGAACTTTGTTGTTCAGCTCAACCTTAATTCTTAGAGTCTGATAGCAAGGACAATTTGTTGTCCACAAGTATAGCAGGACCTCCATTCATCAGGGCTAGGAGATCTCTTGTGGTACGGTGAGTAAACTTCAGGTTCTTTCTTTTTGTTCTCACTTTTAAGACTTTCTCCTCCCTTGACAAATTTAACTTGTTTAACATTATGAAAGTTTTGTCTTGGAAGTTGGTGGTTATCTTGTTTCACTGATTTAGATTGAATGGTTTTGGAAATCTTAGGTTGTGTGGTAGTCGATTTTTGACTTAACCCAAAGGATGCTTGAACATTCTTGTCCACCCGGTTTCCAGTGACTTGTGTGCCAGTTGTGCCTGATGATGATGCTTTCTGGTCAGAAACCGGAGGGGCAGAGTTAACTGCTGTGTCCGGATCGATGACCAGAGGAGTTGTCACTACATGATCCTTTATGGGGTTATCATTAATTGGACGTTGTTTGGTGTTCAAGAGGATCTCATGTGGTGGAGGCACAACTTTGTATCCCAAACCTTCCCCGTTGTTGCATTCTTTAACCAAGTTTTTCAAAATATGTGAGGAACTAGCTAGACTGTGGAGTTTTTGTTTCAAAGACTCATTTTCAACTTGTAAGACCGCTCGTTCCTTCTTAGTTTCTTCAATTGTATTTAAGTAAAACTTGATATCATTTTCTTGGTTAAAAGCAACAACCTCTGTTTCTTTTAACTGTTTCTTTAATGCCTCAACCTTTTCTTTATAACTGTTTTCATTTTGTTTTAAGATTCTATTAGCCTCAGTGCACATTTTTAAATCATTTACTAAGTTATTATTGTGATCTAATAATCTAGCAAATTTCAGGTCAATGCTTTCTCTAAACTTTTCACATTTAACACACGCATGTTTAATAAATAAATCATCCTTAGATTCTACCAATGCCGATGTAGACGTTCCAGCCATGAAAGCATTTTGGGGTTCAGAATGTGCTTCAGATTCAACATTCAATTCATCCTTAACAATTTGATCAACGGCAGATATGTCATCATCCAATTCAGCAGTATCAGGCTCAGCTGAGTTCTCCCCCTCACTCGCTGAGTCTTCATTTAGATCATCAACGGATGCTATGTTGGCTTCACTATCAGATAAGAATCGAAAGGACCAGTCCTGTCCTTCATCACCTTGCGCCACCATAGCTTTTGAGTCACTGCTGGTTGAAGCTGGCTTTTTATCCTTATCTTGTCTGTTGAACGAGGAGAATGGATTTCCGTTCCCAGTCTTCTTAGGCTTTACATATTCCCTCTTGAAGTGTCCTTTCTCCCCACAGTTGAAACAGGTGACTTTTGACTTGTCAAAACCAAAAGTAGTATCTTTTGTAGCCACCAGATTTTGACCTGTTTTCTTCACAAATTTCTTTGCTCGTCGCACAGCACTTGCGAGAGCCCACATAATATCCATCCTCTCCAACTCATTCTCATCCACCTGCTCGTAATCTTCATCAGCCAAGTGGCAGTTTCCTATCTTCCTAGCAATCAAACCATCATAGGAATGGACCGCAGCAGCAAGCAGGTCCATGTGTTCCTTGGCCACTTCCACAGTTACCTTACCCAAGTTTTTTGTTACTAACTTTGTCGAATAAGCTTCAGTAACACTGTGTTGAACCCCTGATGAGACCGTTGACTCACCAACAGATGATGAGCTTTGTCCAGATGCAGATGTATTAGTAACGAAAGCAGTTTGCAGAGGAGCATTTGAAGACTTGGCAATAGGAGTTGGAGTCACATTGTAGAGTGTAGGATCCTGAGCATAAGAACCCTTCTTTGCCTTGTACTTGTGTCTAACTTCTTCCTCTTGCAGTTTCAGAATAAAGTCATTTATATCCAATGTCTCAAGAACTGAATTGTGTCTCAAGGTGGAAATAAATGAATCTCACTTTTCTGGAAGTCCGTCTGCCAAACTGGAGACCTTTCCTTCTTTAGACGTGGTTACCCCATGAGTGTGAAGTTCACTCATCAGATGATAGAAGCGGTCAATTATGTCGTCCAAACTCTTATTCCCAATAGCTGAAAAATTATCAAATTCTTTCTTAAGTGCTTTAGCCTTTAAAGATTTCAGAGTTGAGCTCCCTTCATATCTTTTCTCGAGAGCTTTCCAGAATTTCTTACTTTGTTTATGATCAAAATACTGATAGAAGATCTCTTTAGGAATAGACTGGGTGAGCATCGCGTATGCCTTCTTTTCAGCATTATAGGCAGTCTTTTGAACATCAGTCATTCCACTCAATGTTAATGGCAAACCATCAGCACCAACTGGCATGGTGTAACCAGTTTCAATAGCATTCCAAAGACTGGTATCCACGCCATTGAGATGAATCTCAAATCTTTGCTTCCACTGCGGGAACTCATCAATAGAGAGAAGCTTAGGTGGCTTATTGTGATTACCAATCTCACTTTCTAGTAACAGTAAGTTCTGGATCCTTGAGTCTTTCCCTGCTGAGAACACGAAGTTTTCGGAGTCCATAATGAATGTTGACTTAAACTTGAAAACAAACTGTTAATGCGATTGGGGAGTACGACTGGGATGCGATTGACACGAACAGTATGCGATTGAACTCAAACGTGCGATTGAACAGGCGACTGAGACACTTGGGTGACTGAACAGACCGACCGACCGACTCGAGTAGTAGAAAGATTGGATCTTTTTGTGTAAAAACGTTGACTTTACCAAAACTTGATTGAATCCACGAAGAATCAAGAGCCTATGCTCTGATACCACTTGTTAGGACCGTGTACGTACGGAGTACTAACTGATTCTTCGTTATACCGGATCAAATAGTGCGGAATCCTATTTGATTGGTGATCCAATCAGGGAGAACGTAATCAAGATCAATCCTAACGATTAGAAAACGTTAAGAACGGACTAGGAATGATCTGGGACGTTCTATGAACTTGTAATTGACGAGCAGGACGCTCTGGGTCGGCTAGGGTTGCAAGTATTCGAAGTGTTTCGTTTTTCCACGAATTAAGTGGTATTTATAGGTAAGGGTTTCTCATTCGTGCGACTGAACAATTCGCATGGTTCAGTCGTGCGATTGAGCTATGCGTTTGATCCATAAGCACGACTGAGCCTTCAGTCGTACGACTGGTTCAATCTCATGCTTCAGTCTTACGACTAATCCAGTCTCCTCGTTCAATAGTGCAACTGAGCCATTCGAATGAAGTTATTCATGCATATGGTCCATTGGCATGGCCCATTCGCATGATAACTTCATAATGTTAGGTTTGAATGTGTTAATTATGATAACATTAAGCATATCAATTCACACAACCATCTACCTATATAATCTATCAACCATTCATTGCACAACCCATTAATGAATCATTTAACATTATAAGCATCCACAACCACTTGCATTTCATTAATCAACTTTCAATTACGTATAAGTAAGACATTACAAAGATCTTACATTTAGCTCAGAATCTAGGTACACATGTATCAACATATATATATATATATATATATATATATATATATATATATATATATATATATATATATATATATATATCAAATGGGTATACCCATTTTCTCTATCTCTCTCTGTACTCTATCTCTCTCTGTACTCTATCTCTGAAACCAACCCATCACCCCCCACCACCACTATAGTAACCCCAACACTTTCTCAACCCTAGATCGGACCGCACACGAGAAACCTTCGCACCCACTCGATTCCCTTTGTCCCTTATGTCACCCAACACCCACTGCCGTGTCTGCTACCACCAACTCCACCAAAATCGAATCATATCTAAGATCTCCACATTTAGATATGCTCCATCGACCCTCACAATCGGATTAAACATCCCGATCTCTACCAGGGTTGTTACATCGAGACCCTAATCAGACACGGTTGGTACACAAGATTATGGTTTGTTGTTAGGTGTTCAGAGGGGTGTGATGGTGGTGCATGATGAAGGCTATAATTATGATTTTCGGGCTGCACTAGGTGTGGTGACGGTGTTTGGTCGAGGCGGTGGTAGTGTGACAAGGAGTAAAATCATATAGATGGTGGCTAGAACAGTGGTCGTGTAGGTTGTCACACCCCAACCTTAACGGTGGAAACGTCGAGATGTGAGAGTTAAGATCGTTCACAGCCACATAACGCTATTATTAAATCCAAATATATTATTCATAAGTTTCAAAGATAACATTACAAACATAAGTCTCAAATAAAGAAATTAACAAGCATAATAAGAAATATAACAAGCTCATTTATTTATTTAACTAGGTCCATTCCTATGTGTGAACAAGCTTCAAAAGTGGCGATCAAACTTGAGTATTTCCTGAAGCATGTTAAAAATAAAAGGTCAACAATAATGTTGGTGAGATTTCCATAGTTTTCAATACATAAGTATATAAAAGATGGCAATTCATGTTGTAAATTAGAGAACAACGTAACTAGGGATGTAAGACAGAATGTACAATCAAACCTTGACAAAGTTCTACAAGTCTCAAACGTTTACAAGTATATACGATTAGCTAAGTGTACTTAGATCAACCAAGCAGGCTTGTCAGGCCCATAGATCTATGACATCGCCAGGCTAGCAATAGTTAATGATTGTACATATATTCGACATTACATGGTAGCTACAAGGTTCAACTAACCACAACACACAAGTAAATTGCCATAAGTTTACAAGAATCAAACGTTTACAAGTGCAATGATTATAACGTAACGTGTTTCACCCCAAAGTGTGAAAATATGAAAAAGGGGTATAGAAATACTCATCTCACGTATATGTGTATAAGATAATAATAAGGATTAAACGATGTTCCAACGAATTCTTTTACAAGGTACCTAAACGTATTTATTAAAAGATTAAAGTTCAATAATAAGATTAACAATTATACTTGAATTAGGGTTTCAATTGGAATTTGGGGGTTTATATAATAAAATAATAAATCGTTTATGTTTTGGGTCAATAAAGATTAAATAAATCAATTGAGATTAAGCAAAATAAGGAATGATTCACTAATTTAATTTATTGACTTAATAAAGATTAAGTATATTGTGTGAAAAGAAATAATTAATTTAATAATTAATTATTTAAAATTTGATAAAGAGAGTTAATTGAATACTTATTTAAATGACTTTAAAATTATTTAAAAATCATTTTAGAAAGTTTTAAACTTCTAAATGATTTATTATAAAAATTTTATAATACAAGATTTTAGTAATAAGAATAAAGTATAATATATTGTTTTATAAGTTTTAAGAGTTTAAATAAAAGTCTAAAAAATAAATTTATTAACTAGTTATGGCATAACATGATCAAGTGAATAGATGAATACGTAATTAAAAATAGTTATTATTATTTATATAATTAATTATTTAAAGTATTCGTAACATGTAGGTTTAAAGTATTTTGAAATAATCCAAGTATGAGCTATAATATATTTATAACATATAAATGACTTAATAATGTTTTATAGCCTTTTTATTCTTTAAAAAGTAATTAAATTTAAGAATTATAAGTTTTAAAAAAAATCCCTGAAAAAATAACTTAATAATGCCTTAAATGCTTTAGTTAGCAAAATAATGTTTATTTAGATTTATTAATATAATATTAATTTTCAAAATAAAAAAATGTAAAAAACAATAAAAAGAAAAAAAGGGCAGAGGCCCGGTTCGAATCCGGGACCTCATGGCTAGCATTGCTACTGACTACCAGTCGGGCTAAGGCCCATATGTGTTTAAAGTTCTCTTTAAATTCTTTTAAACATTAATTGCTTAAATCCCCCAAATTAACATGAACCCTAGTTTGATATTGATCCAAATTGAACATCAAATAGATGTTAATAGCCGAATCAATATTGGGGCTTTTAATCCCCAAATGAAACCGAGTATGGGTGGGTGTTTAATTACCTGAAAGAGGACTACATCGATGTTACAGGATGATGAACTAGTCGCGACCCCGATGGGGTATGTTTCGAGATGCAAACGTTGTTGATATTCCAATTAACTTCATGTACAGATTCCTAGAGTCATTCCGATCAAAAGCCCCTTATCAATTTGGTTTTATGCTGCTCAGAAAACGAGTTTGGTTGTGTTGCAGGTTCGAAACGAAGGTTGTAATCGATAGTGATGTGTTGTTGTATTGTAGATACAATTGCGAGTTCCATTAGTTTAAGAGCATCGATTTGATGATTTTCCCTCGATTATTAAAGCACTACTTGATCCGTTTCGAGTCGAATGTGTTCGTAGTTTGAATGTAGATTACGGTTTCGAGTTGACATTGTTTAACGGGTGTTTAATCCAAATTAATTTGGGTGTCTGATTCGAAACCGTCATGCAAAGATTAAGAAACGGTTTAATTGCACTTTAATTGGGCGTTTTGGTCAATTGGTGGTCGCCGGAGCTGCGACCGGAATAGAGGAGTCCGACGGGGAAGAAGGTCGGCGGTGGGGTTGGGTTTGTAAGTTTAAAACTTACACATTGGCCCTTTGTAGTTTGAAGTGTTATTATTTTATGCAATTATCTTTCTTTTAAAGTTTAAAAAAATGACAAAACACTCCCTTAAACTCAATTTAATTTTAAGTTTTAAACACCTTAAGTTTGTTAACTCTGTAAATTGTTATAAGTATTATCATTATTATTAATTTTATCATTATTGTTACTATTACTATTATTGTTAATATTGTTATTATTATTATTGCTATTTATTATTATTAAGATTATTATTATTATTACTATTATCTTAGTTATTATTATTATAATTTGTCATTAATATAATATTATTATTATTATTATTATTATTATTATTATTATTATTATTATTATTATTATTATTATTATTATTATTAATGTCTTCATTATTTATTATTATGTTCAAGTTAAATAATTAAATCATTTATGTCCAAATAATAAAAGAAATTAAGGACAACTAATAAATAAGCAAAAATCAAACCCTCAAGCTTCATAAATGGGATAAAAGATCCTTATAAGAATATAACAATGTTAACTTTTAATTAACAAAAAACCAAAAGGTTACAGTCTCTCCAAATTTAAGAAATTTCGTCCCGAAATTAAAGACAAAACTAAACGAAAAGAAAGGGATATTTCTTCTTCATGAACTTAAGAGCAGGTGAATTTTTTTTCGGGCACGTTTAGAATACTAACGAACTTACATAATGAGATTATATCCTGATGCTGATGGATAGACCTCTAATCGTATGAACAATCAATAGAAATCAAAAATCACAAGAGTCACTAAATTATATGACACCAGCTCAATGCATATCTTAAGAGGTTGTAACGTTCTTTCAACTTTGATCAACGAAAGATGAATTGTATCAAGATTGTCTTGTGTTTTCAAAGATGATTTAAAGGCTTGGATAGAATGAAAGATATGTAAACCATTATGAGCAAAGATTTGTTAAGACACACCACGGTGACTGACTATTTCGTTGATATAGATACGAGTTAATTTCTCGACTCGATGTTCCTTAAGAATTGATAAGTATAGAACCGGTTTAATCTTCAGTTCAACGATGAACCAGTTGTTTTTATGATGACTAGAAATGAGAGGCAAATTAGTGATGGACTCCATTGATAACTATTTCCTTTTAAACGTAAAAAACATTCAAGTTAAGCAAAAGTTTCGGAGGGATACAAATGTTTGGCTTTGACTGTTGAGCAAGTAAGGCTCTTGGACGTATGCCAAGTTATGCTGTCACACCCCCGCTAATAGCGGAAACACGGGGAATTTGAGCTAGACGGGATCGTCATAACACATGGTATATGATAGAGTAGCAATAAAAATATGATGACAAGCGTGTCATGATGACACCCGAACACAAATGGAGACTTGTGTCGTGTATGATCAAAGTTCATGACAGCATAGCCATAAGTACAACATAAATGATCACGTAAGCATTAAGGGCAACTTGTAATGTAAATTCCCATAACTCGGGAACAAGTATACAAAAGGCCATGTTCAAGCTTTACAAGAGTAATAATCACAAAATGCATCCTAGGGTCTCCTCTAAAAGGCAGCACTCCTAGATCTTTAATTACCTTATTCACCTGAAAAGAAATGCTCAAAAAGGTCAACATAATTGTTGGTGAGCTTCGCAGGTTTTAAGGATTGAATGATATTAATGATGTAAACAATAAGTTCAATAAGTGTTACCGCGACTACACTTATGTATAGGCGGTTTACCGGTTTTATGTAGCTACAGCCAAACCTAAACATCGGTTCTACATAGGAATTGATGGCTGAAAGGAAACATTCCCAAAGTTTAAATAGTTTATTAAGACATAGCAAGATCCACACAGCGCGTACGTATAGTTTATAACCAAACCAATCCTTAGGTCCCATTACCGGGATTAATGGTTATATGAAAAGGTTTTCCATAGCATAATAAGTTTAATATGACGTAGCAAGATCCACACAGCGCATACGTTTAGGTTACAACCAAACCATTCCTTAGGTCCCAATTACCGGGATTAATGGTTGTAGTGGATGATCGGCTTAGAAGAACCACACAGAAGAACCACACAGAAGAGCCACACATCCGAGAGCATCCAAGGTCAATGGCATCCACAAGTAACATCAATCAACACATAACATCAAGTAATAGTGCATAGTAGGGTGATACCACTAAGTCATACATAGGGGTAACATAGCACATAGTTCAAGTTCACATAGCAGCAATCACAAGATAAGCAAGTTAAGATACTCATAGAGATAGTAGCCAACTTCCACTAGGGAAGGTGCCTGAAATCAAGTTAAGTAGATGAGCATTCTTTTCCCCCAAGTTAAAGATATTTGAAAAGGTTTTATGAGAGTAAAAAGGGGCCACGGAACTCACTGAACAGATGATAGGCACGTGTGATGAATATTCCTAACGGTAGGATGCTATGAACAGTCAAACACCTATTGACAGTTACTGACAAGCATTAATAACGAGCATAAAGCATAAGATGATGTCAATAGATTCGGGCAGTTTCGGTTCGGTCGTGGGTAGTACACACACAAACAGTCACACACATCTCAGACTAGGTTATTTTAAATAATATGTGGGTGTTGATAGCATTGACTTTAATCTTTGTGGTCAAGCTATGACACTTTATTAATGTTACCTTATCGTCGTAAGATCTCCGAAAAAGGGATCCACACACACACACACACTATCATCAGTCACACAGCTGGATGGGACGCACGACTCAATCCTTCCTTCGTACGAATGGACCTTCAGTCGTATGAATCAGCTTCATTCGTACGATTGAACCTTCATACATGCGACTAAGCATTCAGTCGTACCATGCAAGACTCAGTCATACGACTCAACCTCCATACACACGATTGGACCTTCATTCGCACGAATCAGCTTCATTCGTGCGATTGAACATTCATTCATGCGACTGGCCTTTCAGTCGTATGACTCACACACAATCGCACATATTTTCATTCGCACTGACTCAATCGCATGCACACTCACTCGCATGGACTCATTCGCACACACATTCATTCGCACAGACCCAGTCGCATGACTCAGTCGTACGATTTGCCCAATCGTACGGCTCAGTCGCGTGACACACTCATACGCCTAACCCAGTCGCACGATGCACCCCAGTCGCACGGTTCAGTCGGCCGAATGGCATAGTCGCCCTGCATAGCAGATCGCGACTGCTGAGACTTCGAGCAGTGTCCAGCTGCTCCGAGCGTGGGTTTTACACACCAAGAACCTCCAGAACCCATATCCTAACATGTCTAGACAAGAAGCACACTCAAAAACACAACATGCAAGCCCACACGACCTCATGTGCTCGGATGAACCCGAGCACCCGAAACCCTAGAAAACGCAGCAGCTAAATCGAGCGATAAACGGGTCAAACGAGGCTATCTACCTGCTAGGAGCGAGTATTCACGATGATAACCAAGATTTGACGACGAAAATGCAACAAACGGGTCGATTTTTGGTGCAAGATCGATGTGGAGATGAAGAAGAAGAAGAAAAAGATGAAGAAATGAAGAAGATGGTGAAGAAGGGCTGGGAATGGGGTTTTTATACCCATCCCAGGTTTGCCAAAATGTCACTTTTTGTCCCTGTACTTTGCCCCGAGTTCCTAAATTTTGTTTCGGTTTAAAACGTTATTTTATTAGTCTTGTTTTTATTAATGATAAAACGTCGTTAATGTTATTTACAAGTTAAAAATGATTTTGTTCGTGACAATTATTTTAATATAAAAATGACGCGTTTAGTGTTAACGGGGCAAATCTCAGTTAAGATTTTAAGATGATGATGATTTAAGCTATGATAGCACACGCATAAGGTTAACTAAGCAACTAAACAGGCATAATATCCACATAGATGGGTTATAAGGGTGAGGAATGACCGACAACAAAACTAACAGATTACGTCGATAGACAGACCTTTGGTGACGGATGTCACAGTATCCCCCAGTTGAGGGAATTTCGTCCCGAAATTCAACTGGTACTAGGTCCAAGGGCATCATCCTCGAATAGGCGTGGATATTTGAGTCTCATCTGATCTTCACGTTCCCATGTAAATTCTGGCCCTCGTTTGGAATTCCATCTTATACGAACGATAGGTATCTTGCTGCGCCTCAACTTTTTGACCTTTCGGTCCATGACCTCAATAGGTTCCTCCACAAAATGGAGGCTTTGATCAATCTTGATATCCTCAATAGGCACGTGAAGTGATTCGTCAGCTAAGCACTTCTTGAGGTTCGATACATGGAAGGTATCATGTACACTGTTAAGTTCTTGTGGCAACCTTAATCGGTACGCCACCGGACCGATTCTTTCTGTGATCTCGAATGGTCCAACATACCTTGGGGCCAACTTCCCTTTCTTTCCAAACCGTACGACCCCTTTCCACGGAGAGACCTTAAGAAACACTCGATCCCCAACGCTAAACGCTAGTGGCTTCCGACGGTTGTCGGCATAGCTTTTTTGGCGGTCTCTAGCAGCTTTGAGTCTATCTTTGATTTGGAAGATCTTATCGGTGGTTTCTTGAATGATTTCGGGACCTGTTAGCTGGCTTTCACCAACTTCGGCCCAACATACAGGCGATCTATATTTCCGTCCATACAACGCTTCGAACGGTGCACAACCAATACTAGTATGGTAACTGTTATTGTAGGAAAACTCGATCAGCGGTAGATGAGTATCCCAACTGCCACCAAAATAATAACGCACCCTCAGCATGTTCTCAAGCGTCTGTATCGTTCGTTCACTTTGGTCGTCTGTCTGGGGGTGATAGGCAGTACTCATGTCTAATCGAGTGCCCATCGCTTTCTGTAACGTCTGCCAAAATCGTGAAGTGAACCGACTATCTCGGTCAGATATGATTGACACTGGCACCCCGTGCCGTGTCACGACCTCTTTGATGTACACCCTTGCCAGCTTATCCATCTTATAGTCTTCCCGGATAGGCAAGAAGTGAGCGGATTTTGTCATTCGATCCACCACGACCCATATCGTGTCGTGTCCGCTTGGCGTTCTCGGGAGTTTGGTAATGAAATCCATAGTGATGTTCTCCCATTTCCACTCGGGGATTTCAGGTTGTTGCAATAATCCCAATGGTTTCTGGTGTTCAGCCTTGACCTTTGAACAAGTCAAGCATTTGCTCACATATATAGCATTATCTTTCTTCATGCCCGGCCACCAGTGCAGCTCTTTCAGATCGTGGTACATCTTGTCTGCACCAGGATGAACAGAGTATCGAGTCTTGTGTGCTTCATCCAAGACTAGTGTACGTACATCTCCCCATCTGGGGACCCATATACGATCCACGAAGTAATGTACGCCGTCATCCTTGCGAGTCATTTGTTTATCCAACCCTCGGAATTCTTCTCCCGCAAGGTTCTCTTCTTTCAAAGCCTCGTTTTGTGCAATTTGAATCTGAGCCTTTAAATTGGTTTGAATAGTCAAACCTAGCGCTCGAGCACGTAATGGTTTCACGCGTTCCTTGCGGCTTAAAGCATCAGCCACCACGTTAGCTTTCCCCGGATGATACCGGATTTCACAATCGTAGTCGCTAAGTAGCTTTACCCAGCGTCGCTATCGCATGTTAAGTTCTTTCTGATTCATGATGTGTTGAAGGCTCTTATGGTCTGTGTAGATGATGCATTTGGTTCCATATAGATAATGCCTCCATATCTTGAGTGCAAACGCTACGGCTCCCAACTCCAAATCGTGAGTTGTGTAGTTCTTTTCATGCACCTTGAGTTGTCGCGAAGCGTAAGCAATTACCTTATCTTTCTGCATTAGTACACAGCCCAAACCTTGATGTGAAGCATAACAATATACCACAAAATCATCAGTTCCGTCTGGGAGGGACAATATCGGTGCGTTGCACAACTTCTCCTTCAATGTTTGGAACGCCTGTTCTTGTGCTTTCCCCCAATCGAACTTCTTGTCTTTCTGAGTCAACAAAGTTAACGGTTGGGCAATCTTTGAGAAATTCGCAATGAAGCGACGATAGTATCCGGCCAATCCTAAGAATTGACGTATCTCTGAAGGTGTCTGGGGTGTATCCCATTTCTTCACAGCTTCAATCTTGCCGGGATCCACATGAATTCCATCTTCGTTAACCACATGACCCAAAAACTTCACTTCTCGAAGCCAGAATTCACACTTCGAGAACTTGGCGAAAAGTTTCTCTTCCTTCAATAGTTCTAGAATTGCTTGAAGGTGTTTTTCGTGAACCTCCTTCGAACGGGAGTAGATGAGTATGTCGTCGATGAATACAATCACGAACTTATCCAGATAAGGTTTGCACACCCGATTCATCAGATCCATAAAGACAGCTGGCGCGTTCGTCAACCCGAACGGCATGACCAAGAACTCATAGTGCCCGTAACGAGTTCTAAATGCTGTTTTCGGAATATCATCCTCGAATACTCTTAGTTGATGATAACCAGATCGAAGATCGATCTTAGAGAAATACAAGGCTCCTTGCAACTGATCAAACAGGTCGTCGATTCTAGGAAGAGGATACCGATTCTTCACTGTCAATTTGTTCAATTCCCTGTTGTCGATACACATACGGAACGACCCATCCTTCTTCTTGACAAATAACACCGGTGCTCCCCATGGTGAATGACTCGGTCGAATGAAACCTTTCTCCAGTAGTTCCTGTAGTTGGCTTGACAACTCTTGCATCTCTGAGGGTGCTAACCGATACGGTGTCTTAGCTATCGGTGTAGCTCCAGGAACTAGCTCTATACAGAATTCCACCTGTCGTGGAGGAGGCAATCCAGACAAATCATCAGGGAACACTTCCGGGTAATCCCGTACAATCGGAATGTCGGCCAATTTCGTTTCTTCTTCCTTCTTTTCTACCACGTGAGCCAGAAAGGTGTAACACTGCTTTCGTAGACCTTGGCGTTCTTTCATGCAGGAGATAAGCTTCAAGTTCTTTCCCGGTCGCTTCCCTTGTATTCTGAGTACTTTCCCGTCTGACATGGAGATCCGCACTACTTTATCTCTGCAAACAATCTTCGCTCCATACTTAGACAACCAATCCATTCCCACTATTACGTCAAAGCTCCCCAACTCAAAAGGTATCAAATCTATATTGAAGGCCTGGTTTTCCAATATTAGGGTGCAGTTCTTAATAATTTCCTCTGCCTGTTCAACCCTGCCATTTGCCATTTCTACGAAATAACTAGTTTCTAGTCTACTGGCACTCAAATCAAGTATTTGCACAAACTCAGATGATATAAAACTATTGTCTGCCCCAGTATCAAACAGTATAGATGCAAAGTGGTTATTGAGTAAGTGCGTACCCGTGACAATGTTCAGATCTTGATGGACATCATTAGCTCCAATGACGAAGGCACGACCCGTGCAGCATTACCTTGGTTTCCTTGGCCTTGAGCACCTGCTATGGCCATTATCTGCTGTTGGTTGTTTCCCTGCTGAACCGGTGCCCTGTTCAGTCGGGGCACATAGTCCTAAAGTGATCGAGGGCTCCACACTCGTAGCAAGCCCTGCCATTCCCAGCGGGGTTAATTGCGTTGATGGGTGCCACCAGTTTTGGTGCTACTCTACAGTCTCTTGCTTGATGCCCCGGGCGTCTGCAGTTCAAACACACCCGGCACGGTGCTGCTGAGGATGATGAAGATTACACCTGTCACATTTCGGGTGCGGCCCAGCATATTCCCTCTTCCCTTGAGTCACGGCCACAAAGTTTCTGGTCGTTTTGGCCCTCTTATCAGACTTTCCAGTACCAGGCCGGCTTGTTTTCCCAGTCTCTTTCCTTTTCTCCGCTCCCCTACCCAATACTCCTGTTCTTATCATCTCGTCAGTGAGAGCGCCAGCTTTCAGAATTGTGCTCTGGATTGTAGGAGCAGCAGCTGCAGTTACCATCGCCCGGATTTGAGCGCGAGTCCCCAAATGTACCTTTCTATCCTCTTAGATTCCGGAGTGACTAGGTGTGGAACTAGTCTAGCCAGCTCGTGGAATCGGTCAGTATAAGCTGCATGCCCTGGCCCCACCATAGCATGATTCAAGAACTCATGCTCAAGCTTCTGCATCTCGTTAAGAGGGCGGTATTCCTCGGTAATCAAGGCTTTGAATTCATCCCAGGTCATCTGCATCGCAGATTCCCTTCCCCTAGCTTGAACCTGGGTGTTCCACCAGGTTAGTGGTCTGCCCTGCAGTGAGCACGTAACATACTTGATCCGCTGGTTGTCGAGGCATTCACTGATGTCGATCACAGCCTCCATTTTCTCAAGCCATCTAATCAGGGCTATCGCCCCACCTTTACCATCGAAATCCCGGGGCTTACAGGCCACAAATTCCTTGTAAGAACAGCCCTGTTTGGCGTTAGCAGCCCCAGTTTCGTTGCCTGCTGTACCACCATTTCCGGTCTCCTGATTGCTTTCATTCCCAATCGGGTTCCCAGTATCCTCGTGTTCATTACCACCATCCCTGTGGGGGTGGTTTTGCTGTTGCAGAGCGTCGCTCACCTGTGCTACGATAGTTTGAATCAGGGCAATCAATTGTTGAGCAATTAAGGCTGCCATATCAGGGTTTCCAGTCCCTTGGGTATTGCCAGGAGGGCCTTTATTTGCTATTGGAGGTCTACCCCTGCCTCTGCCTCTGCCCCTCGGGGCTTCACTTCCGCTACTATTGCTGCGGGTAGATCTTCGAGGCGGCATGTTCTATTCATACAAGAGGCAACAAATAAGCTTTAGTTACCTTAAGATGCACAAGTACTCCACTTATCAAGTTCCAACGCTTCATGTTCTGGTCAGTCAAGATCACCATGCAGCCCATTTTAAGCATATTCTCGGTATACCGGTGATGTTTATATATAGGGTTCCCCGCAGCGTTCCCACCACACCCTCGATGTACCGAGAATGATGCCTAATCCGGTTATATGACATCCTACCTTCCTTCACATCATATCCATAATAATCCATCAAGTCAACTGAGCCCAAACATGTAATCACGTATAGTCTGGCGGAGGTTGTCTATCTCGCGTCCTTAAAAGGACTCAGACATAGCCTCCTCGGGTCGGTCTCAGTATCTGAGGTCAAGCGCAATGTATGATCTGTGACGATCTTTCGGGTCTAAATACCCGAACTTGGTTATGATAACTTGGCACACAGAGGGAACGGAAGATCCAATAGGAAGCATCCCATAGCGGTTGAGCACAAGGGCTCAAACACAAAGTAAAAGATCACATAACAAAAGGATAACCAACATGTAAGGAGGAACACATACACGAGATATATAAATGCACACAAGCTTAAGCATGCAAATTTACATCAAGGTTACTAGGTTATAGTCTAGGTCAAGTGTAATTGCCTAATTCTCTATAACCAATGGCTCTGATACCAGTCTGTCACACCCCCGCTAATAGCGGAAACACGGGGAATGTGAGCTAGACGGGATCGTCATAACACATGGTATATGATAGAGTAGCAATAAAAATATGATGACAAGCGTGTCATGACGACACCCGAACACAAATGGAGACTTGTGTCGTGTATGATCAAAGTTCACGACAGCATAGCCATAAGTACAACATAAATGATCACGTAAGC
Source organism: Flaveria linearis (assembly GCA_024085815.1). Lineage (NCBI taxonomy): Eukaryota > Viridiplantae > Streptophyta > Magnoliopsida > Asterales > Asteraceae > Flaveria > Flaveria linearis. The sequence continues at coordinate 26,586,509 of CM044008.1, forward strand.
ATTAAGGGCAACTTGTAATGTAAATTCCCACAAGTCGGGAACAAGTATACAAAAGGCCATATTCAAGCTTTACAAGAGTAATAATCACAAAATGCATCCTAGGGTCACCTTTAAAAGGCAGCACTCCTAGATCTTCAATTACCTTGTTCACCTGAAAAGAAATGCTCAAAAGGTCAACATAATTGTTGGTGAGCTTCGCAGGTTTTAAGTATTGAAAGATATTAATGATGTAAACAGTAAGTTCAATAAGCGTTACCGCGACTACACTTATGTATAGGCGGTTTACCGGTTTTATGTAGCTACAGCCAAACCTAAACATCGGTTCTACATGGGAATTGATGGCTGAAAGGAAACATTCCCAAAGTTTAAATAGTTTATTAAGACGTAGCAAGATCCACACAGCGCGTACGTATAATTTATAACCAAACCAATCCTTAGGTCCCATTACCGGGATTAATGGTTATATGAAAAGGTTTTCCATAGCATAATAAGTTTAATATGACGTAGCAAGATCCACACAGCGCATACGTTTAGGTTACAACCAAACCATTCCTTAGGTCCCAATTACCGGGATTAATGGTTGTAGTGGATGATCGGCTTAGAAGAACCACACAGAAGAACCACACAGAAGAGCCACACAGCCGAGAGCATCGAAGGTCAATGGCATCCACAAGTAACATCAATCAACACATAACATCAAGTAGTAGTGCATAGTAGGGTGATACCACTAAGTCATGCATAGGGGTAACATAGCACATAGTTCAAGTTCACATAGCAGCAATCACAAGATAAGCAAGTTAAGATACTCATAGAGATAGTAGCCAACTTCCACTAGGGAAGGTGCCTGAAATCAAGTTAAGTAGATGAGCATTCTTTTCCCCCAAGTTAAAGATATTTGAAAAGGTTTTATAAGAGTAAAAAGGGGCCACGAAACTCACTGAACAGATGATAGGCACGTGTGATGAATATTCCTAACGGTAGGATGCTATGAACAGTCAAACACCTATTGACAGTTACTGACAAGCATTAATAACGAGCATAAAGCATAAGATGATGTCAATAGATTCGGGCAGTTTCGGTTCGATCGTGGGTAGTACACACACAAACAGTCACACACATCTCAGACTAGGTTATTTTTAAATAGTATGTGCCTGTTGATAGCGTTGACTTTAATCTTTGTGGTCAAGCTATGACACTTTATTAATGTTATCTTATCGTCGTAAGATCTCCGAAAAGGGGATCCACACACACACACACACACTATCATCAGTCACACAGCTGGACGGGACGCACGACTTAATCCTTCCTTCGTACGAATGGACCTTCAGTCGTACGAATCAGCTTCATTCGTACGATTGAACCTTCATTCATGCGACTAAGCATTCAGTCGTACCATGCAAGACTCAGTCATACGACTCAACCTCCATACACACGATTGGACCTTCATTCGCACGAATCAGCTTCATTCGTGCGATTGAACATTCATTCGTGCGACTGGCCTTTCAGTCGTATGACTCACACACAATCGCACATAATTTCATTCGCCCTGACTCAATCGCATGCACACTCACTCGCATGGACTCATTCGCGCACACATTTTATTCGCACAGACCCAGTCGCATGACTCAGTCGTACGATTTGCCCAATCGTACGGCTCAATCGCGTGACACACTCATACGCCTTACCCAATCGCACGACGCACCCCAGTCGCACGGTTCAGTCGGCCGAATGGCCCAGTCGCCCTGCACAGCAGATCGCGACTACTGAGACTTCGAGCAGTGTCCAGCTGCTCCGGGCGTGGGTTTCACACACCAAGAACCTCCAGAACCCATATCCTAACATGTCTAGACAAGAAGCACACTCAAAAACACAACATGCAAGCCTACACGACCTCATGTGCTCGGATGAACCCGAGCACCCGAAACCCTAGAAAACGCAGCAGCTAAATCGAGTGATGAACGGGTCAAACGAGGCTATCTACTTGCTAGGAGCGATTATTCACGATGATAACCAAGATTTGACGACGAAAATGCAACAAACGGGTCAATTTTTGGTGCAAGATCGATGTGGAGATGAAGAAGAAGAAAAAGATGAAGAAATGAGGAAGATGGTGAAGAAGGGCTGGGAATGGGGTTTTTATACCCATCCCAGGTTTGCCAAAATGTCACTTTTTGTCCCTGTACTTTGCCCCGAGTTCCTAAATTTTGTTTCGGTTTAAAACGTTATTTTATTAGTCTTGTTTTTATTAATGATAAAACGTCGTTAATGTTATTTACAAGTTAAAAATGATTTTGTTCGTGACAATTATTTTAATATAAAAATGACGCGTTTAGTGTTAACGGGGCAAATCTCAGTTAAGATTTAAAGACGATGATGATTTAAGCTACGATAGCACACACATAAGGTTAAATAAGCAACTAAACAGGCATAATATCCACATAGATGGGTTATAAGGGTGAGGAATGACCGACGACAAAACTAACAGATTACGTCGATAGACGGTCCTTTGGTGACGGATGTCACATATGCCTTCTTTTCCTTCATGCCAAACCATGAATACTAATCGCAAAAATTCATGAGCCTTTTGACCCGGATCGGGATGGATGTAATAACGAGTCTTGTAAGTCACAATCATGATAAAGATTTAGAGATTTACAAGATTAGGAATTCAAAGACGATCCAAGAAGTGACGTTATTAATAGGAATTGCATTCGTAATTATGGGTCAAGAATGGAACAAAGATGTCGTTCATGATCGGATTAGAATTTCAATGATTCAGAATATCAATGATAAAGATAATCACAAATAGCTTTGCATGTACGACTTGCACAAGCGGTTCATCAAACCCATGAACATAACCGTACGTTGGTATAATCCGAAATGCATGACATAAATTTGTAATGACTCTACCTTGTACGAAGGATTGTTTTAGAAGTGTTATCATCATGTAATTAAGTGTTGATGATAACCCGAAGGAAAAATCGATAAGTAAGAAATAAAAGGTTCCATAAAGCTAGATCAAACGACAACTTGAAACATAACGGCGTGAGAAGAGAAATCGATTTAAAATTTAAATGTTCCAGGCTTGGAACTAAGATTAATCTAAAGTGACAAGACCTCTTTTGAGTTCAGGAATCATGCTTTAGCTTGACTAGTTGGAACACTATCGTCGATAAATCAAATAATGGTGTTCATCCTTCAAGTTATTACATGTTTCTTGTTAATTGAAGTCTTAAAACCTTGGTTAGTTTGAGATCAAGGGATGGGAATAGTCACCAAGGTATGGTCATCACTCCTAGCTTGGTGGTGTATTTCCTAAAGTATGACTCTTAACTACCAAGCGAGAGCTTGATCCTAACTCATTGTTAAGGATCCACAAGAATAAAATAAGGTAACTTACCATTAAGGTAAGGATAATCACTCTAATCTTAACGGTAAAGTTTTATAGAAACAAAATATAGCAAAATGAAAAGCTTCATCAAAGTATAGAATTCACTCCTACTTTAATGAGATCATTTCATTTGAGGAAGAGTACCATCCATAAAATTTTAAACAGGTGAAAATATCATCAAGGTATGGATTTCACGCCTATCTTGATGATTGAATTTCATAATAACAAGAAAACAATCGAGAATTGACATGTGTCACCAAAGTACGTGGTCCAATCCTATTTTGGTGATGTCATTTCATTCGTGAAATACGAGTTCCAAAGGAAAATGATTGAAATCTGTCCTCAAAACAAGGAGATCACCCCAATTCCGAGGATGGGATTTCATAAAACACATAATAGAAGAATGGAAAACCATAATCAAGATACGAAATTTTTACTCCTATTTTGAGAAGGTAATTCCATTAGTAAAATACGATTTAATAAAAAAACAACAAGAAGGAAATGGTCATCAAGGTATGAGATTCACTTCTGTCTTGACGATGAAATTTCATAAGAACAGTAATAGCGAATGGAAAGTCATCACCAAAGTAAGGGAGTCAGTTTTGATGAGATAGAATTATTTAGGAGATAAGATTGTCCTTAGTCATACGTTAACTTACGGACTCTTGCATTGCCTACGATGTAAAACAGTTAGAAGATTTTACAAAGTTCGTCTTAGCAAACGAAGAGAATATTGTCTAGAAATTCAGAAACTTCAAATTACATCAATGTAACATTAACAGGAAAAGAAAATCATGCTTGCTAGAATTAAGGTTAAAGTTCGGGATAATAAAGTTAATTGTGATAGGTTCTCAAATCTTGAATGGTTTAAGTCAGGGAAACAAGATCAATGACGGAAGTGATTCAACACAACAATAAGATATAAACGTCCGGTTCAAGATAAAAGGGAAATACGTTGACTTCTCAAAGTGTTACGTCAACCACAACTTTACGGAAGACACATGTACCTATAAGCGAACACTCATCTCATGAGTTCTAGGTCAGATAAACGGATCCAATGGTTGAATCAGATTTATGTGTATACCTTGCCTAGACAAGGTATCCCGAGATGCAGGTATTCCACCTTTCGGCATTGCATGATTTCAGTTATGGGACACACTTTAAGGACATTTAAAAACCCTAAGTATCAATTTTAAGTTTTGAAAACCATTCGGTTTAGACAACCAATATCTTTGGATATCTTAAGATCCATGTACACGTTGGTCAAAGTATAAAGGTAGTTACATAAGGCGCACAACGGATAACGATGTTTAAACGTAGGAATTGAGGAGTATAATGAGTTCAATATTAACGGGAACATCCTGTGAGATAGGAATGAAAAGATATTAGAGTTTCGATGATAAACCAGTCCAAGGAATCAAGGATTTTCGAAATTTTAAATATAAACTGGATGATTCCATTTGGTAACGCTTTACCATTTGAAAACGTTGACACGTCAAGGTAAATTGACCCATTTGCCTTAGAAACTTGTGTATGTTGACCATAGTGTATCAATCATCCCAGAAATCCCCAGGTAAGCATAACTGGTCTCGTAATAAGATTTATACGATATGCTTGCCTTAGTCCGAAGGCATTTTGCCAGGAAATCCAAAATACAGGTGTCTATGTGTCCAACAAATTTCTTAAGTTCATGAAATCAAAACCTTGATGAGATTTTCATAGATTAGACGTAGAGTCTAAGGAATTAAACCCACGATAAATAGTGTAGATTCCACACGTCGTCGAGAATAAGTTTAGAAGGTTTCGTTTGTCGGGGAGAATCAAAGAGTCAAATATAAGTTTAGGGAGACAAGTAACAAAGTTTAAATATTTACAAGGCAATCCTATGCTAAGACATCAAGTTGCACATAAGAAGGCATAGCATTATGTAGCATGTGAACCATATGTATATTTACAAGAAGATGAATATCATTCTATAAGGTTCATGCATAAACAATAGTCTAGGTCACCATTTCTAATAACCTAAATCCCAATAGTTATGGGCTCTGATACCAATCTGTCACACCCCAACCTTAACGGCGGAAACGTCGAGATGTGAGAGTGAAGATCGTTCACAGCCACATAACGCTATTATTAAATCCAAATATATTATTCATAAGTTTCAAAGGTAACATTACAAACATAAATCTCAAATAAAGAAATTAACAAGCATAATAAGAAATATAACAAGCTCATTTATTTATTTAACTAGGTCCATTCCTATGTGTGAACAAGCTTGAAAAGTGGCGATCAAACTTGAGTATTTCCTGAAACATATTAAAAATAAAAGGTTAACAATAATGTTAGTGAGATTTCTATAGTTTTCAATACATAAGTATATAAAAGATGGCAATTCATGTTGTAAATTAGAGAACAAAGTAACTAGGGATGTAAGACAGAATGCACAATCAAACCTTGACAAAGTTTTACAAGTCTTAAACATTTACAAGTATATACGATTAGCTAAGTGTACTTGGATCAACCAAGCAGGCTTGTCAGGCCTATAGATCTATGACGTCGCTAGGCTAGCAATAGTTAATGATTGTATATATATTCGACATTACATGGTAGCTACAAGGTTCAACTAACCAAAACACACAATTAAATTGTCATAAGTTTACAAGAATCAAACATTTACAAGTGCAATGATTATAACGTAACATGTTTCACCCCAAAGTGTGAAAATATGAAAAAGGGGGTATAGAAATACTCACCTGACGTATATGTGTATAAGATAATAATAATAAGGATTAAACGATGTTCCAACGAATTCTTTTACAAGGTACCTAAACGTATTTATTAAAAGGTTAAAGGGCGTACCTGGTGCTGGAAAGAGCTCCCGTGTTTTCGCAGGGTCCAGGGAGGGTCCGTCCCATTAAAGTTCAATAATAAGATTAACAATTATACGTGAATTAGGGTTTCAATTGGTATTTGAGTGTTTATATAATAAAATAATGAATCGTTTATGTTTTGATTCAATAAAGATGAAATAAATCAATTGAGATTGAGCATAATAAGGAATGATTCACTAATTTAATTTATTGATTTAATAAATATTAAGTATATTGTGTGAAAAGAAATAATTAATTTAATAATTAATTATTTAAAAATTGATAAAGAGAGTTAATTGAATACTTATTTAAATGACTTTAAAATTATTTAAAAATCATTTTATAAAGTTTTAAACTTCTAAATGATTTATTCTAAAAATTTTATAATACAAGATTTTAGTAATAAGAATAAAGTATAATATATTATTTTATAAGTTTTAATAGTTTAAATAAAAGTCTAAGAAATAAATTTATTAACTAGTTATGGCATAACATGATCAAGTGAATAGATGAATACTTAATTAAAATAGTTATTATTATTTATATAATTAATTATTTAAAGTATTCGTAACATGTAGGTTTAAAGTGTTTTGAAATAATTCAAGTATGAGCTATAATATATTTATAACATATAAATGACTTAATAATATTTTTATAGCCTTTTTATTCTTTAAAAAGTAATTAAATTTAAGAATTATATGTTTTAAAAAAAATCCTTAAAAAAAACTTAATAATGCCTTAAATGCTTTAGTTAGCAAAATAATTTTTATTTAGATTTATTAATATAATATTAATTTTCAGAATAAAAAAATGTAAAAAAACAATAAAAACAAAAAGGTGGCAGAGGCCCGGTTCGAACCCAGGACCTCATGCCTAGCATTGCTACTGACTACCAGTCGGGCTAAGGCCCATATGTGTTTAAAGTTCTCTTTAAATTCTTTTAAACATTAATTGCTTAAATCCCCCAAATCAACATGAACCCTAGTTTGATATCGATCCAAATTGAACATCAAATCGATGTTAATAGCCGAATCAATATTGGGGCTTTTAATCCCCAAATGAAACCGAGTATGGGTGGGTGTTTAATTACCCGAAAGAGGACTACATCGATGTTATAGGATGATGAACTAGTCGCAACCCCGATGGGGTATGTTTCAAGATGCAAACGTTGTTGATATTCCAATTAACTTCATGTACAGATTCCTAGAGTCATTCCGATCAAAAGCCCCTTATCAATTTGGTTTTATGCTGCTCAGAAAACGAGTTTGGTTGTGTTGCAGGTTCGAAACGAAGGTTGTAATCGATAGTGATGTGTTGTTGTATTGTAGATACAATTGCGAGTTCCATTAGTTTAAGAGCATCGATTTTATGATTTTCCCTCGATTATTAAAGCACTACTTGATCAGTTCGAGTCGAATGAGTTCGTAGTTTGTATGTAGATTACGGTTTCGAGTTGGCATTGTTTAACGGGTGTTTAATCCAAATTAATTTGGGTGTCTGATTCGAAACCGTCATGCAAAGATTAAGAAACGGTTTAATTGCACTTTAATCGGGCGTTTTGGTCAATTAGTGGTCGCCGGAGCTGCGACCGGAATAGAGGAGTCCGACGTGGAAGAAGGTCGGCGGCGGGGTTGGGTTTGTAAGTTTAAAACTTACACATTGGCCCCTTGTAGTTTGAAGTGTTATTATTTTATGCAATTATCTTTCTTTTAAAGTTTAAAAAATAACAAAACACTCCCTTAAACTTAATTTAACTTTAAGTTTTAAACACCTTATGTTTGTTAACTTTATAAATTGTTATAAGTATTATCATTATTATTAATTTTATCATTATTGTTACTATTACTATTATTGTTAATATTGTTATTATTATTATTGCTATTTATTCTTATTAAGATTATTATTATTATTACTATTATATTAGTTATTATTATTATAATTTATCATTAATATTATTACTAATATTATTACTATTATTATTATTATTAATGTCTTCATTATTTATTGTCATGTTCAAGTTAAATAATTAAATTATTTATGTCCAAATAATAAAAGAAATTAAGGACAACTAATAAGTAAGCAAAAATCAAACCCTCAAACTTCATAAATGGCATAAAAGATCCTTACAAGAATATAACAAAGTTAACTTTTAGTAAATGAAAAACCAAAAGGTTACATAGGTGGTGGTGGAGACGGTAGTGGGAGGGATGGAGGAGTTTGTTGAGATTCTAGAAGGGTGGTGATGGTTGCAGGTGGTGATGGTCACTGGTGGCAGCAGCGTCGTAGCAGGGGCAATGGTGGTGGCTGGTGCTTAAAGATGATGCTTAAAGATGAAGATGAGTGGATGATGGTGGTGGCTGGAAGAGCAAGTGGTGGTGAGTTTAGGGTAAGGGGTGAAGAATGGTAAGTAGAGAGAGATATTAGAGAGAAAGAGATAGTGATTTATAGATAACTTTAGTTTTTTATATTTGTATATTAAAGTAACAATAGAAATCTAAGGGTATATTTGTTTTTTTACATCCATTTTGTCACATCCTCAATTTCCACACACGGGGTTTTACCGCTAAGCATGTGACATAACCAGGATCTCAGATAAGCATCAGTTACACCAAACGACTCGACAATTACAAATCATATAAGTTGCTTAGTAATAATGAATTAAACCAACTTGTATTTAAGTATTGCGGAAGCGAAAATAGGAAAACATTTAACAACGGTTTTGGAACACGCAAGCACGCGTCCAATCCAATTTATGAAAAGTAAATGAATTTAAATCTTGATAACAGTTTGGGGTGAATGCGGAATGACATGCAGTGGATGTTGTGCTTCTAAACGTGCCACATCAATGTCCTGAGAGAAAACATGCAAATGTCAGTACAAGACTGGTGAGTTCACAGGTTTATCAGAAAACAGTAAGTATCAGTAATGAAATTCCCGGATTTAGTAATCAAAGCATATGATGGGTAGCTAGCCCATAGCAATCACTATGTGTATGAAGTCGCGACCGAGCTGACATATAATCAATAGTAATAATGTAGGCCCGGCTGTGGATTCCCCACCACAACACTATAAAACAGGCTAATCGTTCACCCTTTTGACCAGCTAGCACGACTAGCCCGGGCGGGGTATGTCAATCCCAGTAGATCTACTAATAATCACCTCGCTATTTGCATATTAACGGTCCGAAGGGCAAAGTATACAACATAGTATCATGTAACGCAGTATCACAAAAACCCAATGTAATGTAACGTTTATGAAAACAACATGTTTCTCTCCTCCAAAAAATAGTATAAAGTAAAAGTGGGGCTGTAAACTCACTTCGCAAATAAGTATAAGGATGATGATTATAAACGTTCCAACGCAATCCCTCACAAGGTACCTAAGAATATATATATATATATATATATATATATATATATATATATATATATATATATATATATATATATAAGTTTACAAGGTTTAAGTGTAAGGCCCCGTTCCCGGGCACCTCACAATTGGTCATTCACAGCATAAAACATACATATTATAAATTTAAGCAGCGGAATCAATTTGACAAAAACCCATTCATTTATTATAAACAATGTTGTTAAGCAATACATTCTAGTTCATGGGTCACAAAAGGATTTAGTTGAATGAATTACAAAACAACAGTATTGTCAAAACGTAAATGGATGTCAGTCTTGCCCGCCAAATAGCAATCCCTGAGTGCCATCATCAGCAACCTGTTACCTACCAACTGGAAAATACATAAAAGTCAGTGTTGCTGAGTGAGTTCTAGTTTTATAATTAAAATACTTTACTTTTCATTTCAAACCGTTCATTATTCATATGTGATCACACATCGTACGTACACGTAGGTAATATCATTATTATCTTCATCATCGTTTAATTCGTACTTTTATCATTATCCTTCCGAGTCTTTTGCGACACAGAGTCAATCACCTCGTTAGCAATCTTAATGATTGCCCTTTTTGTTCCTGTGAGTCTTTTGCGACACTGAGTCGCTCACCTCTATGGCAATCTCAAGGATTGCACTTATGCTGTGAGTCTTTTGCGACACCAAGTCGCTCACCTCTATGCCAATCACAAAGATTGACTTTCATCATGTGAGTCTTTTGCGACATCGAGTCGCTCACCTCTATATCAATCTCAAGGATTGACCCTGTGTGCATCCTTCGGGATAGCGAACCCGCATCACAGTTGAGCTAACACCTGCCAGGCGTGTGCACCTCCATTCATTTGCTTGCAAGACTTTCGTTCATTCATTTACGTTCCACTTTTCTTTATCATTAATCTTTCACTTTATTAATGATAATACTTCCTGTCTTGATCATGATCATACCACGTAGAGTCATACAATATTATTATTAATAAGCATATTAATAATAATAATAATAATAATAATAATAATAATAATAATAACATTAATAATAGCCCTAATCATAATATTAATTAAAATATTAAGAAAAGAGTCATCATGACATTCAAACATAATCATATGCATTTAATAAATCCTTAGTCAATAATCATGCGAAACCCTAACTGCACAGACTCCAAGAAAATTCTGTAAAAAATCTAAGTGTTTGGGCGTAAGAGCCCTGTTCAGACTTTTCATCATTATGTAGGCTCACCAGCCTACACTTAGAAATATTTTCACTTTGGGCGTATAAGCTATTTAGGCGTATGAGCACTGTTGGGACTCATGACCCCATACTTAGTCATCCAGTTAAATTTCTAGGCATATGACCACTGTTCAGACTCATGAGGCCACTGTTTTAGGCTTATCATCTCACAGTTAGACTTTTTAGCCTATTTTTCAGGCGTAAGAGCCCTGTTCAGACTCATCACCATATACTTAACTTATTTTCAAACACATAAGCACTATTGAGGCTCATGAGTCTTAGGCGTATTAGGTACTGTTTAGGCATATGAGAACTATTTGGACTCATAACCCTACTTAGTATATTTCTAAGGCAAATTTCTGGGCGTATGACTACTATTCCGACTTATCACCCTGTACTTAGTTTCTAAGTCATACTTTCAGGCATAAGAGCATTGTTTGCACTCATAACCCTTGTATAGGCGTATTAGCAGCCTGTTCACATATTTTTGAGCTATTCTCAGTCCCAAACATTTCATCACTTAGTTCTAGCATTCACATAGCATTCTAAGCATAAACTTAACATAAATATAACAATACATTTACCCAGAACATAGTCTACCAACATACACATGCACATAACATACGGGTAACATACCCAATCTCATAAAAATATGCATACATGTATTTTCCAGCCCCAAAATCATTTAAAAACATGTAAAAAGGGGATCTAGAAACTCACCTTGGTTGTTTTCGGGTTTGATACCCTCCCTCGAACTTCCCAGTCGTTTCTAACACCTAAAACACACACACACACATATACCACCGAACACACAAGAACATTTATAAGCACATAAACGGGTCTAGAATCATCTAAAGTATCAGAAATTCGAGAATTCTTACCAAAAACTTTGAACTTCTTGTTTTCTTCTAAAATTCCCGAGAATTTTCTGCTCTTTCTTCTTTCTCTCTCTAATTATCCGAATGAAAGTGTTATGCAGAGTGAAAATGGGCGGCCATGCCACCTTTTCACCAACTTTTTACCAACTTTTCCATTTTACACTTTTAACCCCTTATCTTTGGGTTGACATTCATTTCTCCCCTTCTCCCTTTTTCTATTATTCTTTTATTCGTCTTAATAAATTTTACGGGTGTTACAAGTCCACCCCCCTTATATGGGTTTCGTCCCCGAAACCTGTTATTCCTCAAACAGATGTGGGTAATGTTGTCTCATCTCCTCTTCAGTCTCCCACGTAGACTCGGATCCCTTCTTGTGCTTCCACTGTACACGCATAAGGGGAACCACTTTATTCCTTAACCTCTTTTCTTTACGATCAATGATTGCCACTGGTTGCTCCACGTAATTGAGTCGTTCGTCTACTTCAATGTCTTCCAGTGGGACAATCATATCTTCGTCAGCCAGGCACTTTCTCAGATGAGATACATGGAATGTGGGATGAATTCCAGTTAACTCATCTGGCAACTCAAGCCGATAGGCTACCTCTCCTACTCATGCGACAATTCGGAAAGGTCCTATGTATCTCGGGCTTAGCTTACCTCTTTTCCTGAATCTGATAATCCCTTTCCAAAGTGAGACCTTCAACATGACTCGGTCGCCAACCTTGAACTCTATTGGTCTTCGTCTTTTGTCAGCATACGACTTTTGTCTATCTTTCGCCGCCTTCATGAAGGCTTTGATCTTTTCCAACTTCTCAGTCGTAGCTTCGATCACCTCAACACCTCCTAACTCTTTCTGCCCAATGTCTCCCCAACACACGGGCGTCCTACATCTCCTACCGTATAGCATCTCGTAGGGTGGCATACCAATGCTGGCATGATAGCTATTGTTGTACGAGAATTCTGCTAACGGCAAGTGATCATCCCAACTTCCTCCAAAATCGATCATGCATGCTCGAAGCATGTCCTCGAGCGTCTGTATCGTCCTTTCAGACTGACCATCCGTCTGAGGATGATATGCTGTACTAATGTGTAGCCTCGTCCCCATTGCGTCGTGGAATCTTCTCCAAAACTTCGACTTGAACCGGGTGTCACGATCCGACATGATAGACACCGGAACGCCATGACGAGCTACGATCTCCTTGATGAACAGATCCGCCAATCTTTCGGATGAATACGTCTCGCGGATCGGTAGGAAGTGGGCACTCTTCGTCAAGCGATCAACTATCACCCATATAGCATCATACCCTTTCGGGGTACGTGGTAACTTCGTGATGAAATCCATGGTGATGTGCTCCCACTTCCACTCGGGTATATCCAATGGTTGGATCTTCCCGTAAGGTTTCTGGTGTTCTGCCTTTACTTGTAAACAAGTCAGGCACTTACTCATGTACTCCACCACATCGCGTTTCATGCCCGACCACCAGTAATCCTTCTTCATATCGTGGTACATTTTGGTAGCACCGGGGTGAATGGAGTATCGAGTCTTATAGGCCTCGTCCATAATCCTTCCACGTAGATCCCCGTGTCGAGGAATCCACATTCGTCCAAATCGGGTCTTAACACCAAGAGTGTTCTCACCCAATTCCGTAACTAGACCTCTCATCCTTTCGGAGTTAAGACGATCTTCTTTCAAAGCCTCGTCTTGGAACTCCTTAACCTGTGTCATCACGTCGGAGGTCATGATTAACTGATAAGCCTTCACCCGGATCGGCACGGGCCTTTCTTTTCAGCTAAGGGCATCTGCCACCACGTTGGGCATGCCCGGATGGTAATGGATTTCGCAGTCATAGTCCTTTATGAGTTCCAACCATCGCCTCTGCCTCATGTTCAGGTCCTTTTGCTCGAAAAAGTACTTCAAGCTTTTGTGGTCTGTGAAGATGGTGCACTTAGTCCCGTATAGATAGTGCCGCCAAATCTTCAACGCAAAAACCACCGCAGCTAGTTCTAGATCGTGCGTGGGATAGTTGACTTCATGGGTTTTTAGTTGTCGGGATACGTAGGCAATTACCCTTCCACGTTGCATTAATACACAACCTAGCCCAGAGTAGGATGCATCCGAATATACCACTAAGTCTTCACTTCCCTCGGGCAATGTCAAGACAGGAGCTTGTGTTAGTCTCGTCGTCAACACCTCAAAGGCACTCTCCTGCTCTTGACCCCACACGAACTTCACGTCCTTGCGAGTCAACTTCGTCAAAGGTGAGGCTATCTTGGAGAAGTCTTGAATAAATCTCCTGTAGTAGCCCGCCAATCCCAAGAAGCTACGAATCTCGGATGGCGTCTTTGGTGATTTCCATTGCATCACAGCCTCAACCTTTGTTGGGTCCACCATGATTCCCTCCACATTTAACACGTGACCCAGAAATTGCACCTCGCGTAGCCAGAAAGCACATTTAGAGAACTTAGCATACAGTTTATCCTTTCTCAAAGTCTCCAACACTTCCCGAATGTGATCGGCACGCTCTTCTTCGCTCCTCGAATAAATCAGGATATCATCGATGAACACAATCACTGATTTATCTAACATTGGCCGACACACTCAATTCATCAAATCCATAAAAGCTGTTGGCGCATTGGTCAACCCAAAAGACATGACGAGAAACTCGTAGTGACCATAGCGCGTACGAAAAGCTGTTTTAGGAATGTCCTGCTCCTTCACTTTCAACTGATGGTAGCCAGATCGAAGATCTATCCTCGAGAACCAACTGGCACCCTGGAGCTGGTCGAACAAGTCGTCAATCCTCGGTAACGGATACCGATTCTTTACCGTTAGCTTGTTCAACTCACGGTAGTGGATACACATTCTCATGCTACCGTCCTTCTTCTTCACAAATAAAACCGGAGCACCCCAAGGAGAGATACTCGGTCTGATAAAGCCCTTGTCAAGCAACTCTTGCAGTTGCTCCATCAACTCCTTCATCTCGGTCGGAGCCAATTGATACGGTGCCTTAGCGACAGGTTGGGCACCGGGTATCAAGTCGATCTGAAACTCGATTTCTCGGTCAGGTGGCAATCCCAACAAGTCTTCCGGGAACACATCTGGAAAATCACACACAACCGAAACATCGGATAGTTGTGGTGTTGGCGTTCCCATATCTTTCACATAACATAGGTAGGCGTTGCACCCACGCCTCATACACTTCCCCGCCACCGCCATCGAAATCACCTTCGGAATCATCGTTACCCGATCACCGTATATTGTCGCCAAACTTCCGTCAGATGCCGTCAGTCTAATCATCTTCTTACGACATACGATATTCGCTTCATAGGTTGCCAACCAATCCATTCCTAACTCTACATCAAACCCACCTAGGGGCATCACATGTAATCTAGCCGCAAACCTATGACCTTCTAACTCTATCGTACAGTCCTCTATCACATCAGTAACTCTAGTGGACTTACCAATAGCGGTTTCTACCTCAAAGGACTCATCAATGCATTTACTACTAACAGGCAGTTTAGCATAGAAAGTGGCAGACATAAAACTCCTACTAGCACCAGAAGCAAGAGTTTGATTTACTAGAAACGTACCTGACACAACATCGGGGTCCGTCCTAGCCTCCTCTCTGGTCATGGTGAAAGCTCTGGCACTTACCTTCTGCCCTTCAGCCCCGGCCGTCTTCTTCGCCCCGGAACTCTCCACCCTCGGCTTTCTGCAGTCTTTGCTCATATGGCCCGCCTCACCGCAGGTGTAACACCTCAGCTCCTTACAGTCTTTCAAGATGTGGCCCGGCTTCCCGCACTTGAAACACACGTTGAGCCCCATTCTGCACTCACCCGTATGCTCCTTCCCGCACTTGCCACACCTTTTAGGCCCTGAGCTTGATGACCCCACCCTACGGTCATCCATTCTCATCCTCTTGTTGTTCGGGGTAAAACCACCACGCCCGAACCGTTTTCCATTCTAGTTTCGGTCACCACCGCCCGCCTTCTTCGCCTCCGCATCTGCTATCTCCCTCTCATCATAGAGTCTCCCAGCCAAATCCACTGCCGACCTAAAAGTGCCCGGTCGGGTAGCAATCATGTGCCTACGAATATCGGCTGGCAGCCCCTGGATGTACCGGTTAATCTTTCGAGACACCGGCGTTACTTGATCTGGCACCAGCCTCGCCATCTCATTGAATTTGGTAGTGTATTGCTGGTGGGTCCTGGTTCCCGCCTCGAGTTGTAGGAACTCCCTCTCGATCTTATCGAGTTCCCTGTGAGGACATAACTCCACAATTACCAACTTCTTCAACTCGAACCACTTCATCTTCCCTATGGCCCTGCTGCCCTCAACTTGGACGATATTGTCCCACCAACATAGTGCTGAGTCAGTTTATGTCAAGTATAGTAAGTCCCTAATTACAGTGGCCAGTTATGATTAGCCACTTACTTTACTCTCCACATCCCAAGCACTTCCTATCCTGACTACATCAGCATCTAAATCTACTAAGAACACATAAATCACGTAGCACACGCACATAATACTGATTAACTTTTAAGAAAACAATACCTGATGGCACATGGCTACTTGGGCTGACATCCCTCTTCCCGTCCCATTTTCAGTTTAAGTTAAGGTTTATTAGGAAAATATTTACCCAATTCACTTAAACTTTGGCTCTGATACCAACTTGTAAGGCCCCGTTCACGGGCACCTCAAAGTTGGTCATTCACAGCATAAAACATACATATTATAAATTTAAGCAGCGGAATCAATTTGACAAAAACCCATTCATTTATTATAAACACTGTTGTTAAGCAATACATTCGAGTTCGTGGGTCACAAAATGATTTAGTTGACTGAATTACAAAACAACAGTATTTTTAAAACATAAATGGATGTCAGTCTTGCCCACCAAATAGCCATCCCCGAGTGCCATCATCAGCAACCTGTTACCTGCCAACTGGAAAATACATAAAAGTCAGCGTTGCTGAGTGAGTTCTAGTTTTATATTTGAAATACTTTACTTTTCATTTCAAACCGTTCATTATTCATATGTGATCACACATCGTACGTACACGTAGGTAATATCATTATTATCTTCATCATCGTTCAATTCATACTTTTATCATTATTCTTCCGAGTCTTTTTCAGAGTCACTCACCTCGTTAGCAATCTTAATGATTGCCCTTTTCGTTCCTGTGAGTCTTTTGCGACACTGAGTCGCTCACCTCTATGGCAATCTCAAGGATTGCACTTATGTTGTGAGTCTTTTACGACACCAAGTCGCTCACCTCTATGCCAATCACAAAGATTGACTTTCATCCTGTGAGTCTTTTGCGACACCGAGTCGCTCACCTCTATGTCAATCTCAAGGATTGACCCTGTGTGCATCCTTCGGGGTAGCGAACCCGCATCACAGTTGAGCTAACACGTGCCAGGGGTGTGCACCTCCATTCATTTGCTTGCAAGACTTTCGTTCATTCGTTTACGTTCCTCTTTTCTTTATCATTAATCTTTCACTTTATTAATGATAATACTTCCTGTCTTGATCATGATCATACCACGTAAAGTCATACAATATTATTATTAATAAGCATATTAATAATAATAATAATAGTAATAATAATAATAATAACATTAATAATAGCCCTAATCATAATATTAATTAAAATATTAAGAAAAGAGTCATCATGACATTCAAACATAATCATATGCATTTAATAAATCCTTAGTCAATAATCATGCGAAACCCTAACTACACAGACTCCAAGAAAATTCTGTAAAAATTCTAAGTGTTTGGGCGTAAAAGCTCTATTCAGACTCTTCATCACTATGTAGGCTCACCAGCCTACACTTAGAAATATTTTCACTTTGGGCGTATAAGCTATTTGGGTGTATGAGCACTGTTGGGACTCATGACCCCATACTTAGTCATCCGGCTAAATTTCTAGGCATATGACCACTGTTCAGACTCATGAGGCCACTGTTTTAGGCTTATCATCTCACACTTAGACTTTTTAGCCTATTTTTCAGGCGTAAGAGCCCTGTTCAGACTCATCACCTTATACTTAACTTATTTTCAGACACATGAGCACTATTAAGGCTCATGAGTCTTAGGCGTATTAGGTACTCTTTAGGCATATGAGAACTATTTAGACTCATGACCCTACTTAGTACATTTCTAAGGCAAATTTCTGGGCGTATGAGTACTATTCAGACTTACCACCCTGTACTTAGTTTCTAAGTCATACTTTCAGGCATAAGAGCACTGTCTGGACTCATAACCCTTGTATAGGCGTATTAGCAGCCTGTTCATATATTTTGAGCTATTCTCAGTTCCAAACATTTCATCACTTAGTTCTAGCATTCACATACCATTCTAAGCATAAACTTAACATAAATATAACAATACATTTACCCAGAACATACTCTACCAACATACACATGCACATAACATACGGGTAACATACCCAATCTCATAAAAACATGCATACATGTATTTTACAGCCCCAAAATCATTTAAAAACATGTAAAAAGGAGATCTAGAAACTCACCTTGGTTGTTTTCGGGTTTGATACCCTCCCTTGAACTTCCCAATCGTTTCTAACACCTAAAACACACACACATATACCACCGAACACACAAGCACATTTATATGCATATAAACGGGTCTAGAATCATCTAAAGTATCAGAAATTCGAGAATTCTTACCAAAAACTTTGAACTTCTTGTTTTCTTCTAAAATTCCCGAGAATTTTCTGCTCTTTCTTCTTTCTCTCTCTAAATATCCGAATGAAAGTGTTGTGCAGAGTGAAAATGGGCGGCCATGCCACCTTTTCACCAACTTTTTACCAACTTTGCCATTTTACACTTTTAACCCCTCATCTTTGGGTTGACATTCATTTCTCCCCTTCTCCCTTTTTCTTTTATTCTTTTACTCGTCTTAATAAAATTTACGGGTGTTACATTAAGTTTAATATTAACTTTAACGAATTGACGAGGATTAGGGTTTCAAGTGGAATTTGGGGTTTTTTATAAATAAGATTAGTTATCAAAATCATATATATTTTAATACAATAAAAGAAAAACTTAATTAATCCTTTTATGATAATTTATGAAGTTATAAGAAATTAAATTCTTATAATGATTAGTTATAAAATGTAAATAAAATTTTATAATTGATGTAATTAAAAGATAACGTAATGATTAATAATAATTTAGTGATTTCAACTATTTAAAGTTTATTTTTATAAAAATAAACTAATTATAACATTTGTTAATCATATTTTATATAAAAATTATTAAGGTGTTTAAAGAAATAATTTTACAGAAAATCATTAGATAACTTTTAAAATAAACAAAGTTTATAAAATTGATTTTTATAATTTTTAGGAATTTTCTGTAATTTTTAAAAGGTTGAAAAAGCCTAAAAAATATGTTGGGGATAGCCGGGTTCGAACCCGGGACCTCCCGTGTGATATGTGCGCGTGTAACCAGTAAACCAAGGTCGTGGCCGCGGTTTACTTTGGTTTTGTAATCTTTTAAACACCAATAGCAAACCTTCCCCAATTCATATAAACCCTAGATTCTTGGAACCAAATTCGAAGCATCAAACGATGTTGATTCCAAAATTAAACATGGGGCTTTTGTTCTCAATATTGAAATGAGTATAATGGTGTGTTTAATTACCGAATTGAATTCAAATTGATGCAAAAGGTACCAAGAACAGGTCGTGGCTTATGCAAGAATCGATTTCAGTGGCAAAAGTTGATGATAATTCAATTAACTTTGTGAATAGCTTCCTGTGATGCCCTTGATGCAAAGCCCTCTGCCAATTTCGTCTCACGTTGCTTGAAAGATGGTCCTCGACTAACTTGCAGGTTCGCGGCAGTGAGGGTGATCGATGGTGGTGTTTGTGTGATTCTCAGATGAAATTACAAGTTGTGTTAGGTTAGGATTCGTTAAATGATTGTTCATGTTTGATTAATTGCATTATTATAAGTGTTAGTGCGCGATCGTGGCCAGGTTGTTCGGCCGAAAGTGGGGTGGGTGGGTTTGGTTGTCAATCGCACTAACCGACTTCAAATTTTCAAATCATGGATTCGAATCTTTCACGTGATACGGTCGGGAATGTTTGATTGGGTTGGATCCACGTAATTTTTGGTGTTTGGGCTCGCCGGAGTGTTGGCCGGAATGTGGCCGGAAAGTCGAGAGAAGAAAAGGGGCGGGAGGTTGGGTTGTAAATTTTAAAATTACACCAATGGTCCCTGCAGTTTGTATTGTTTATCATTTTATGTCAAAAGTTTTTAAAATAAGTTTTAAATATTACATTTTCAACCCAAAACTTTTAGGATTTAGTTTTTAATATTAAATTTTATTACTAGTATTATTATTATTATTATTATTATTATTATTATTATTATTATTATTATTCATATTATTATTATTATTATAATTATTGAAATTTTTGGAATTAACCTCAACGTATTAAACTTAATTGTTCATAAAATTAACTTTTAATTAATAAAAATTCGAGATGTTACACATTTAATAGAAAAAATGGATGGGTGTTAACGTCCTGGACTTGATTGTGACTAATCTCAAACCATAGTAATTAAATCAGGCGTTTATAAACTATTTGAGGAAAATGGTTATAACCACCAAACCACAGGGACCAAAAGCGTAATATACTCTAAAATTTATGAATTATGTAATTGTTTTCCTTGATTTTCTTTGGGTTTTAAATAACTATTGGTTTTCTCAGAAACTATCTTATATATATATATATATATATATATATATATATATATATATATATATATATATATATATATATATATATAAGGAATGTATGATGATTTATTAAATGAGTCGCAATTGTTTAACAATTTGACAACGATGCTCACTTGTCATTAATAAAATTATACATGCTATTGCAATCCAAAACATGCATTTTATAAAAAAACATTCCAACGTATGAATAGATTCATAACAAATTATAACATGATTTATGTTGATAACTATGTGGAACCCACTATAGTAGAAAACGTATATGGTTAATTAATTTATAACAAGCTATATTATGCCTTATCATACCAAATTATCTCATCCATTAAGGATGTAAAAGAAAATAAACCAAACCGGAGCTTGTTTAAGTTGAACTCAAAGTGTGCCTTTAACTTGCATAGTAACTCATAGCCCGCTTGAGTCATCTAAATCCTTGTTAATTATTTATAGTGTAAACTATTATTTTGGTCCATGTGGTTTGGTCATTTTAACCATTTGAGTACTAAAAAGAATTTTTAACAAATCAAGCCCTATGATTTGTATTATATAACTCTTTCAGTCCAATACACTAGCAGAGTTAGATTTTTCAAATAGTTTATAATTAAATGACCAAAATGCCTTTGGACTGTAATAGTTATTTTTAATAACCTCGGGGACCAAAAACGTAATTTACTCTCTCACGGAAACATATTATGTATATATATATGATATATTATATATATATATATATATATATATGATATATTATATATGATATATTATATATTATATATTATATATTATATATTATATATGATATATTATATATTATATATGATATATGATATATATATATTATATATTATATATTATATATTATATATTATATATTATATATTATATATTATATATTATATATGATATATTATATATTATATATTATATATTATATATGATATATGATATATTATATATTATATAATTGTAACATCCTGGGTTTTCAGGATCAGATGTAATAGTTAAAATAAAATAAATATGAACTTTACATTTTGTATATTGTTAAACGAGTAAATAATGAGTGAAATAACTATTGTAAATTTTAAAGTTTAATATATTATTAAGAGTAGAATTTAGGGTCATAATCGTGGTGGGTGTTAAGTAGTCTAACCTTGGTTAGGCATGGACTGATCAACCATGTTTAAACAAGGTAAAGGTTATCTAAAACCAATCATGATTATTATTAGAAAATACTTTATTAGTTGCTAAAACTTGCTCCAATTCTAATCAGGAACGCAACTCAGAAACTGTCTATTTGTCTCAGTAATACTTAAAGACCAAGGTGAGCTCCTCTGAACTGTTTTTTAAAACGGGATGTGATGTTCTGATAACTGGTAATAATTGTAGAATTGACTATCAATAGCATCTATGATATGTGGCAATGCTTGATAGGATGCTTGAGGGCTGCTTGTATGATTCTGCTTTAGCTAGTGGAGTTTGTATACATAGCCTGGTTATGTGAATTTATACTGTGCATACTCTGTTCCTATCTGTTTGCCATGGCTGTATCTGCTTGATGCAATAGTCAATAATAACATGTTTTGAATTTTGAAAAATGCCATGTTTATGAACTCACAAGCTTTATACTGAGTCCCAAATGTTTTCTATTTTATGGACACACATCCTAGGTGCCAAGAGATTGCAGAAATTGGAGATTACAGGCTAGTTTACGAGGAAATAGAGGTCTAGAGCGCTATTGAAGATTCAGATCTCTAATATAGTTAAATTGATGTAATGGTTTTATCTAAGCATGACAAATATAATGTTTGTTTTGGATGTATAATCAAAGTTAGACTTCCGCTGTGAATTTGGATTACTATGTGTTCTGTATATCCGATGCGTAATGCCCCCAGGGTATGCCCTGGGAGGCGGGCGTTACAAGTTGGTATCAGAGCCATAGTTTAAGTGAATTAGGCATTATCAGTTAGTGTCTAAACTTAAACTAAGATGGGAAGACTACGTAGATTGGCAAACGAGTCAAGTAACATGATGATATATAAGAAGAGTTAGATATGTGTTAAGCATATAGTGAAAGATAATTAGAATACATAAATAATGTAAAAGGCTAATAGTAATTAGCTAATGTTATTAAGGATTTACATTCGTAAATTATGTTTTGGTTTGCTATCGGTTACGTTTACCTAAACATAAGAAGTAGATTAATAGCGTTGATCAAGAATTGAAGAAAACATACACCTTTACGGATAGTCTTATGTTAATTAGTCTAATTAACCAAAGTGACTAGGCAAGACAAATAACGATTAGTAATAGTCAAATACATTATAAAATATAATGTTCAGGAAAACAAGCTAACAGGAATGTTGTAAGGCCCCGTTCTCGGGCACCTCACAGTTGGTCATTCACAGCATAAAACATACATATTATAAATTTAAGCGGCGGAATCAATTTGACAAAAACCCATTCATTCATTATAAACACTGTTGTTAAGCAATACATTCTAGTTCATGGGTCACAAAATAATTAGTCGAATGAATTACAAAACAACAGTATTGTCAAAACATAAATGAATGTCAGTCTTGCCCGCCAAATAGCCATCCCCGTGTGCCATCATCAGTAACCTGTTAACTGCCAACTGGAAAATACATAAAAGTCAGCGTTGCTGAGTGAGTTCTAGTTTTGTAATTAAAATACTTTACTTCTCATTTCAAACCGTTCGTTTTGCATATGTGATCACACATCGTACGTACACGTAGGTAATATCATTATTATCTTCATCATCGTTCAATTCGTACTTTTATCAGTATTCTTCCGAGTCTTTTGTGACACTGAGTCGCTCACCTCTATGGCAATCTCAAGGATTGCACTTATGCTGTGAGTCTTTTGCGACACCAAGTCGCTCACCTCTAAGCCAATCACAAAGATTGGCTTTCATCCTGTGAGTCTTTTGCGACACCAAGTCGCTCACCTCTAAGCCAATCACAAAGATTGACTTTCATCCTGTGAGTCTTTTGCGACACCAAGTCTCTCACCTCTATGTCAACCTCAAAGATTGACCCTGTGTGCATCCTTCGGGGTAGCGAACCCGCATCACAGTTGAGCTAACACCTGCCAGGGGTGTGCACCTCCATTCATTTGCTTGCAAGACTTTCGTTCATTCATTTACGTACCACTTTTCTTTATCATTAATCTTTCGCTTTATTAATGATAATACTTCCTGTCTTGATCATGATCATACCACGTAGAGTCATACAATATTATTATTAATAAGCATATTAATAATAATAAATAATAATAATAATAATAACAACATTAATAATAGCCCTAATCATAATATTAATGAAAATATTAAAAAAAGGTTATTATGACATTCAAACATAATCATAAGCATTTAATAAATCCTTAGTCAAAAATCATGCGAAACCCTAACTGCACAGGCTCCATGAAAAATTCTGTAAAAATTCTAAGTGTTTGGGCATAAGAGCCCTGTTCAGACTTTTCATCACTGTGTAGACTCACCAGCCTACACTTAGAAATATTTTCACTTTGGGCGTATAAGCTGTTTGGGCGTATGAGTACTGTTGGGACTCATGACCCCATACTTAGTCATCCGGCTAAACTTTCTAGGCATATGACCACTCTTCAGACTCATGAGGTCACTGCTTTAGACTTATCATCTCACACTTAGACTTTTTAGCCTATTTCTCAGGCGTAAGAGCCTTGTTCAGACTCATCACCTTATACTTAACATATTTTCAGACACATGAGCACTGTTGAGGCTCATGAGTCTTAGGCGTATTAGCACTGTTTGGGCATATGAGATCTATTTGGACTCATGACCCTACTTAGAATATTTCTAAGGCAAATTTCTGGGCGTATGAGCACTATTCAGACTTATTACCCTGTACTTAATTTTCTAAGTCCCAAATTTCAGGCATATGACTACTGTTTGGACTCATGATCCTTGTTTAGTCGTATTAGCAGTCTGTTTATGTTTTTCCAAGTCGTTTTCCAGTCTCCAAACATCATATTACCTAGTTCTAAATATGCACATACAATTCCAGGCATAAACTTAACATAAGCATAACAATACATTTACCCCGAACATATTCTACCAACATACACATGCATATAACATACGGTTAACATACCCAATCTCATAAAAACATACATACATGTATTTTCCAGCCCTAAAACCGTTTGAAAACATGCAAAAAGGGGATCTAGAAACTCACCTTGGTTGTTTTCGGGTTTTATACTCTTCCTTGAACTTCCCGAATGTTTCTAACACATAAAACACGCTAAAACATACAACCCGAACATGCAATAACACATATGAGCACGTAACCGAGACTAGATCGACCAAGAATAACTTAAAACACAAAATTTTACCTTAAAACTTCAAATTCTTCTTCTTTCTCGCTCTAAAACTCGAATTCCCTGCTCTTTCTCTCTCTTAAAATATCAAATGAAAGGATGTGCAGGATGAAAATGGGCGGCCATGCCCCCTTTTCACCAACTTTTACCAGTTTTGCTTCTTTTTACACTTTTGGTCCCTAAACTTTGGGTTGACCTCCATTTCCCCCTTTTTCCCTTTTCTTTTATTCCTTTATTCCCTTTTTAATAAAAATTACGGGTGTTACAAGTCCACCCCCCTTATATAGGTTTCGTCCCCGAAACCTGTTATTCCTCGAACAGATGTGGGTAATGTTGCCTCATCTCCTCTTCAGTTTCCCACGTAGACTCGGATCCCTTCCTGTGCTTCCACTGTACACGCACAAGAGGAACCACTTTATTCCTTAACCTCTTTTCTTTACGATCAATGATTGCCACTGGCTGCTCCACATAATTAAGCCGCTCATCTACTTCAATGTCCTCCAGTAGAACAATCATATCTTCATCAGCTAAGCACTTCCTCAGATGAGACACATGGAATGTGGGATGAATTCCACTTAGCTCATCTGGCAATTCAAGTCGATAGGCCACCTCTCCCACTCGTGCGATGATTCGGAAAGGTCCTATATATCTCGGGCTTAGCTTACCTCGTTTCCCGAATCGGATAATGCCTTTCCAGGGCGAGACCTTTAACATGACTTGGTCACCAACCTTGAACTCTATCGGTCTTCGCATCTTGTCAGCATACGACTTTTGCCTATCTTTCGCCGCCTTCATGAAGGCTTTGATCTTTTCTAACTTCTCGGTCGTTGCTTCAACTACCTCGACACCTCCCAGTTCCTTCTGCCCAATGTCTCCCCAACATACGGGCGTCCTACATCTCCTACCGTACAGCATCTCGTAGGATGGCATGCCAATACTGGCATGATAACTGTTGTTGTACGAGAATTCTGCCAACGGTAAGTGATTATCCCAACTTCCTCCAAAATCGATCACGCACGCTCGAAGCATGTCCTCGAGTGTTTGGATCGTCCTCTCAGACTGACCATCCGTCTGAGGGTGATATGCTGTACTGATGTGTAGCCTCGTCCCCATTGCATCATGAAATCTCTTCCAAAACTTGGATGTAAACCGGGTGTCGCGATCAGACACAATAGACACCGGTACACTATGACGAGCTACAATTTCCTTGATGAACAGATCCGCCAATCTTTCGGATGAGTACGTTTCGCGGATCGGTAGGAAGTGAGCACTTTTCGTTAAGCGATCGACTATCACTCATATAGCATCATACCCTTTCGGGGTACGTGGTAACTTCGTGATAAAGTCCATTGTGATGTGCTCCCACTTCCACTCGGGTATATCCAACGGTTGGATCTTCCCGTAGGGTTTCTGGTGTTCTGCCTTTACTTGTAAACAAGTCAGGCACTTGCTCACGTACTCCACTACGTCACGTTTCATACCCGGCCACTAGTAATCCTTCTTCATATCGTGGTACATTTTGGTAGCACCGGGGTGAATGGAGTATCGAGTCTTAAGGGCCTCGTCCATAATCTTTCCACGTAGATCCCCGTACCGACGGATCCACATCCGTCCGAATCGGGTCTTAACACCAAGGGTGTTCTCGCCCAATTCTGTAACTAGACCTCTCATCCTTTCGGAGTTAAGACGATCTTCTTTCAAAGCCTCGTCTTGAAACTCCTTAACCTGAGTCATCACATCAGAGATCATAATTAGTTGATAAGCCTTTACCCGAATCGGCTCGGGCCTTTCCTTTCGGCTAAGGGCGTCTGCCACCATGTTGGCTTTGCCCGGATGGTAATGGATTTCGAAATCATAATCCTTTATTAGTTCCAACCATCGCCTCTGCCTCATGTTCAGATCTTTCTGCTCGAAGAAGTACTTCAAGCTTTTGTGGTCGGTGAAGATTGTGCACTTCGTCCCGTATAGATTGTCACATCCCGGCGGAAGCGTGAACGAGACGGATGGAATGTGACTAGCTTTTATCAGAGTGCAGAGGTTTATATTATATAAACATAGATATAACATAACACAGACATGATTTTATTACTTAGTATTCGAGATTACATCTTTTACATAATATATCAAAATTTATGTAATCAATTACAACTAAGTTACAGCATGCTTAAAATCTATGAAAATGTGCGTCCACGTACACAGCCCCGTCCACGGTCAGTGTTACACAGACTCGTCCCACTACTTCGCCCCAATCATCGTGAACCTCAAAGCTGAAATCAAATGTATTACTCCTTTCCTGAAAAAGTACACTTAAACCAGTCAACAAAAATGTTGGTGAGAATATAGGTTTAATCCAGACAGAATATTTTGTTGATGTATCCATTACGACCAAACCTGCTCACAACATAATCATACTGTCACGAAATAATCAAAATCAGATAATATTACATCCTAACCCCCATTCGGTTAGATGCAGGAAAATAGTAGCAACCCTCATCTGGTTGGTACAAATATCTTCCTAAGTAGCTGCTACTAATATTATTGACCGGTTCCTCATTCGAACTAATGGTTGTGTCGGAAATGACAGTAAGCAAACAAAATATTTTCAAAATAACACATCAACGCAAAATGTATACTTTTCCCCCAAAACGTTACGGAATACCAAACGGTTGAAAATGGGGCTATGAACTCACCGTGTCTTCTCACTTGATGTCACACCCTCAAAATCCACGTGCGGAGTTTTACCACGAGGCGTGTGAACAAACCAGGATCACAGTCAATAGTTACTCGGAACGACTCTATATGCTACGTTTAATGTAAATCAACCAGAGTTTAAACTTTAAAAGACATGCGGAAGCGTAAAGTAAATAAAACAATCCCAAAACATATGAAAGTACCATATGGCAAAACAAGTGCCAACCAAATAGTTTAAACCATAAGTAAAAGACGGGTAGTTATAAATCTCTAAAAAGATATGCATGCTGACTCGTGAAGTGCTCCTATCAGCAATCCAGCTTAATGACCTGAGAATAGCATACTAAAAAGTCAACACATGGTTGGTGAGTTCAAGAGTTTGCGCATAAACATAACAGTTTATCATGTGTGTATAAACATAACAATTTATCAAGTGGGTATAAACATAACAGTTTATCAGTAACGTATAATTAAGCATGTGCATTGTAATAGCTAGCTAGTCCATTAACAAACGATATTAATACATAGTGATTTCGACATTGAAGCTGACTGTGTTATGTTTGCCTCCCGTCACGACTTCACCATATCGTGACGAATAATCATAGGACAAATTGCACCCGGTTGACCTCGAGTCACACAGGTGGGGCTCGTCAGACCCAGTAGCACTACCCAAGTTTCCCCGCTATCCAATATTAACAATTCGAAAGTGTGAGGACTTTATCATAATAAATAGCACTATATTAATATCATACACATCTTAAGTATATAAAGTGTTGTAAAATTTACCAGTATGCTATCTCCCCCAAAAGAGATTTAATAAAACAGTGGGGCATGAACTCACCTGATACGCGTGTTAGACAAGTAAGGTTTGACTTGACAAGGACGAGTGGAAAGACAACCTTCAAAGGTTACCTAGAACACACAAGTACATAAGTACATGTACACAAAAATCCTAAGAGGAACCTTAAGTGTTCTACAAACAAGAACTCAAGGTTCTATAAAAACAACATACATGTGACCTAGTTGACCAGTTTGACCCGTTGGTGACATTATGCGTTGTAAACCATTTAAGTATACATGTTTAACATTCCAATGAATCATATTTGGTGCTACATTCCCAATACATTGCTTAAATCATCATACTATGCACATATCATACAAGTTGTCCAATTCCTTAGCATCTAGCATGCTCAGTGTGTTCATAACATAACTAGTGTATCATATAACAGGTTAGATCATGCATAACCTACTTATATGACCTATAGCTATGATTTAGCATATATGGGTCAAAACAGATAATTTACCAAAAAGTCATCCATACTATCCACAACTCATACAAGATGCCCAATACATGCAACATGCATTAACATAATCAATTCCAGTCCCAAACATGATGTCCTAGTTACTAATCAACATACTAAACCATACATGACCATCAAAGTGCAATAATCACCCAATAACCAAATAAACATTCCATACAACCCAGTTAACAGATTCTACCACTTTAGACATTCATAATAATCACTCTAGCATGATCCTAAAACCATGAATAAGCCAAATTACCAATTTCCAAGGTTCATGCACAATAAAGTTTCCCTTTTGGGAAAGTAATACCCAAAAGTCTAGTAAACACACAACGTGTATCCAATTCATCATTAAGATACTATTTCAAGTTCATAACATTCATACTAACATGCTAACCACCTCCAAATATCCAAATTCCCAAACATCATACACAAAAGTTTCTACTTTTAGTAAGTCATGATCAACATCACAATTTCATGGATTTTCTTGCACAATTCAATTAAACTAACGTCTAAGCATTACATCTAGCATCTTAGAATCATCAAATCATAAATTCCAAGAACCAAAAAGTTTCCTCTTATGGCAATGTATGAACTAGATGATCAAACCCTAGATTTCTTGCAAAATCAACATCATTCAACATTCATATAACCTAACTAACATCATATAACCATCTAACAATCATCAATTTCATCCATAAACACACTAATTTCGGATTAGGGTTTACATTCAACAAGGTTCATGATCCAATCATTACAAACGTGTTATTCATGCATAATCAACGTTAAACAACATGTAATCAATTCAACTAACATACTAACATCAACAAACATCAAGATTTCAGCCCCCAAGAACATCAATTTCGAATATAAGATTCGGCCAAGATGAGAAATCATGGAAAAACATGAAAACCAACCTTCAATTCGTGCAAGGCAACAATGTTTGATGTTTCTAATGCCTTCAAACACTTGAAATCGATCCAACTCAATGCTCTTTTGCTTGTTCCTGGTCGAATTTCGCAAGGGGAAGTGCTGGGACTGCTGATCGCGATCGTAAGGGGATGTGGGGAGGCTAGGGTTGGTTTTTGTTTAATCCAATTTACAAGAATGCCCCTTCCAAACCTTGTATTTTTATTTTTTTATAAAGACTAAGCTTTTAACTTCTTTTTAAGGTGTTTTTAACCATCTAACAAATATATAAACTAGTAATAACCATTATATATTTTTATCCTTATAAAACACGCAACGTACGAATTAACACGCGCGTTTCCGCGTTACGCGATAAAATTCTCAAATAGTCTTTAAATCGCGTAAAAATATAAACATAACATAATAATCATCTTTTCAACTAGATTATTATTAAATTAACATTATTAATTATTTTTAAGTCACCAACGTCAAACGACAACTAGTGTGTGCTTACGACACGTGTATGCAAAACTTAACGGAACTAACGGAGTTTGGTAACGGAAAATTACCGGATGTCACACTTGAACCTAATAAAATAGTTCATAGTGTTAGACAATACTTCAATATTTTTCTGGTTTTCATTGACTGTAAAAATTAATAAAAACACCTTTGGGTTTCTAAAAATTCTTAAGTCATAATAGTTTGTGATTTATTCAAAAATCACACAAAATAGCTATTGATGTCCAAAAATCACCAAATTTGGTAGAACATAAGTTTGGATAGTTTGTAGCTTTCCAAAATTGTTATGACATTAAATTCTTCATAAATTATTTCCCACAAATCCCACAATATTCTCAATATTCATCATAATACCTTCTGCTATCCAATAATTCCTCAATATTTCATAGAATTTTTTCCAAAAAGTCAGTAACATCACATAATTTTTATAGAATCCAGCTCTTGCCATATTATTTTCTGTAAATTTCATAATATTCCTATAAATAGTTAAAAACAGCTTCTGTTCACGAAAAAAACCCACAATTCTACAGAAGACTTCTTATACAAAACCAAGTATCATATAATTATTTCAAAGTCCAAATCTTAACAGAACAGTTTCTGTAATTTCTAAAATAATTTAAATATTTGGCAAAAATACTTATACTATTCCAAAATTTATGAAAATTATATAATCTGTAGCTTTATTTTTAATATTACGTCTAAGAATTTATCAAAATTTATTATTCACTTTAACTATTTAATCTGATTTATTTACTGCAAAACATATAAAAATTCATATTTTAATCATAATAGGGAATAAAATTCTGAAATAATTCCTGAGGTTTTTATACCTCAAAAGAATCATTCTGAAATTTTATTGGAATTTTCCCAAATTTATTTCTATTTTTGGCATTTTCTCTTATTTTTTTATTTATAAAATAATTTATATAAATTATTTTCTTCATCAAAATCTTATCAAAACTTCCAGTTTATCATTTTAATAGGCAAGTGAGAATTTCCAATGTTTATTCCCACAATTACAGTTAATTAATATTTATTTGATTTTTCTTAATAATTATGATATATATTTTGTAAAATTTCAATATAACTTCTTGAATCATAAGTTCCTGAGTTTTGGAACTTATTATTCAAGATTTATGGATTAAATTTTCCCAAATATTAGTTTCGGGTGACTAGGCCCTTTATATACATACATACCAATATGTATGTATATATGTTTTGTTAATATATGTGTAGCAAAACCCTTTTATCACCTTAGATGATGCTCTTGATGATGCTTCAACTCCTTGAATCCAAGAACAAGGCTGTAGAGTGCTGGGGGTGCGTGGTTTGTGGTTGTTTGGTGTTGGAGTTGTCGGGTGTTGTTGTTGGTGTTGTTTGTTGATGTTTGTTATAACCGAGAGATGAGAGGGGCAGAAAGGTGGTGGTGCTAGGGGTTGTAACCGAGGGAGAAAGAGTAGGGAGTGGTCGATGATGTGTGTTGAAGATGGACGGGTGATGGTTGATGAGAGCCGAGAGGGAGAGAAGAGGAGAAGATGGTGATGAAGCTTTGGAGATGAGAGTTGTGGTTGTTTGGGAGATGATGTTCAAAAAAAATTCCCAAAGGAAGAGAGAACAAAAGTGATGGTTTTGTGTGTGTTTGAGGTAATTGATGGTATGGAGGTTGCAAGGACCCCTCGATCAATTACTTGCATATAAAGACGATTTAATATAGTTTTTAGGTCCATAGGGTGGTGACTAAGCTAGTATAGCTTTGGTTAGTTAGCTATAGTAGACTTAGGTGTCAAATGAGTGTGTTGCTTGGTGTTTTGAAGGTGGCCGAGAGGCCTCCTATTTGTGCCACATATGTTTTGTAATCATGAATCTATCCTATGTTGACTTAGAGTGTGAAAGCATGGATAATGGTAATGTGGTGGCGGTTTGTGGTATTATTAGGTGGACTTAGTAGTGTGAATGCATGGAATAATGGTAACCGAGGGTGGTGGTTTGGGTTTAGAAGTTTCGGTGGTGGTGGTTTTGGAGAAAGACTATGAATTGCATGGAACTGAGGGTTTGCTTTGGGTTAAGGTGTAGGCGGTTTAGATTGTTTTTGTGTGTGATATTAGTTTTAGGTTTTTTAATTTATAGTTTGATTTAATTTAGTTTTAATATGTACATATATACATGCTTAACCATACATAAGCATACGAAAATTTTCCATGTGTTTATATATATATTCATGTATGCACATGTAAATCTTATGCATATATATACGTGTATACGTAAATTTTATACATATATACATGTAAGTGTGAATTTCAGATGTAGAAATACACATGCATACGTAATATAATAATATATAGACATACATGCAAACATGCATACGTAAATTTTCCAAATATTACTTAGTATAATTGTAATAAAAATTTTAGGGTTGTCACATTCTCCCCCCGTTAAAAGAATTTCGTCCCGAAATTCAGTGGAGTATGCTTTAGAAGACTTAAATAAGTATTACCTCTGAACAGGTGGGGGTACTTTTTCTTGATTTCATCTTCCCTTTCCCAGGTGTATTCTGGTCCTCTTTTTGCATTCCACTTAATCTTCACTATGGGAATTTTACTTCTTCTTAACTTCTTTATTTCTTTTCCCATAATGGCTATTGGTTCTTCCACAAAATGCAATTTTCTATCTACTTGTATTTCTTGAATTGGTACTTCTAGGGTTTCGTTGGTTAGGCATTTCTTGAGGTTGGACACATGAAATGTGTTGTGTACTTCACTTAATTTCTGTGGTAATTCTAACTTATATGCTACAGGACCAATTCTATCAATAATTTTAAATGGACCAATGTACCTAGGGTTCAGTTTACTGGATTTCCCAAATCGAAAGATACCTTTAGAGGGTGATACTTTTAGATAGACCCTGTCTCCAATTTGAAATTCTAGTGGTTTGCTTCATCTGTCTGCATAGCTTTTCTGTCGATCACGGGCCGTTTTCAACCTGTTTTTAATCTCAATGATCTTATCTGTAGTTTCTTGGATTAGTTCAGGACCCGTAAGTTGTCTATCACCTATTTCATTCCAACATAAAGGTGATCTACATTTTCTTCCATATAGAGCCTCAAATGGTGCTAACCCAATACTAGAGTGATAACTGTTATTGTATGAAAATTCTATTAAAGGTAAGTGACTATCCCAATTTCCACTAAAGTCTATAGCACAAGCCCTTAACATGTCATCTAAAGTTTGTATGGTTCTCTCACTCTGTCCATCAGTCTGTGGATGATAAGCTGTACTTAGGTTTATTTGAGTCCCTAAAGCTTTTTGCAAAGTTTGCCAGAATCTAGAAGTAAATCTGCTATCCCTATCTGATATAATGGATACAGGTATTCCATGTCTGGACATGATTTCTTTAATGTAGATTCTTGCTAATCTCTCAATCTTGTAATCTTCACGGATAGGTAAGAAATGAGCAGATTTAGTTAGCCTATCAACTATAACCTAAATTGTGTCGTATCCATTTCTGGTCCTGGGTAACTTAGTTATGAAATCCATGGTAATATGATCCCATTTCCATTCTGGGATTTCTGGTTGTTGCAAATATCCTGAGGGCTTCTGATATTCAGCTTTTATTCTGGAGCAAACATCACATTGTTCCACAAATTCTCCAATTGATCTTTTCATGCCCGGCCACCAGTATTGGCTTTTCAAATCTTTGTACATTTTATTGTTTCCTGGGTGCACAGAGTATCTTGACTTATGAGCTTCTTGTAAAACAGTTGTTCTAATTAGTTTGTTGTCGGGTATCCAAATTCTTCTGTTGAATTTCAGAATTCCATCTGCTTCTTCTTTTAAATCTTTCCTCTGCCCTTTTAGTGTCAGCAGGTCTTGTTTTTGAGCTTCCTGGATTTGTCTTAACAGATCTGAACGTAGTTCCATTTTCATTGCTCGTACCCGTAGAGGTTTTGTTCTTTCTTTTCTACTTAAAGCATCAGCTACTACATTGGCTTTCCCTGGGTGATACCTAATTTCACAATCATAATCACTTAATAACTCTACCCATCTTCTTTGTCTCATGTTTAACATCTTCTGATCAAGGATGTGTTGCAAACTTTTGTGGTCCGTATATATTATACACTTAGTTCCATATAAGTAATGTCTCCAAATTTTCAGTGCAAATATTACAGCTCCTAATTCTAGATCATGGGTGGTGTAATTCTTTTCACTACCTCTAAGTTGTCTAGATGCATACGCAATTACCTTATCTTTTTGCATCAAAACACATCCAAAACCTTGACGAGAGGCATCACAGTAGACTATGAAATTATCTGTTCCTTCAGGTAAAGATAACACAGGTGCACTACATAATTTACTCTTAAGGAGTTCAAAGGCCTTATTCTGTTTTTCTTCCCATACATACTTTTTACCTTTCTGAGTCAATTCTATCAATGGTTGAGCTATTCTTGAGAAGTTTTCTATAAATCTCCTGTAGTATCCTGCTAAACCTAGGAATCTGTCGGAGTTTTTGGAATTTCCCATTTCTTAACTGCTTCTATTTTTGCTGGATCAACCTGAATTCCATTTTGGTTGACTATATGCCCAAGGAATTGTACTTCTCTTTTCCAAAATTCATATTTGGAAAATTTTGCATACAACTTTTCTTTCGTAAAACTTCCAAGGTTAACCTGAGATGTTGTTCGTGGTCTTCCTTACATTTAGAATAAATTAGAATGTCATCAACGAAGACTATAACAAATTTATCTAGGTAAGGTTTACACACTCTATTCATTAAGTCCATAAATACTGCTGGAGCATTGGTTAACCCAAATGGCATCACAAGGAATTCATAATGACCATATCTAGTTCTCAAAGCAGTCTTAGAAATACCATCTTCTTGTACCCTTAATTGATGATATCCAGATTTTAAGTCTATTTTTGAAAAGTAACTAGATCCCTGCAGTTGATCAAACAGATCATCAATTCTAGGAAGTGGATACCTATTCTTTATAGTAACCTTATTAAGTTCCCTATAATCAATACACATTCTAAAGGTTCCATCCTTCTTTTTGACAAATAAGACTGGTGCTCCCCAAGGGGATACACTAGGACGTATGAATCCTTTATCTAACAATTCCTATAACTAAGTCATAAGTTCTTTCATCTCTGTTGGTGCTAAATGATAGGGTGCTTTGGCAATAGGGGTTGTTCCCGATATCAACTCTATTTTAAATTATACCTGACGAGGAGGTGGTAATCCAGGTAATTCATCAGGAAACACATCAGCATATTCATTCACAACAGAAACACTTTCCAAATTTTCCTTATCAAGTTTTGTATCAACAATATGAGCGAAGAATGCTAAACAATTTTTGTTGAGATATCTTCGTGCTTTTTCACAAGTAATCAGTTTCACAGTATTATTTGGCTTATCACTATGGTTATATTTTCCTTATTCAAAGGAACCTTAATCATTTTCTTATCACAAATGATTTCAACATGATTTGCACTTAACCAATCCATTCCTACCATGATATCAAATCCTCCTAACTTAATAGGTATCAGATTTATATCGAAACAGTACTCATCTAAATTCAAGATGCTGTTAAGGATAATTTCATCAGCTTCAATTATCTTACCATCAGCTAATTCTATCACATAAATATCGCGTAATTTTTTAGATGTTAGACTAATTGATGGTCTAAAAGTATGTGAGACAAAACTGCGGGTTGCTCCTGTATCAAATAATACTTTAGCGTACTGGTTATTGATAAGGAACGTACCCGTAACTACTTCTGGTTCATGACGAGCTTCATCAGTTTGTATCACAAAAGCTCTTCCCCGAGGGTTGCTCTGATTAGCTGGAGTCTTACCTTTTCGTTGTGGACATTCGTTCCGGAAATGATTTTCACTTCCACACTGAAAACAGATGGTTTTATGGTTAGTAGGGTTTTTGCAGTCTCGGGAAACATATCCCTTCCTTTTACAATTATAACACACCACTGTCATATAGTTTCCTGTATGATATCTCTGACAGATACTGCACTGTGATGGTTTTTCTACTTTCTTTCCTTGAGTTGTTCCCAAAAAGTTTCTTAGTGAAGGTCGGGCTACTCTTTGCTAGAACTTTCTCCAAATCTTTTTCCAGGACGATTTTCAATCCACTTCCTTTTCTCTCCTACCTGTTGGTGACCTAATGATCCATTCCTGATCATTTCATCTGTCAGACTTCCTGACATAATTACTGCTTCTTGGAGGTTTTGGTTCTAGCAGATTTCACTAGCCCTCTTATTTGTGGTACTAATCCCCAAATATACCTTCCTATTCTTTTTGATTCCAGGGTTATCAAATGTGGTACTAATCTGGATAATTCATTATACCTATCAGTGTACTCCCGATGTGCAGATCCTTTCATCTCTAATGCTAGGAATTCAGCCTCTAGTTTTTCTATTTCATTGTATGGGCAGTATTTTTCTATCACGAGGTTTCTAAATTCTTCCCAGCTTAGCTTATTCATAATATCTCTACCTCTAGTGTGTACCTCCATTTTCCACCAGGATTGCGCTTCTCCTTTAAGAAAATGGGAAGCAAACAGCGTTTTGAAGTTTTCAGCACAGTTGCTGATTTCCAGAACACCTTCCATGTCATCTAGCCATCTTAACGCTTGTACTGCTCCACCTTTTCCATCAAATTCCCGAGGTCTACAGGACATAAAAGTTTTGTAGGAGCATCCTTTTGACATTCCATTTAGGATTTCTTCTTCCTGTTGTTCCTCCAGATTCATATTTTCAGGCCCTGTTAGTGGGTTTGAGGTAGTTCCAATATTCAGGTTTTGCTGAAGTTGGTTAATTAGGGTAGGTAAAGTAGCTTCTAGTTGTTGGGCTACTATCTGAGATATCCTATCATTCTCAATGGTATCAGGGTTCACGGGTGTTTCTTCCCCAAGTCTGGTCCTGGGTCGTCCCACTCGAGCTGTTCTCCTGACAGGCTGAGTGTATCTTTTTGGCGGCATGATTCACTATAGTGAATTTCAATGTTAGTATTGCAAATAAATATCTTAACACAAAATCATTTAACATAGATCAAATAAACATGTTATCACAAAAATACATATATCAGTTAAGCTCTTATTTCTTTTATCCTAGAAACTTAAACTATAAACTTTCAGTTTTTGCTAAGCCATTTCCAGATCCTTGTGAAGATACTTTTCTTGGGTGTCTTGAGCTTTTTAATATCCTTTTGGATTTTCCAGATTCCCAACTGTATCTTCTTAAGTTTCTTAAGAGTCTGTCGGGCTGTCTTCACCTGATCCAACTTTGGTTTAATAACTTTATCCTCATTTATGGGAGAATCAGGAGGTTGTCTTTCTAAATCCTCAGATTGCTTAGCTTTAAATTTGTGTCCATGTAGTATCTTTTTCCTAGGAGTCTTAATTGTATATCCTCCCATGTGTACTGGTGCACGTCTAACATAAAATTTTGTCTTATTCTCCATTTCTCTTGGGGTACTGTCCATAGTTTGTTGAGGTTCCAGTTCAGGTACTATTTCTTTGCAACTGCTATGGTGTGGATCTCCTGAAGGATCGGTTTCATAGTGATAACTATCTGAGTTTATACTTCAAAATTTCTTAACAATATTTCGCAGAAAGAGTTAGTTATTAACTTATCAAAAATTTTTGGTTAGAATATAAATCATAAAATTTCACATAATTCACATAAATTCACATAAAATCATAAAGTATATTTTGAGCTTATGGTTATAGTCTAGTTATTTACTTAAAATAACTAATTCTCTATAACCAATGGCTCTGATACCAACCTGTCACATCCCGGCGGAAGCGTGAACGAGACGGATGGAATGTGACTAGCTTTTATCAGAGTGCAGAGGTTTATATTATATAAACATAGATATAACATAACACAGACATGATTTTTATTACTTAGTATTCGAGATTACATCTTTTACATAATATATCAAAATTTATGTAATCAATTACAACTAAGTTACAGCATGCTTAAAATCTATGAAAATGTGCGTCCACGTACACAGCCCCGTCAACGATGTTGACGGTCAGTGTTACACAGACTCGTCCCACTACTTCGCCCCAATCATTGTGAACCTCAAAGCTGAAATCAAATGTATTACTCATTTCCTGAAAAAGTACACTTAAACCAGTCAACAAAAATGTTGGTAAGAACATAGGTTTAATCCAGACAAAATATTTTGTTGATGTATCCATTAGAACCAAACCTGCTCACAACATAATCATACTGTCACAAAATAATCAAAATCAGATAATATTACATCCTAACCCCCATTCGGTTAGATGCAGGAAAATAGTAGCAACCCTTATCCGGTTGGTACAAATATCTTCCTAAGTAGCTGCTACTAATATTATTGACCGGTTCCTCATTCGAACTAATGGTTGTGTCGCAAATGACAGTAAGCAAACAAAATATTTTCAAAATAACACATCAACGCAAAAAGTATACTTTCCCCCAAAACGTTACGGAATACCAATCGGTTGAAAATGGGGCTATGAACTCACCGTGTCTTCTCACTTGAACCTAATAAAATAGTTCACAGTGTTAGACAATACTTTAATATTTTTCTGGTTTTCATTGACTGTAAAAATTAATAAAAACACCTTTGGGTTTCTAAAAATTCTTAAGTCATAATAGTTTGTGATTTATTCAAAAATCACACAAAATAGCTAT
Source organism: Flaveria linearis (assembly GCA_024085815.1). Lineage (NCBI taxonomy): Eukaryota > Viridiplantae > Streptophyta > Magnoliopsida > Asterales > Asteraceae > Flaveria > Flaveria linearis. Next base: position 26,625,532 of record CM044008.1, read on the forward strand.
TGATGTCCAAAAATCACCAAATTTGGTAGAACATAAGTTTGGATAGTTTGTAGCTTTCCAAAATTTTTATGACATTAAATTCTTCATAAATTATTTCCCATAAATCCCATAATATTCTCAATATTCATCATAATACCTTTTGCTGTCCAATAATTCTTCAATATTTCATAGAATTTTATCCAAAACGTCAGTAACATCACATAATTTTAATAAAATCCAACTCTTGACAGATTATTTTCTGTAAATTTCATAATATTCCTATAAATAGTTAAAAACAGCTTCTGTTCACGAAAAATTCCCAAAATTCTACAGAATACTTCTTATACAAAACCAAGTATCATATAATTATTTCAAAGTCAAAATCTTAACAGAGAAGTTTCTGTAATTTCTACAATAATTCAAATATTTAGTAAAAATATATATACTGTTCCAAAATTTATGAAAATTATATACTCTGTAGCTTTATGCTTAATATTACACCTAAGATTTTATCAGAATTTATTATTCACTTCAACTATTTAATCTGATTTATTTACTGCAAAACATATAAAAATTCATATTTTAATCATAATAGGGAATAAAATTCTGAAATAATTCCAGAGGTTTTTATACCTCAAAAGAATTATTCTGTAATTTTATTAGAATTTTCCCAAATTTATTTCTATTTTTGGCATTTTCTCTTATTTTTTTATTTATAAAATAATTTATATAAATTATTTTCTTCATCAAAATCTTATCAAAACTTCCAGTTTATCATTTTAATAGGTAAGTGAGAATTTCCAATGTTTATTCCCACAATTACAGTTAATTAATATTTATTTGATTTTTCTTAATAATTATGATATATATTTTGTAAAATTTCAATATAACTTCTTGAATCATAAGTTCCTGAGTTTTGGAACTTATTATTCAAGATTTATGGATTAAAGTTTCCCAAATATTGGTTTCGGGTGATTAGGCCCTTTATATACATACATACCAATATGTATGTATATATGTTTTGTTAATATATGTGTAGCAAAACCCTTTTATCACCTTAGATGATGCTCTTGATAATGCTTCAACTCCTTGAATCCAAGAACAAGGCTGTAGAGTGCTGGGGGTGAGTGGTTTGTGGTTGTTTGGTGTTGGAGTTGTCGGGTGTTGTTGTTGGTGTTGTTTGTTGATGTTTGTTATAACCGAGAGATGAGAGGGGCAGAAAGGTGGTGGTGCTAGGGTTGTAACCGAGGGAGAAAGAGTAGGGAGTGGTAGATGATGTGTGTTGAAGATGGACGGGTGATGGTTGATGAGAGCCGAGAGGGAGAGAAGAGGAGAAGATGGTGATGAAGCTTTGGAGATGAGAGTTGTGGTTGTTTGGGAGATGATGTTCAAAAAAAATTCCCGAAAGGAAGAGAGAACAAAAGTGATGGTTTTGTGTGTGTTTGAGGTAATTGTGGTATGGAGGTTGCAAGGACCCCTCGATCAATTACTTGCATATAAAGAGGATTTAATATAGTTTTTAGGTCCATAGGGTGGTGACTAAGCTAGTATAGCTTTGGTTAGTTAGCTATAGTAGACTTAGGTGTCAAATGAGTGTGTTGCTTGGTGTTTTGAAGGTGGCCGAGAGGCCTCCTATTTGTGCCACATATGTTTTGTAATCATGAATCTATCCTATATTGACTTAGAGTGTGAAAGCATGGACTAATGGTAATGTGGTGGTGGTTTGTGGTATTATTAGGTGGACTTAGTAGTGTGAATGCATGGAATAATGGTAACCGAGGGTGGTGGTTTGGGTTTAGAAGTTTCGGTGGTGGTGGTTTTGGAGAAAGACGATGAATTGCATGGAACCGAGGGTTTGCTTTGGGTTAAGGTGTAGGCGGTTTAGATTGTTTTTGTGTGTGATATTACTTTTAGGTTTTTAATTTAGAGTTTGCTTAATTTAGTTTTAATATGTACATATATACATGCTTAACCATACATAAGCATACGAAAATTTTCCATGTGTTTATATATATATTCATGCATGCACACGTAAATCTTATGCATATATATACATGTATACGTAAATTTTATACATATATACACATAAGTGTGAATTTCAGATGTAGAAATACACATGCATACATAATATTATAATATATAGACATGCATGCAAACATGCATACGTAAATTTTCCAAATATTACTTAGTATAATCGTAATAAAAATTTTAGGGTTGTCACATAGATAGTGCCGCCAAATCTTCAAGGCGAAGACCACCGCAGCTAGTTCTAGATCGTGCGTGGGATGTTGACTTCGTGGGTCTTCAGTTGTCGAGATGCGTAGGCTATCACCCTTCCACGTTGTATCAACACACAACCTAGCCCAGAATAAGATGCATCCGAATAGACCACTAAGTCTTCATTTCCCTCGGGCAATGTCAAGACAGGAGCTTGTGTTAGTCTCGTCTTCAACTCCTCAAAGGTAGTCTCCTGCTCTCGACCCCACACGAATTTTACGTCCTTGCGGGTCAATTTTGTCAAAGGTGAGGCTATCTTGGAGAAGTCTTAAATAAATCTCCTGTAGTAGCCCGCCAATCCCAAGAAGCTACGAATTTCGGATGGTGTCATAGGAGACTTCCATTACATCACGGCCTCCACCTTTGCGGGGTCCACCTTGATTCATTCTGCATTTACCACGTGACCCAGAAATTGCACCTCGCGTAGCCAAAAAGCACATTTGGAGAACTTAGCATACAGTTTCTCCTTTCTCAAAGTCTCCAACACTTCCCGGATGTGACCGGCATGCTCTTCTTCGCTCCTCGAATAAATCAGGATATCGTCGATGAACACAATCACTGACTTATCTAACATTGCCCGACACACTCGGTTCATCAAATCCATAAAAGCAACTGGCGTATTGGTCAACCCAAAAGACATGACGAGAAACTCGAAGTGACCATAGCGCGTACGAAAAGCTGTTTTAGGAATGACCTGCTCCTTCACTTTCAATTGATGGTAGCCAGATTGAAGATCTATCCTCGAGAACCAACTGGCACCCTGGAGCTGGTCGAACAAGTCGTCGATCCTCGGTAACGGATACCGATTCTTTATTGTCAACTTGTTCAACTCACGGTAGTCGATACACATTCTCATGCTACCGTCCTTCTTTTTCATGAATAAGACCGGAGCACCCCAAGGAGAGATACTTGGTCTGATAAAACCCTTATCGAGCAATACTTGCAGTTGCTCCATTAACTCCTTCATCTCAGTCGGAGCTAATCTGTACGGTGCCTTGGCGACAGGTTGGGCACCGGGTATTAAGTCAATTTGAAATTTGATTTCGCGGTCAGGTGGCAATCCCGATAAGTCTTCCGGGAACACATCTGGAAATTCACACACAACTGGAACATCGGATAGTTATGGTGTTGGCGTTTCCACATCCTTTACATAACATAGGTAGGCGCTGCACCCACGCCTCATACACTTTCCCGCCACCGCCATCGAAATCTCTTTCGGAATCATCGTATCCCGATCGCCATATATGGTCACCGGACTTCTGTCAGGCGCCGTCAATCTAATCATCTTCTTACGACATATGATATTTGCTTCATAGGTTGCCAACCAATCCATCCCTAGTACTATATCAAATCCACCTAGGGGCATCACATGCAACTTAGTAGTAAACCTATGACCTTCTAATTCTATAGTACAGTCCCCTATCGCCTCAGTAACTCTAGTGGACTCACCAATAGCGGTTTCTACTTCAAAGGGCTCATTAATGCACTTACTACCAACAGACAGTTTAGCACAGAAAGTGGCAGAGATAAAACTCTTACTAGCACCAGAATCAAATAACACAGAAGCAAGAGTTTGATTTACTAGAAACGTACCTGACACAACATCGGGGTCCGTCCTAGCCTCCTCCCTGGTCATGGTGAAAGCTCTGGCACTTGCCTTCTGCTATTCAGCCCCGGCCGTCTTCTTCGCCCCGGAACTCTCCACCCTCGGCTTTCTGCAGTCTTCGCTCATATGGCCCGCCTCACCGCAGGTGTAACACCTGAGCTCCTTACAGTCTTTAAAGATGTGGCCCGGCTTCCCGCACTTGAAACACACATTGAGCCCCATTCTACACTCACTCGTATGCTCATTCCCGCACTTGCCACACCTTTTAGGCCCCGAGCTTGATGACCCCACCCTACGGTCATCCATTCTCATCCTCTTGTTGTTCGGGGTAAAACCACCACGCCCGAACCGTTTTCCATTCCATTTTCGGTCACCACCACCAGCCTTCTTCACCTCTGCATCTGCTACCTCCCTCTCATCATAGAGTCTCCCAGCCAAATCCACTGCCGACCTAAAAGTGCTTGGTCGAGCTGCAATCAAGTGCCTACGAATGTCGGCTGGCAGCCCCTGAATGTACCGGTTAATCTTTCGAGACGCCGGCGTTACTTGATCCGGCACCAGCCTCGCCATCTCATTGAATTTGGTAGTGTATTGCTGGTGGGTCATGGTTCCCGCCTCGAATTGTAGGAACTCCCTCTCAATCTTATCATGTTCCCCGTGAGGACAGAATTCCTCAATTACCAGCTTCTTCAACTCGGACCATTTCATCTTCCCTATGGCCTTTCTGCCCTCAGCTTGGACGATATTGTCCCACCAACATAGTGCTGAGTCAGTAAAGGAGTGGGTGGCAAACTTCACCTTCTGATCCTCCCGGCACTCGCTTATCTCGAGTAACGCTTCCATTTCCCTTACCCAACGGTGGGCGGCAGCAGCGTTGCCATTTCCATCAAAAGTCGGGGGCTTGCACCTCTGGAATGCCCCATAGCTGCATCCCTTGGTCGTCACCCCTACTACATCATCCTCCTCCTCATCAGATACTACTATCTCAGGATCCGGTCGTTTCCCTCCTCCCTTGCTTTCCTTCCCAGTTGACCCTCTCCTGTCCTCCTTCTCCTTTCTCTCCTCGTTCCTCACAGCTCGAATAACGTCGGTCACTACAGATGGCATAACTGCCTGCAGGACCTAGTGTACCTCATCAGCAATCGCCTCCCTAGCTGAGGCATTCAGGCTGGCATTCTCGTTTCCTTCATTTCGGTCATGCACCTCAGGGTTCTTGTGAGTCGTATCAGGAGCTTTAGCACTGCTCCTAGTCGTACGCGGTCGACCCCTACCTCTAGAAGCCTTGGAAGGTTTCTTCCCAGCCATTTCCTATGCACTATAAGATTCAAACACTAAAACAGTCATTCAAGGAAACAGCTTAGTTTATGTCAAGTATAGTAAGTCCCTAATTACAGTGGCCAGTTGTGATTAGCCACTTACTTTACTCTCCACATCCCAAGCACTTCCTATCCTGACTACATCAGCATCTAAATCTACTAAGAACACATAAGTCACATAGCACACGCACATAATATTGACTAACTTTTAAGAAAAACAATACCTGATGGCACATGGCTACTCGGGCTGACACCAAGTTGCTCACCTCTATGTCAACCTCAAAGATTGACCCTGTGTGCATCCTTTGGGGTAGTGAACCCGCATCACAGTTGAGCTAACACCTGCCAGGGGTGTGCACCTCCATTCATTTGCTTGCAAGACTTTCGTTCATTCATTTACGTTCCACTTTTCTTTATCATTAATCTTTCGCTTTATTAATAATAATACTTCCTGTCTTGATCACGATCATACCACGTAGAGTCATACAATATTATTATTAATAAGCATATTAATAATAATAATAATAATAATAATAATAATAATAATAATAATAATAACATTAATAATAGCCCTAATCATAATATTAATAAAAATATTAAAAAAGGGTTATTATGACATTCAAACATAATCATAAGCATTTAATAAATCCTTAGTCAAAAATCTTGCGAAACCCTAACTGCACAGGCTCCAAGAAAAATTCTGTAAAAATTCTAAGTGTTTGGGAGTAAGAGCCCTGTTCAGACTTTTTATCACTGTAGACTCACCAGCCTACACTTAGAAATATTTTCACTTTGGGCGTATAAGCTGTTTGGGCGTATGAGTACTGTTGGGACTCATGACCCCATACTTAGTCATCCGTCTAAACTTTCTAGGCATATGACCACTGTTCAGACTCATGAGGTCACTGCTTTAGACTTATCATCTCACACTTAGACTTTTTAGTTAGACTTTTTAGCCTATTTCTCAGGCGTAAGAGCCTTGTTCAGACTCATCACCTTATACTAAACACATTTTCAGACACATGAGCACTGTTGAGGCTCATGAGTCTTAGGCGTGTTAGCACTGTTTGGGCATATGAGAACTATTTGGACTCATGACCCTACTTAGAATATTTCTAAGGCAAATTTCTGGGCGTATGAGCACTATTCAGACTTATTACCCTGTACTTAGTTTTCTAAGTCCCAAATTTCAGGCATATGACTACTGTTTGGACTCATGATCCTTGTTTAGTCGTATTAGCAGTCTATTTATGTTTTTCCAAGTTGTTTTCCAGTCCCCAAACATCATATTACCTAGTTCTAAATATGCACATACTATTCCAAGCATAAACTTAACATAAGCATAACAATACATTTACCCCGAACATATTCTACCAACATACACATGCATATAACATACGGTTAACATACCCAATCTCATAAAAACATACATACATGTATTTTCCAGCCCCAAAACCATTTGAAAACATGTAAAAAGGGGATCTAGAAACTCACCTTGGTTTTTTCCGGTTTTATACTCTTCCTTGAACTTCCCGAATGTTTCTAACACCTAAAACAAGCTAAAACATACAACCCGAACATGCAATAACACATATGAGCACGTAACCGAGACTAGATCGACCAAGAATAACTTAAAACACAAAATTTTACCTTAAAACTTCGAATTCTTCTTCTTTCTCTCTCTAAAACTCGAATTCCTTGCTCTTTCTCTCTCTTAAAATATCGAATGAAAGGATGTGCAGGATGAAAATGGGCGGCCATACCCCCTTTTCACCAACTTTTACCAGCTTTGCTTCTTTTTACACTTTTGGTCCCTAAACTTTGGGTTGACCTCCATTTCCCCCTTTTTCCCTTTTCTTTTATTCCTTTATTCCCTTTTTAATAAAAATTACGGGTGTTGCAAATGCTCAATAAGGATGACATTCATATTCAGACACTCATATTGATACATAATGATGAAAAGCTAGAATATTCATGTCAGGTATATTGATGATTATGCTTGGATCCACATAATGGTGAATTTATAATAAAAAGAGTATCCTAGTAAGATTCTAACATATTGATTAGTGCCAATGTCTTAGTGGTGAACTGACAACTCCATATGATAAAGATTTGTGGTGTAATGGAATATGAACATTAGGGCTAGATGTACATTATCAGATATTCAAATATTGTATTAGTATTTATCAAGAGTGTCAATCGATAAGATAAGATAAAATATGTGTTGAGAAAGGATACTACCCTAAAACGTTGTAACTAGTACCAAGTAACTGAAAGCAAGATAGATTGTGAAAGGTGATCATGGATGTAGAACGGATATAAAGAATTATGAAAAGCACAATTAGATAACAAGAGAAATACAAAACTTTATCTGTAAGATGTCAAGATTATTGCTACCACTTAACCAAAAATTAATCTGGAGAAAATAGAAAGCAAATTACAGAAAAGTTTCTCATTATCTAGAACTAAGATTGTAAACTAAGAAACTAAAGGAGTAAGTAAGAAACTAAAGGAGTAAGTACAAGAGTGTGCTTATAAGTCCTTCATGACTTACAACTCTCTAACCTTTGATAAGAACAAGAGATCGGTAGAGGCACATAAGTGAAGTCAATGAAAGGTGTCTTAGAATTATGAGTACATGTAACCAATTAGATCTAATCTGCAGTATATTCATTTCAATCAAAAAGATTACATTGGTGCAAATAAAAAGCCTAGTATCAACTATCTTTAGGCCATATATGAATTGAGAAACTCAAGCTTTACACCATACCTTCATAAGTAGAATGACTAATGGGAGAAAAAAGACAATAGCTGACATCATTAAGAATAGTATGATAAGTTTGAATGATAACTTGATTCCTATTGACTTGATACCTATGAAACCCAAAGAATTTGAGGTAGTCAAAGGAATTGACTAGCAAACCTTTAACTAAGTATAAGTCATGTCTGACAGAAGAATGGTATAACTTAGATTGCCGAAAAAATGTAGTATATGATGACTGAGTAGGAAACATTATTACTATGACTCAGGTCCATAAACTTTTAAGAAAATAATATATTATTGATCCAGCATATGCCATGAACACTGTGAAGAAACGAAAGTTTTGAAAACATACCTAAGATCAATTTTAGAACATGATATGATCACTATAACTTATTGGTGATGCTATTCGAATTGTCCAATGAACCTGAGTTACTCATGGATCTTATGACAAAATTTATAAAGCTTGCTTGGGTAATTTATTATCATCTACTACGGTGACTGTCACACCCCCGCTTATAGCGGAAACACAAGGATGTAACAGACGGGATCGTCATAACACATGGTTAACAATAGAGATGCAATATATGTATGTAATTGATGACAAGCGTGTCATGACGACACCCAGCACAATGGTGACTTGTGTAGTGATTAGTCAGTTCCACGACTAGCATAGTCTATCGATTTAACAAAACCAAATCCAACATGAAATCCCACAAACAAAAAGTTCAACATAGTATTCATAAGCGAAATCAAATGATAGTCAAAACACCAATGCATGTCTACTGAAGTCCTGAGGGTCTCTGCTAAGGCATCAGCTCTAGCTATCGTCTTTGATTATTATCACCTGAAAAGATATGGTAAAAAGTCAACACATGGTTGGTGAGTTCACAGGTTTAAACATAAATTGAAAACTTGTTGCTGTGCATGAGTTATGGATCATACATGAGCATCACAACTAAACCTATGACGAACCACACAGCAATTGTCAGAACATATTCACCCAAGGCACGTTCCTGGCAGTATGATGGTACTCACAAGTAACCATCTGTCAAGGGTGGGGGTGTCAACCCAATAGTACTATCAATATCTGTCCGTCGGCTCCAACACCGGAGTTAAATAGTTGTGATTAAAGAACCACAAAGAAAACTCATGCATAAGATATAGCTTGCAAACAGTAACACGTTAATCCAAGTATGAAAATTGTATGTATGTTGTACAGCATTGAAAACGTGTGAGCATACCCCCCCCAAGATTTATAAAATTGTAATGAAAATGGGGCCGTGAAACTCACATGGCGTATAAGTATGTATATAAGATGATTAAATAGGATAATGATCGATGTTCCAATGAACTCCTTCACAAGGTATCTAAACATGTATATATTTACAAATTTTACGTTAATAATAATGTTAAAGTTCTAACGAGAACTAGGGTTTCAACAGAATTATGGGGTTTTTGATAAATAATACTTTACAAAGTAATTATTTACATTCTTAATCCTTTAGAAGAATTATATATGTAAATATTTTAGAAATACCTTTAAGTATAAATATTGCTATGATTTAATGTATAAATAAATCTTTATAATTATTTACAAATAATTAGAATAATATATAGATTAATATCAATAATATTAATCTAAACCATTTGTTATGATATAATTGTTATAAGAAATAATATTTGTAAATAACTTTGCGAGATTATAAATTACATAATTTCTACAATTATTATGACAAAACCTTAATTAATTAAATGTCCATTACTATTATAAAGATTTATTGTTTCAAGTCCAATTATTATCTTAAAAGGAAATAATTTATAATAAAAGTGTTAAATATAAAATTTAAGCAAATATTTTAAGACAACCATGACTTTAAAAGAATAACGTCTGAACCGAAATTATTTTATTAGTTGAAACCAATTTTTAATAGGATTTAACCAAGAATAATATTTGTTAAAATGTTTTTACAACAATTATTTAATTTTTAAAATTAATAGAAAAAATCCAGAAAATTATTTGGTGATTTTAAAAATAAACAAAGTTTATAAAATAATTTTTATAATTTTTAGGAATTTTTTAGTAATTTTTAAAAGGCTGTAAAAGGCTTAAAAAATATTGGGGGTGCACGGGTTCGAACCTGCGACCTCAAGGTTAGCAAATGGGTAGGGAACCGGTAGACGAAGGCATACAGCCGCGAAAGGTCTTGGTTCCAATTGGTTTTAAACACAACCCGAAGGTTTTCCCCCAATTCCATGAACCCTAATTCAATTCTTGTTCCAATCGAACACCATTCGGGTGTTGATAACCAAATAAAGTATGGGCTTTTAATCCCCTTATTAAACCGAGTCTAGGGAGGGTTTGATTACCTTATAAAACAATGGAACCGATGGGTACGAGTTCGAGTTAGGTCGCGACCTTTGTATCTTGATTTCATGAAATATAGATGATTATACTCAAATTAATTGTACCAGAAGCTTCTAATGACGATTTGAAACGAAAGCCCTCTGTCAATTGCAACAAAAATTGCTCGAATGTTGACGAATGGTACAGTTGCAGGTCGCGACAGAAGGTGGTAGTCGAATGAGGTGTTTGTGCGTTTTCGGATGCAATTGAAAGTTGCATATGATTAGGAATAGTTATATAGTCGTTCAGATTTGATTAATTAGATTATAATAGTGTGTAGTGCGATCGGTGGCCTGTAAAGTGGCCGAAAGTGAGTTTGGTTGGATCGATCGCACTAAATCGATTAAAATTTTAAATTGAAGTGGGGCTCAGGCTCGAATCACCCACGTGAGACGGTCGGGAGTGGTTATTTAATTAAAATCGAGTGGATTTGTGAGTTGTGGGATCGCCGGAGTTTGGCCGGAGGTGTGGCCGGAGGGGGAGTGGTCGACGGGGAAAGGGGGCGGTTTGGGTAGTTTTTAAATAAATTACATAAATGGTTCCTCAACTTTCAGTCTTTATTATTTTATGCTAGAACTTTAAATTTTTAAGTTTCATTAATAACAAAACAACCCCCTGCACTTTTAATTATTATTATTATTATTAATATTATTATATTATTATTATTATTTTATTTAAGATTATTATCACTTTAAATTTTTATAATAGTAAATAAACATTATAACATTTATAATGTTATTATTAGTTATTATTAAATTAATTTGTTAATCACCAAATTAATTGTTAAGTATAACAAACCTCAAAGTTTCAAAATGACATAAAAGGTCCTTTTAAAACTTAACAAGGTTAACTTTTAACTTAACAAAAATATGAGATGTTACAGTCTCCCCTGCTTTAGAAAATTTCGTCCTGAAATTTTAATCACGAGGAGGCTGAAACGAAAAGATGAGAGTACTTGGATTTCATTTGGTCCTAACGTTCCCAGGTGAACTCTGGGCCACGTTTAGATTCCCAGCGGACTTTGACAATGGGTATCCGGCTACGCTTGAGTGTTTTGACTTCCCGATCCATAATCTCCACAGGTTTCTCAATAAAGTGCATAGATTCATCAACCTGAACTTCGTCGAGTGGGATGTGGAGATTTTCATCGGCGAGGCACTTCTTGAGGTTTGAAACATGAAACGTCAAATGCATATTACTGAGTTCTTGGGGTAGTTCAAGCTTGTACGCAACTTTCCCAATTCGCTCAAACACTTTGAATGGACCCACGTAACGAAGTGCTAGCTTCCCTTTCTTTCCAAAGCGAATCACTCCCTTCCAAGGTGATACCTTAAGAAGTATGAGATCATCGACATTGTATTCCATGGGCTTACATGTTTTATCAGCATAATGCTTTTGATGATTTCTAGCAGCGACCAAGTTATTACGGATTTTATGAACTTTGTCGGTTTTTTCTTGTATCAACTCCGAACCAGTAATTTGTGATTCACCAACTTCAGACCAACAGATGGGAGATCGACACTTTCGGCCATACAAGGCCTCAAATGGTGCCATCTGGATGCTGGTATGGTAACTGTTATTGTAAGAGAATTCGATCAACGGAAGATGAGAATCCCACGATCCACTGAAATCAATGACACAAGCCCAAAGCATATCCTCGAGGGTTTGTATCGTTCTTTCAGTCTGACCGTCGGTTTGCGGGTGATAGGTCGTGCTAAGATTCAGTTGAGTTCCGAGAGCTGATTGGAGACTTTTCCAGAAACGAGAGATGAAGCAACCATCACGATCAGAGTTAATATCTAAAGGTACACTTATAAACGAACAAAAGGGTTTAAATGAAAGATAAGCGTACGAACGGACAGTGATAGATGTTTAGTTATAGATGAGATTTTTCACTTTAGGGAATCCTTCAAGTCTCTTGACATAATACATGCCAACTTGAACTCTTCCAGTGAAATACGAGTCGTTTTGAGAGGAAACATTGGAAATGATGACGAGTTACCATGGTATGTTAGACTTATAATCGCAACTTCCAGAATAAAATTTTGTTGTAAGGTGATGTCTAGAAATCAAGATAAGACCAACAATGATAAGAAAGGTTATCTGTCGGAATTTAAGAATCCCAAACATCACCATATGAAACGACCTTAACGCATATCTTGTGATTATGTATTTCTCCTTTGACCAACCATCGGTCTAAGAATAATACGCTATGCGAAGATCTTGGAATGAGTTCACGACGATGGTTATGAATATTATTAAAACAGAAAATGAATCAATCATTCAAAATAACGATCGATGTTTTAACGTCATACCACGATATACGAATATTTGAAACAGATACAGGTTAATTTCTCGACCCACTATCTCACATGAGTCAATATGAGATTTTGGTCAATCGGTCTATAATGCACCAATCATCATCATGACAGTTAAGAGGTACTTAGTGAATGAAAAGTTAAACAGGAGATTCACGGAAACACGGAGGTTAGGTCATATGTGAAGGTAACACACTTGGACACATACCAAGTTACGTCTTTTCCTTTATGCCAAACCCATGACTACAAGTTACGAAATTTTCTGAACCTTTATATCCACATCGCAATGCGGATAATAACGAGTCTCGTTGTTCAAATCCAAGATAGAATTTTAATGATTTTCAAGGTTAAGGATTCAAAAGCGATTCAAGAAGTGACGCGAACAATAGGAAAGGTATTTGTAAACTTGTTTTGCAAGGTAGCAAATTTCCAAAGGTAGATTGCATACGTATTTCATCAAACCCATAAGTATAGTCGAGAACATTCGTATGACTAGAAAGACATAATCACAAGTTGATAATATCTTTATTTGACAAAAGATTGTTTAGGAAAAACTACCATCACGTAATCAGGTGTTGATGATATCTCAAAATGAAAGTTGATAAGTAAGGAATAAATGGTTCGATGTAGCTAGATCGAGTCAAAACACGAAGGTAAAGGGAAAGAAATCGATTTAAGAATTTTCATGCTCCAAGCTCGGAATCAAAATTAACCTAGAGCGATCGGGTCTTCTTTCAAGTTCCAAAGAGAATAATTGAAGTCAGTCCTCGAGATAAGGAAATCACCATAATCCAGAGGATGAAATTTTATAAAACACACAATTGGAAACCATTCATCGAAACGAATAGAGATTCATGAAAGTAAGGGAATCACCCCTGTTTTGATGAGATAGAATCATTTAGGAGATACGAGTGTTCTTAGTCATAGGTTGACTTGCAAACTCTTGCATCTCCCACGGTGCAAGCGGTACGAAGTTTGACTTAATGACGAAAGGAAAATAATATCAATTGGAAATTCGGAAAATTTCAAGTTACATCAGTGTAACAAAGGAAAAATCATGCTTACAAGCTTAAGATCAAAGTTTCGAGGTAGCAGAATTTGTTATGATGGTATTCAAATCTTGAATAATTTAAATTAGGAAGACAAAATCAAGGACAAAAATGATTCAACATCAGAATGAGATGTGAACATTCGATTCACAATCGAAGGAAATACATGGACTTCTCAGGATATGAGGTTAACCATAGCCTTATTGAAGGTACGCGTACTTATAAGTCATCACTCATCTCAAGGGTTTCGAGTCAAGTAAATGGATTCAATGATCGGATCAAATCACTATTTACACTTCGCCTAGAACCACTGTAGTAATCCGGTAGCTCCTTCGGTTCCACTGAACTTAGTGGGGTTCCAAGAACTGAAATGCTTGTAGGTACAAGCACGTGGAGGGTTAGGACCAACAGAGATTGGAGCAGGGTTCGTGCCCTGATTCAGATGAGTTAGGAGGGTTGGTATGACCGCAGCAACCTCACGTGCTACAATAGCAGCAATCCTACGGCCAGAGTTTCCAGATCGGGATCGGTTTTGACGAGTAGACATTTTGGAATATCATTAAGATATTTTATGAGAATTGGGTAATATGAGCTATACAACATGAAAATGACAATCGGGAATTGGCATAATAACAATGAGATGTTCCGAGTGTAATCGTTTGATTCGTAAATCAAAGCGAGTATGTTGACTAATCAAAGTATTAGGTCAACCACGACTTTGTTGAAGACATGCGTAACTATAAGCAGATACTCATCCCGAGGGTTAGGTAAGGTAGACAGATCCATCGGCTGATTTGGATTTATACGAATACCTTGCCTAGACAAAACACCCCGAGATACAGGCATCACGCTCTTCCAGCATTACATGTTTCAAGTTGTAAGACACAGACTTTGACGAATTTGAAAACCACGAATAACGATTCAAAGCTCATTTTAAAAACCATTTGATTTAGACACACAATGCCTTGCAATCCATGCTTCAGTCCATCAGGATCATCACGTAGCCCAGTTCAAACATATTCTTAGTATACCGGTGATGCTTATATATAGGGTTCCCTGCAGCGTTCCCACCACACCCTCGATATACATAGAATGATGCTTAAACCGGTTACATGACATCCTAATTTTCCTTAGCATAATCCCAATGAATAACATAATGTATGTGTAGAGAGTATCATCACACCTCTACATTTCTTGAAGTCCACTTTCATTCTAAGCATTCAATCAGTTCCTTAGTTACTGAAATGCTAAGTGGAGGAATGTTTCGTGAACGATAGAATCAATGTCATGATTGGAAATACCATGAAGGTAATAAGTAGGACAGGACTTATGTAATAGTAAGTGTTAGTAATATTTTGTTACCCTTAACAAGGTCTTACTAGAATTATGATCCTAGCACACCCTAGGGTATAGAATAGAGAACTTGTGATACTCCTGATCGTTACCTCATGGTAAGATTTTCCAGACTTCTCATGCACGGCAAATTGCAATTACGTGTGCACCCGTAATGGTAATTTACCTTGCATGGTCACCCTTAGCTTCCCTTACCCCAAGTTAACATCATAGTATTATCAACAAACATCAAGCATGGTTCGTGTAATGTCCTCATGTCCATGAGCCATTAGTATTCCAATAGTAGTATGTAATAGCATATAAATTCCAAGCATATAAACACAAATTGCTAACGATAGTTGGCTGTCCATCATACTTTCAGGATCTCAGGCATACCATCTTAGGGTCGGATTTAGTATTTTAGATCAACGCTACGCGTGATCTGTGAAGTTTCCCTTCACGTGTGTGTTCCGACCTAATGATATAATGTAGTGCGCATACAATGTAAGATTCTAGTATAATGGTATCCTATGGAGAAAGACTAAGAGTAATAGTGTCTTCCTCAGGATGATCAGATAACAAGCACATATGCGTAGAATCATGTATAGAGTCAAGTAACAAGTATAGAGGAACACACATGTAATATTAAATGCAAGCCAGCCCTAGAAAATAATATATTATTGATCTAGCATATGCCATGAACACTGTGAAGAAACGAAAGGTTTGAAAACATACCTAAGATCAATTTTAGAACATGATATGATCACTATAACTTATTGGTGATGCTATTCGAATTGTCCAATGAACCTGATTTACTCATGGATCTTATGACAAAATTTATAAAGCTTACTTGGGTAATTTATTATCATCTACTACGGTGACTGTCACACCCCCGCTTATAACGGAAACACGAGGATGTAACGGACGGGATCGTCATAACACATGGTTAACAATAGAGATGCAATATATGTATGTAATTGATGACAAGCGTGTCATGACGACACCCGGCATAGTGGTGACTTGTGTCGTGATTAGTCAGTTCCATGACTAGCATAGTCTATCGATTTAACAAAACCAAATCCAACATGAAATCCCACAAACAAAAAGTTCAACTTAGTATTCATAAGTGAAATCAAATGATAGTCAAAACACTAATGCATGTCTACTGAAGTCCTGAGGGTCTCTGCTAAGGCATCAGCTCTAGCTATCCTTTTTGATTATTATCACCTGAAAAGATATGCTCAAAAGTCAACACATGGTTGCTGAGTTCACAGGTTTAAACATAAATTGAAAACTTGTTGCTGGGCATGAGTTATGGATCATAAGTGTATACAGTTTATCACAAGTAATATCACATGAGCATCACAACTAAACCTATGACGAACCACACAATTGTCGGAACATATTCACCCAAGGCCCGTTCCTGGCAGTGGGATGGTACTCACAAGTAACCATCTGTCAAGGGTGGGGGTGTCAACCCAATAGTACTATCAATATCTGTCCGTCGGCTCCAACACCGGAGTTAAATAGTTGTGATTAAAGAACCACAAAGAAAACTCATGCATAAGATATAGCTTGCAAACAGTAACACGTTAATCCAAGTATGAAAATTGTATGTATGTTGTACAGCATTGAAAACGTGTGAGCAATGTTTTCCCCCAAAGATTTATAAAATTGTAATGAAAATGGGGCCGTGAAACTCACATGGCGTATAAGTATGTATATAAGATGATTAAATAAGATAATGATCGATGTTCCAATGAACTCCTTCACAAGGTATCTAAACATGTATATATTTACAAATTTTACGTTAATAATAATGTTAAAGTTCTAACGAGAACTAGGGTTTCAATGGAATTATGGGGTTTTTGATAAATAATACTTTACAAAGTAATTATTTACGTTCTTAATCCTTTAGAAGAATTATATATGTAAATATTTTAGAAATGCCTTTAAGTATAAATATTGCTATGATTTAATGTATAAATAAATCTTTAGAATTATTTATAAATAGATAAAATAATATATAGATTAATATCAATAATATTAATCTAAACCATTTGTTATGGTATAATTGTTATAAGAAATAATATTTGTAAATAACTTTGCGAGATTATAAATTATATAATTTCTACAATTATTATGACAAAACCTTAATTAATATAATGTCCATTACTATTATAAAGATTTATTGTTTCAAGTCCAATTATTATCTTAAAAGGAAACAATTTGTAATAAAAGTGTTAAATATAAAATTTAAACAAATATTTTTAGACAACCATGACTTTAAAAGACTAACCTCTGAACCGAAATTATTTTATTAGTTGAAACCTATTTTTAATAGGATTTAACCAAGAATAATATTTGTTAAAATGTTTTTAAAACAATTATTTAATTTTTAAAATTAGTAGAAAAAATCCAGAAAATTATTTGGTGATTTTAAAAATAAACAAAGTTTATAAATTAATTTTTATAATTTTTAGAAACTTTTTAGTAATTTTTAAAAGGCTGTAAAAGGCTTAAAAAAATATTGGGGGTGCACGGGTTCGAGCCCGTGACCTCAAGGTTAGCAAATGGGTAGGGAACCGGTAGACCAAGGCATACAGCCGCGAAAGGTCTTGGTTCCAATTGGTTTTAAACACAACCCGAAGGTTTTCCCCCAATTCCATGAACCCTAATTCGATTCTTGTTCCAATCGAACACCATTCGGGTGTTGATAACCAAATTAAGTAGGGGCTTTTAATCCCCTCATTAAATCGAGTCTAGGGAGGGTTTGATTACCTGATAAAACAATGGAACCGATGGGTACGAGTTCGAGTTAGGTCGCGACCTTTGTATCTTGATTTCATAAAATATAGATGATTATACTCAAATTAATTGTACCAGAAGCTTCTAATGACGATTTGAAACGAAAGCCCTCTGTCAATTGCAACAAAAACTGCTCGAATGTTGACGAATGGTATAGTTGCAGGTCGCGACAGAAGGTGGTAGTCGAATGAGGTGTTTGTGCGTTTTCAGATGCAATTGAAAGTTGCATACGATTAGGAATAGTTATATAGTCTTTCAGATTTGATTAATTCGATTATAATAGTGTGTAGTGCGATCGGTGGCCTGTAAAGTGGCCGAAATTGAGTTTGGTTGGATCGATCACACTAAACCGATTAAAATTTTAAATTGAAGTGGGGCTCAGGCTCGAATCACCCACGTGAGACGGTCGGGAGTGGTTATTTGATTAAATCGAGTGGATTTGTGAGTTGTGGGATCGCTGGGGTTTGGCTGGAGGGGGAGTGGTCGACGGGGAAGGGGGGCGGTTTGGGTAGTTTTTAAATAAATTACACAAATGCTCCCTCAAATTTCAGTCTTTATTATTTTATGCTCGAACTTTAAATTTTTAAGTTTCATTAATGACAAAACAACCCCCTGCACTTTTAATTATTATTATTATTATTAATATTATTAATATTATTATTATTATTTTATTTAAGATTATTATCACCTTAAATTTTTATAATAATAAATAAACATTATAACATTTATAATGTTATTATTATTTATTATTAAATTAATTTGTTAATCACCAAATTAATTGTTAAGTATAACAAACCTCAATGTTTCAAAATAACGTAAAAGGTCCTTTTAAAACTTAACAAGTTTAACTTTTAACTTAACAAAAATATGAGATGTTACAGTGACTTTCTAATATATATATTCTAAGGATAGAAGAGATTACGAGGATCATCTTAGAGAAATCTTAGATTGCATAAGCAAGAAAAACTTTGCGCTAATTCATGGAATATGAATTTTAAATATGCAAAGTTTAATTCCTAGACCATATGTTCAATAAGCAAGACAAACAAGTAATACATGTTCAGAAAAAGCAATTAAGCAAAAAAAATATTCCACATGATTTTGAAGATTTTGAGATTTGAAGATTATTATTGGAGATTAATTTAAGTTTTTCTAAATACTAGTGGAAATGAATGGAATTGTTAACTAACTACAACTATGATAACAATACCATCCAGGAAAGAACCAAGTTAATCGCTGGTGCGTTTTATAAATAAGAATGAGCTCAATCACTAAAATTGGAATATCTACAAATGATATTAAGATAAACCTCTTAGACTAAATTGAAATGCACAAGAAAATTCCTTGATGGAAAATCACATTAATAAGCAATGAAGGATTGGTAGACGAAAACTATTAAGAAATAGAAGTAATAGTATTTCATGATTAAGGATTATGGTGAAATGTTAAATTGTCTAACTAGATACAAAAATGTTAAATCTCATAATGGAAATGAAAGATAACCAATAGACTTTGTTAATTTCATGATTAAATTATGAATATAACGCCATCTAGTAGTTGGATGGTAGGCTTACCAAATTAGTACACTCTTTATCTATATGTCAAACTATAAGAAAGAAATGTTAGCCAAACTCTATTAGTCTCACATTAAGATTTATCTATCTTGACTATATTTGATAGACTTTATCGTTTCACTTGAAAACTATAATAAGGTTTCCAAAAGAAACTAAGAACTCGAGTAAACTGGAGAACCTTATGTTTCACAATAGTAGTAGACTTTCTTTGAGAATTAAAACCTTAAGCAATATAATATATGAATATATTAGAGTTTGTATAACAAGAGCTTGATATAATTTGATCACTTTTACGCTAAAGAAATTCTAAAAAATAAGGATACGTTGGTTAACAAAAGAAGCTATTAATCATACAATATAGTAATCTTAGCTCAAAAGATAATTTCACTAGTATTGGTCTAGTGGTAAGGTTAGAAAAGAGTCTGATAAAACTTGGAGATTGGCAGAAGAAATAAAAAGCCAAATATCCTCAACTCTTTGGGTAACCTTCGAATTTCAAGGACGAAATTCTTTTAAGGGAGGAAAAATGTAACATTCCGGGTTTCCAGGGTCAGATGTAATAGTTAAAATAAAATAAATATGAACTTTATATTTTGTATATTGTTAAACGAGTCCGTACTGAGTGAAATAACTATTGTAAATTTTAAGGTTTAATATATTATTAAGAGTAGAATTTAGGGTCATAATCGTGGTGGGTGTTAAGTAGCCTAACCTTGATTAGGCATGGACTGATCAACCATGCTTAAACAAGATAAATGTTATCTAAAACCAATCATGATTATTACTAGAAAATACTTTATTAGTTGCTAAAACTTGCTCCAATTATAATCAGGAACGCAACTCAGAAACTGTCTATTTGTCTCAGTAATACTTAAAGACCAAGGTGAGTGACGGGTGGTTCAAGGAACAACCCTTTTATGATGTTAAAACGCGTAACATTCCCTCATTTAATCATGTAATTATCTTGAATTAGATAACTACAGTTGCTTATGTTTCAGGTATCTTGGGAGCTAAAAATGGAGAAACCGTTGTTAGCGTGGAACGAAGTGGACATGGTGGAAAGAAGAAAAGAAGAAACAAAGACTCAGGCTCCACCGTACCTTACGGTGGCCACCGTAAGGTACGGTAGTCCCAAACACTATGATTTCCACCGTATAACAGAAGGGTTCCACCGTATATGTTTTGTGTCTACCGTAACTTACGGTGGCTACCGTAAGTTACGGTAGAGATTACTTTTTGGCAAGTGGATTCTCATATTTAAATCACAAGTGGAGAGCTTTTGAGGGAATATGGAGATGTGACGAATTTCTGGAGATTGTCTGCAACTTTTTAGCTGTGATGTTTAGTTTAAAAGGTCTTGATTCATATGAACATTTGTAATCATCTCCTTGGAACAAGATGCATTCGGGTGGTGAGATTTAATTGAAGTTTCTTTGGCCAAGCTTTGGTTGATGTGTTGAAGAACAAGATCTTGTGGTACTTTAATCCTTGCTATTTCATTTTGATTGTTATGAATTGTATCTTGAATCTTGTTTTCATGCACAAAACTATGAGTGGCTAGTCTTCTTGTGTGTTTCCTTTTGGTTTGAAGGATTTGTAACTTTGATCATGTTGGTGTTTTCTATTTATGGGATGATAAAATTGATCGTGTGATTGTTTTGTCATGATGATTGTGTATTATGTGTAATGGGTCATTCATGGATTGCTTAACTTTAACCATACGTTCTTGATGCCATAGGCAAATCTTGATTTAGTGGAAGGGTTGGGTAATTCAATAGTGATACTGATTATCGAGAGATAACCTTGCTAATCCAAGTACTTAGTCCTCTTTGATCACACATAAGCACACAATCATGAATCATGTCTATGTGGTTCTTCCCAATTAATACCAATATCATCATTTGTTAAAATCCGAATACCAAAGGGAAACACATCTCTCATTACTAATTTTTACAAACCAATTTACTTTCATTTCTTGCTTTAAGCCAATTCAACAAATCAACAGATTATTGAACTTTACTTATTTATTATTTTAGTTAAATTTAGGTAATTGCAACTTGATTGAGTTAACACATATTCCACAAACTCCCTGTGTTCGATACCCACTTACCGCTAGCTAATTAGTCGTATTTGGTTTTAAATTTGATTGAGACTTCGACCTCACGTCAAATTTTGGCGTCGTTG
This sequence comes from Flaveria linearis, assembly GCA_024085815.1. Taxonomy (NCBI): domain Eukaryota; kingdom Viridiplantae; phylum Streptophyta; class Magnoliopsida; order Asterales; family Asteraceae; genus Flaveria; species Flaveria linearis. The sequence goes on from CM044008.1 coordinate 26,647,143, forward strand.
CCGGGGAGTTGTGCGCAACGTGTGTTTGCTTATTAGTTTTGTTTTGTTATTTCGGTGTTACGCTGGTTGTGTGTAGTGTGCAGGTTTTGTTTTAGGTGTATGCATACCAGGAATTCAAGCTCATCATCACCATTAGTGTTTGATCCAGAAATTGAACGAGCTGCTCGTAGAAACAGAGTTTTACATCGACAAAACAGAATCAGTGGTTCACCAATAGCACCTACATCACCCGTTACACCACGAAACACAATGGATCCACTTTCACCACCTCTTACTACGAGTCAAACAACACCATCCGAGCCTTTACCCAATCCTACATTACCACCGGAAACTAAACCAACCCATACCCCATTACCTACAAGTACCCAAACCGAACATTCTTTTAGCTTTGACCCATCAGCACCTATTCCACCCTTTTCATATTTCTTCCCAACAACCGGTCAATCATCATCGTCTAGACCAGTACCACAATCACAACCATATCAATCCAACCCATCCATATTTCATACTCCCTCTACTTCTCAAATGCAACCGAATATACAAGACCAACAACATCAAGTTGTGCAAACATCGGGAGTAGGACGAGCTGATGTTGATAGTGGCTATGGTGATGAGTATAGGAGATATGAGGAAGAAGGGTACACGTACGAAGGAGATGCTGATCAAGGAAATTATGTTTATAGTCAAGGACAAGCTATGAAAGGATATGGGAGACTACAACCACAAGTTATGCAGCAACAAGTTACACCACAACAAATGCAACCCCAAGTGAGGCCATAATTTCAAGAGCAGATTCTTCTACAACATGGGGGAGCAAACTTTCAACCTCCATTTCAGCAATTCATGCCTCCAGGACCACAAGTTCAAAGACCAATGGGTCCTCAGCGACCAAGAGTTAGGTTGGGTGTTCCACGAAGGCATAATTGGGATGCTGCTAGGGGTATTGAGGCACAGTTTCATCCAATCATCATAAATAATCCTTCACCAGTGGTCATTCCTCAAAACAATCAAGGGAGAATGTTTGAAGTCCGAAAATTCACTTCAAAGTTTGCCAAAGTACAAAGGGTTAGCAACGGAAGAACCTTATTTTCATTTGGAAGCTTATGACTCAATTTGTAACACAATTGGTGGTCAAGGATTTTCTGCAGATGATGTCAAGTTGGTATTATTTCAGTTTTCATTGGAGGATAAGGCAAAGAGGTGGTTCTACACTTTGCCATCCGCTTCAATTTATACATGGGCTGAAATGCAACAAAGGTTTTTGGAAGAGTTTTTCACAGCTCAAAAGACTAATGATGCTAGGAGAAGCTTGAGAAGTTTCCAACAACAACAAGGTGAAATGTTCCATGAGGCGTTCGAGCGGTTTAACATGATGATCAAGAATTGTCCTCATCATGGAATTGAGTTATGGGAGTTGTTGAACGCTTTTCACGAAGGGCTTCATTCTGAAGATGCTCGGGATTTAATGTCTATCACAAATGGTACGTTTGGTACAAATTATGAGCAGGACGATTGGGCATTTTTGGAACAAATGGCGGTTACATCGAAGAGGAAGGCTCAATCATCAAGACGAGCACGACCGGTCATTACACGAGCTCCAGTTCATGCGGTGGATGATGGTAATGTACAATCTATAAATCAAGTTTATAATGTTTGTACAAATTGCAATGAGTTAGGGCATGCTGTGGATTCTTGCACGGTAACTTTTGAACAAGTGGAGGAAGTGAATGCTATTCAAGGTCAAGGGTTTGGTGGAAGAAATTTCAACATGAATTCAAATACCTATCATCCGGGTTTGAGAAATCATCCAAATTTCAGTTATGGGAATCCGGCCAATCAATCCAACCCGAACTTTCAAGGAAACACCCAAGGTAACTATGTGCCCCGCCAACAATTCAATAGTCAAGGCAATTACTGGGGTGGGAACAATCAAGGTTTCCAAAGGCAATCCCAACAATGGGGTAATGAGCAAGGTGGTTCAGCGGGTCATGTTACTTCAAGCGGGAATGAAGTTATGGATATTCTTATGATGATGCAACAGGAGATGCAAAAGAGAAATCATTTGGATGATGCTCGGGCCCAAAAAGATGAAATTCGTGATAAAGCCATTCAATCTTTGAGCATCCAAATGGGCCAACTCGCAACAGAAGTAGCAAACTTGAAGAAGAACAAAGGAGAGCTGCCAAGTGATACAGTGGTGAATCCTAATCACCAATCTAGTTCCAAGAGCCCAAAACAAGTACACATTAATGCTTTGGAATTCACATCTCAGGTAAGTGTTCCTTTGTTAGATAAATTACCCCTAAAACTCCCAGATCCAGTAGTGCCATTGATTCCAATTCATATAGGAAACCTTAAAATTGACCGGGCACTTTTAGATCTAGGAGCATGTGTTAGCATCCTCCCCGGGCATTTATATGACAAATTTGATTTTGGTCCATTGAAATATGTTGATACCCTAATAATGTTGGCTAACCAAACACCTATTAGGCCCAGGGGTATGCTAACAGATGTCATTGTAAAGGTGAGAGATTGCTACTACCCAGTGGATTTTCTGGTACTGGATTACACTTCTTCTATTAAGAATGCACCACATTCAGTCATCTTGGGTAGGCCGTTTCTAGCTACTGCACAGGCAGTCCTAGACTGTGAGCTAGGAATGGTGAACATGAAGTTTGGTGAGAAGGTTTTGAACTTAAATATGTTTTCTATTGTTACTAACCCTTCCATCAAGGGAGCATGTTTTGCTATTGACATGTTAAAGGAAGGGAAAGAGGTTGCAGGTAAAGGAAAGAAGAGAAAGATAAAGAGAAGAGCGAAGAAAAAGAAGGTGGAGAAGACAGTTGAACAAACTAAGATGGATAGTGAAGGTAAGAAGACTGGATGCAGCACACTTGTTGCACAAGTGTGGGGATGCGGGAAGGTGTGTCAAGTTTCCCGGCAAGAGTTGAAACACTCCACAAGGCCACCATAAGTCAAGCTATTCAGGTTGCATCTTCTCTTGTACAGTTTGTTTCTTGTTTTCTTTTGAGTAGTTCGGTTGGGTGGTAGGGTGGAGTTTATGATATGTTAATGTTTATGTGTCGGGGTTGAATTAAGGAGGTGTTAGTATCATAAAAACAAAAAAAATATATTTTTAATTTTGTGAGTCTTTTGTTTTGTTTATTTTGTTCCTTTCAAAACCATACATTGGGGACAATGTATCTCAAGTGTGGGGATGAGAGAAATTTTTAATGTTTTTTTTTTAAAAAAATTCAAGCAAAACATTGTGAGAATTTGAACACCTTGGATTAACTCCGAATGATGCATCGGCAACCTTTAATCATTCTTATTCTTGGTGAGAGTTGAAGCCACACTAATAAATAGATAATATTTATCTTTGATGAGAGTGACAACAGGTGGGGGTGCATTAGAACTTGTGCTTGAATACGATTCGAGACTTTAGTTGGATATGAATGTGAAAAGAATAAGGGCATGTAGGTAGCCTCGTCTTCGATGTGTGCGAGTGTGGGATTTGAGAGTTGAAGCCACACTAATAAATAGATAATATTTATCTTTGATGAGAGTGACAACAGGTGGGGGTGCATTAGAACTTGTGCTTGAATACGATTCGAGACTTTAGTTGGATATGAATGTGAAAAGAATAAGGGCATGTAGGTAGCCTCGTCTTCGATGTGTGCGAGTGTGGGATTTGGGGGGTTGGACCTCATAAATTATATATATGAGCTTGGTTGCGAGAGGGGCGGGGGTTTGGACATTTAGTTGCCCAATGTTGTGCCTAAAAGCCTATCGTTTGTTACCCCTTAGCTAGTTACTTAAAAATTTACCCAACTTGACCTGGTCTTATAGTGTTAGTAGTTGTTTAGTAGTTGTAATTATCTTCAATGTTATGTTGAATGTGTGCGTGAAGATTTTGTGTTTGTTTTATTGTTATTAAAGAAAAAAATATATATAAAAAAAATTTGAAAAAAAGGAGAGAAAAATGAAAAGAAGAAAAAGAAAGAGAAAAATTAAAAAAAAAGAAAAAAAGGGGATTGAAGTTGAGTGCCTTGTTCATAGTATTAGGTTTAGTAGCTAGTTGTTTATGTTATTATGTAATAAAAGACCAGGTTAAGTTTTCGCTTCTTCATATATATTCCATTTCCTACCCATACACCTAGCCACGTTACAACCTTGAAGTCCTTTTGATATGCATTCATGTTTGGCAATTGTTAAGAGAAGGGTCGATTTAGGTACAAGTTTATAGTTGTGCAACCACCGTTTGCCTTTTGTGTGTCTAGCTCATGGATGCTAGTGCTTGCTCGTTGCCGGGAGGAGAGACATAGCGAGGGGTGTGTCATTTTGGTTGTTACGAAGGGGTTAGTAAAAAGTATTACATGTTTATGCTTGGATTACATTGATCGCTTGTTTGAAATTGATTTGATGTGTTGCTTGGGACAAGCAACGGTTAAGTGTGGGGATGTGACGGGTGGTTCAAGGAACAACCCTTTTATGATGTTAAAACGCGTAACATTCCCTCATTTAATCATGTAATTATCTTGAATTAGATAACTACAGTTGCTTATGTTTCAGGTATCTTGGGAGCTAAAAATGGAGAAACCGTTGTTAGCGTGGAACGAAGTGGACATGGTGGAAAGAAGAAAAGAAGAAACAAAGACTCAGGCTCCACCGTACCTTACGGTGGCCACCGTAAGGTACGGTAGTCCCAAACACTATGATTTCCACCGTATAACAGAAGGGTTCCACCGTATATGTTTTGTGTCTACCGTAACTTACGGTGGCTACCGTAAGTTACGGTAGAGATTACTTTTTGGCAAGTGGATTCTCATATTTAAATCACAAGTGGAGAGCTTTTGAGGGAATATGGAGATGTGACGAATTTCTGGAGATTGTCTGCAACTTTTTAGCTGTGATGTTTAGTTTAAAAGGTCTTGATTCATATGAACATTTGTAATCATCTCCTTGGAACAAGATGCATTCGGGTGGTGAGATTCAATTGAAGTTTCTTTGGCCAAGCTTTGGTTGATGTGTTGAAGAACAAGATCTTGTGGTACTTTAATCCTTGCTATTTCATTTTGATTGTTATGAATTGTATCTTGAATCTTGTTTTCATGCACAAAACTATGAGTGGCTAGTCTTCTTGTGTGTTTCCTTTTGGTTTGAAGGATTTGTAACTTTGATCATGTTGGTGTTTTCTATTTATGGGATGATAAAATTGATCGTGTGATTGTTTTGTCATGATGATTGTGTATTATGTGTAATGGGTCATTCATGGATTGCTTAACTTTAACCATACGTTCTTGATGCCATAGGCAAATCTTGATTTAGTGGAAGGGTTGGGTAATTCAATAGTGATACTGATTATCGAGAGATAACCTTGCTAATCCAAGTACTTAGTCCTCTTTGATCACACATAAGCACACAATCATGAATCATGTCTATGTGGTTCTTCCCAATTAATACCAATATCATCATTTGTTAAAATCCGGATACCAAAGGGAAACACATCTCTCATTACTAATTTTTACAAACCAATTTACTTTCATTTCTTGCTTTAAGCCAATTCAACAAATCAACAGATTATTGAACTTTACTTATTTATCATTTTAGTTAAATTTAGGTAATTGCAACTTGATTGAGTTAACACATATTCCACAAACTCCCTGTGTTCGATACCCACTTACCGCTAGCTAATTAGTCGTATTTGGTTTTAAATTTGATTGAGACTTCGACCTCACGTCAGTGAGTTCCTCTGAACTGTTTTCTAAAACAGGATATGATGTAGAAGACTAATCAAGGCTCGGCAAAATATTTAAATTGTCTATTGGTATTCCATTCTCGCAGACTGTCCTACTAAATGCTGGTGCCACAAAAACAAGGAAAAAGGAAGAACAGTAGCAGGTTTGATGCTCAAAGTTGCACTTCTACACACCAAGAGAATATCACATAAGAAAAATGGCTGCTCTGAGTTTCAGACATTTTTTATTCAATTTTAAAATAAAAACTTGACGAGGCTTTTAGAAGTAAAAAAAAGTTACATATAACATAAACTTCTAAAGTTAATACAAAAAGAAAAGGGTGTAACATAAACTATCTGTGGAATCTAAATTTCTTTTCAGAGAATACCTGGTTTAATATGATGTGATTGAGAGGACTTGGATGCCCTGCTTTTTCTATTGAATAATGATTGATCAAAAAAAAGAAATAAAAAAAAGAGAGACAAAAAGAAATTAGTTGAGCAAATAATTGAGCAAAAAGATGCCAAAAGGCCATATAGGATATAAGATGCCAAGATACACAACAAATCAAAAAGATATGTCTAAAGACATACATACTATATGGTATATATTTTCTACTTTGAGAATATTTTCTGATCATGGAAGGCAAAATCAAAAGATGGGGCATGTAAGTCCGGATGGCTTGTAAGTCCTAAACATCTTGAGAGGGCAGACGTAAGTCCGGATGGCTGTTAGTAAGTCCTTAAACTTGTTAATATTCCGTGTTAAAAGATATTTCTCAGGCTAGTTATGCTCAAATAGTTATATTTTAGGAATAAATAAATGATATCACTGATCAACAATGCATGGTTTAAGTCAATTTGGGGTGACTTGAAATCTCAATAGTGTCTTGAAGACTAATAAGTATTTTACTGAAGTTCTGATTGTGGGATCCACTGAATTATATTAAATCATACAAAACATGATAAGTATCACTCCTTATGTTTCTGAGTAAAACCTGAAGTATAAGTTTAAAGGGACAAAAGATATTGACAATCAACTTAACCAGTTTATTTTAAATAAAGCTGGACAGAGTCTTGACTTGATAAAGAACTATATGATCTCATTTTGAAAATTCTTACAAGAAAAGGAAGATTCTAGTCCATGCTCATATTCCTCCTAATTCTTTAAAGCAATTACTTTCTTGGAGATGTGAGAAGGATTCAGGTCATGCTGTGATCAAATGCACTGACAAATCATTTAAAATCATTGATCTAGCTGACTTAATGAAGTTTGGCAAAGACGACTTAATCAAGCTACTACACTGTCACATTGCAGCTGATGAGTCAGTTTACTTTCTATCTTGCCAGTATGTCTGGATGACGGATCGAATCCTTCGGAACAAATGGTATGCTTATTCAGGTAATTACAAGAGAGCAAATGTTGATTTTGATTGAAGATGTTTCACCGAGCCTAGGGGGAGATTGTAGAAGACTAATCAAGGCTCGACAAAACATTTAAAGACTTAATGATAACGAATTCTGAAGACAGGTTGTGCGAAAGCCAGACTCACGCGAGATGAAGCTTCCACACGACAACTGACTCCACGCGAAAGGCTGATCCCGCGCGAAAGGCTTAGCCGCGTGAAAAGCAAGTCGCGCGAGAACTCTTTGTTTAGTATAAATAGCTTAGTTTTCGTTTTGTAATTAAGCTTTTGATCATTTATCACTTCTGTACTGTGCTATTTCGCACAAGACCTGTAATAGGTTGCTTTTGTTCAATACAATATCATTTTGTGATCAATTCGATTCTTCTTTCAATCCAATCATGTTTACATTCCTCATTCACATGATTGAGATCGTTTGTTGATTGTTTCTTGGGAGATTTTCATGGTTTTACAATTGGTATCAGAGCATTAGGCTCTACAACCACGATTTGAAGAAGTTTTGGATTGATTTCTACTCTTTTCTGGTGATATTCATCATTGATTACGTGAGATTCAGCTATGGAGATGTTATGCTGCTCAAATTTTGAGTATTTGGATTGATTTGGACTGATTTAGTGGACTTTAGTTGAATTTTAATCATAATTAAGCTTAAAATTGAACTAAATTCATTAAAATTGGACTAAAATGAGTATAATCAGACATATTCAGTGAATTAGAGGTGACTTTCGCTTGAACAAACAGTTGGAGAATTGACTGTGCACAAAATTGGGAATTTTCGCGTGCGAAATTATAAGTTTTCGCATAGGCAGTTAAATTACTTTTCACGCGATTTTGCTTGAAAAGTAAATTGGAATTTCGCACGAATTGATATCTCGCGCGAAAAAGTAGGCCGCGCGAAAACGTTTTTCGCACGATAGCTTCTTTCGCACGAACAGTTTGATTTTTGAATTTCTGAACAACATGTCTTCAACAACATGTGCTGAGTATGATTAGTCAGATCAAAAGGAAGCACTTGACTTAAAGCTATCTACTACTTTGGTTGCTCAAATTGTTACTAAACCGGAGCAGGAAGAAAATTTGTTTGCTGAGTTTGTATCAGATGATCTGTTGAAAGGTATATTTGTTGAGAAGGAAACAGAAAAGGAAGAAGTTACAGTTGATGAAAGTGTTGAGAAGGAAGAGAAGACAGAGAAGGTGGTTAAGAAGGAAAAGAAAGAAGTTGAAAAGTACACTGTTAAGCCTCCAGTCAAATATCAGGTTGAATATCTAAAGACTGTTGATGTTGCTCTAGTAGAAAAACCAGTTGAGGCTATGAAAGCATTCATGGTGAAAAGGGTTGAAGAGCCTGAAGGAGAAAGCTCAGAACCAAAGGTATATGATGATCTATGCATAAATTCTTGTGTTGAGAAAGTTCAAAGGTATAGAGTTCATAATGAGAACTTGATAATGGAAGTTGAAAAACTACAATATCAAGCTCGAAAACACAAGTCAAATGAAAAGATTTTTAAAGAAAAACTTAAAGGTTTAAATAAAACAATATACAATTTACAACTAAATCTTCATGATAAAGAATGTACAAATAATGATTTGACAAATAGAAACAATGAACTCGCCTTGGAAATTAATAGACTCAACAGTGAACTAGCCTCGGCTAAATTGACTGTTGAAAAATTTGAACTTTCATCAACTATGGTTGAAGGTATTATCAAGTCACAAATGACACAGAAGATAAAAGGAGGAAAATGTGGTGTTGGATTTTCAAACATCGCTCCTCCAATTAATCATGATTATTCATGTTTACCTTCATCTGATGTCATTTCTGATTCTGATATGAGTTATGGGATAGGTTTTTCTCCATCCTCAAACTTAAAACCTTCAGTCAAGGTAAATCTGACAGTTGATCCTATCATAATAACTAAACCTAAACAATCAACTGAAAATCTTTGTGCAGATAATATGGAGGTGGATGGTTTGGTTGAAGAGTGGGAGAGAGAAAATGAGAGTGAAAGTTTGAAAAATAAGAATATAAATGTTTTACGATCTGTTTGTATACAAACTTTATCAGGAAATGAAAAGACTGTTGATTTGAATGAGATTAAATCAAATAGTAAATGTAATTTGAATGCAAATCAGAGGGAAAATCAGAAAGAAAAACTTGAAAAGGACTTTAAAAGTAGATTTGTTTCTAAAGGTTTAATTGAAAATGAAGAGCGAAACGAATTCTCGATTCTTTAAAAATAAACTTCATCATAATGCTAACCTTGTGAACCAAGATATTTGTAGCCCAGATTTGCAAGTGAAAGCTCCTTCTTCATCCAATCTGAAAATTCAAATGCCTGGTCCTTCTCCAGCATCCATTTGCATATCAAAGCCTGGTCCTTCTCCAGCACCAATTCGTATATCAAAGCCTGGTCCTCCTCCAGCAAATTCAAAGTCTGGTCCTACTCCAGCAAAGTCTAAGACTGGTCCTGTTCCAGCATCATCAATTTCAAAAGTCACAGCTGCTAAATCTCAAATCCAAAGTGGTCATAATTCAAAATTTTCCTCGAATTTGCAAAAGATGAACAAGCAATTATCAAATGAAGCAAAGATTCGAGAGACTGTGCAGAATGTTAAACCAAAAAGTCAATCTGACTTTGGTTTTTATGACAATTTCCATAATTATCATCCATAGTTTGTTTTCCACACACAACAAAGGAAATGTTATCAGTGTGGAAACATAAATCATTTAGCAAATAATTGTCCTTTTCGACAAAAATCACTAAGCAAACAACGATTTCATAATTCTATTGCTCATAATAGAAAATTGTTTTTCACTCGTGTAAAATTTGCAAATCAAATGAAATCAAAAGTTGATAATGCTTATAAAGTCGAAAAGCATAAGAGTTTGAAAAATGATTTAAAAGAAAACATCAAGGTGAAAAGTGTTAATGAAAAGACTGATGTGCAAAACATGTAAGGGATAAAATATTTGGATTACGATATCATTGTAGGTCGCATGCAACAAAGTTGCGAGAGGCATGCAAGTCGCACATGCATGCATGCATGCGAGAGAAAGCAGATTCGCATGCATGTGAAAATGCATGCATGCGAACAGCAGACAGGCGAGTCGCATATGCATGCGAAGGCAGGCTAGTCGCATTGTCATGCGAGATCGTGATGCGAGTCACATGCATGCGAAAAGCATCTCTTTCGCATGTATATATATGTGCAAACGAGTTCAGTTAGACGTGTGCTTCACTTTACTGAGAGTTGTCTAGATAGTGTGTGTGTTTTCTCTATTTATGTCGCTCAATTGAGCAGATCACATGTTGTGATTTTCCACCTTCGGGTGAGATCGATAGTATATCTATTTTCATTGTAATCGTTCGACTTTGGAATAAACATTTCAATTACAATGAGTTTGTTGTAAACATTGAAAACACCTTGTTATCTAGATTGATTTAAAGTAGAATGTGCACCCGTCTTCGCGTGTTATCAAGTGCAACAATCTAACGAAGTGAGATCGATCGTTATCACGGTTTTACATTTGGTATCAGAGCAAGGTGTTGCTCTTGATACAACGGATCATTATTCCGCGATCTTCCGTTCGAGGACGTTAAACAAATTCAAAATTTGTAGACCGCACACCAAGTGTTTGTGTAAATGCTCAAGAGACTTTGTTGCATGATTTTATGAAGACTTGAAGCTAAAAAGTTGCTGCATCAAAGTCAAATATCCAGTTGTGCGAGAACCTTTATTGAAAGGTTTTATTGAAGATTAAATTTGTTGGAGAACTCAAAACGATATCATAATCCAAGGGGGAGATTGTAAGGGACAAAATATTTGGATTACGATATCGTTGTTGGTCGCATGCAACAAAGTTGCGAGAGGCATGCAAGTCGCACATGCATGCATGCATGCGAGAGAAAGCAGATTCGCATGCATGCGAAAATGCATGCATGCGAACAGCAGACAGGCGAGTCGCATATGCATGCGAAGGCAGGCTAGTCGCATTGTCATGCGAGATCGTGATGCGAGTCGCATGCATGCGAAAATCATCTCTTTCGCATGTATATATATGTGCAAACGAGTTCAGTTAGACGTGTGCTTCACTTTACCGAGAGTTGTCTAGATAGTGTGTGTGTTTTCTCTGTTTATGTCGCTCAATTGAGCAGATCACATGTTGTGATTTTCCACCTTCGGGTGAGATCGATAGTATATCGATTTTCATTGTAATCGTTTGACTTTGGAATAAACATTTCAATTACAATGAGTTTGTTGTAAACATTGAAAACACCTTGTTATCTAGATTCATTTAAAGTAGAATGTGCACCCATCTTCGCGTGTTATCAAGTGCAACAATTCAAACGAAGTGAGATCGATCGTTATCACGGTTTTACAAAACAAATATAGCAATCTAAAATCTTTCAATCTTAATGCAACACAGAATGTGCTCAAGTCATGTTTGACTTGGGTACCAAAGACTAAGTAATTCTTTTACTTATGCAGGAACGACCGCAAAAGATCATTGAAAGCTTATGGCATGTAGACAGCGGTTGTTCAAAGACATATGACAGGAAATTTACAATTGCTTCAAAATGATTCAGTCATATAACGGAGAAACTTGAAAATACGCTTTGAAAAATATTTTGGCCTTAGGGGGAGTCAAGATTGGATCAATAAAAATGAATTTTCATGATTAAATGAGAAATGATTTTACACAGTTCAAAAAGAGTCTAAGTACTTTCAAAGACTTAAATACGAATAGACTTGGATTATGTTTGATGTGTTAATAGGCTTTGCTTTCAGAAATGAAAAGATCATAATTGAGTGATTAAACTTGAATTAAAGAGATATGAATTAGTGGGGAACATATCAGGATTCTGTGACAATGTCAAAAATGTTCTAACACAGATTGAGAGTTATAATCTTGTCATACTCAAGCCTGTATTTGTTTGATTCTGTGATTATCATAACTATATGTATATATAAAAGGAGAAAATACAAAAAGACAAAAAGAAATAAAAAAGAGAGACAAAAAGAAATTAGTTGAGCAAATAATTGAGCAAAAAGATGCCAAAAGACCATATAGGATATAAGATGCCAAGATGCATAACAAATCAAAACGATATGTCTAAAGACATACATACTATATGGTATATATTTTCTACTTTGAGAATATTTTCTGATCATGGAAGGCAAAATCAAAAGATGGGGCATGTAAGTCCGGATGGCTTGTAAGTCCTAAACATCTTGAGAGGGCAGACGTAAGTCCGGATGGCTGTTAGTAAGTCCTTAAACTTATTAATATTCCGTGTTAAGAGATATTTCTCAGGCTAGTTATGCTCAAATAGTTATATTTTAGGAATAAATAAATGATATCACTGATCAACAATGCATGGTTTAAGTCAATTTAGGGTGACTTGAAATCTCAATAGTGTCTTGAAGGCTAATAAGTATTTTACTGAAGTTCTGATTATGGGATCCACTGAATTATATTAAATCATACAAAACATGATAAGTATCACTCCTTATGTTTCTGAGTAAAACCTGAAGTATAAGTTTAAAGGGACAAAAGATATTGACAATCAACTTAACCAGTTTATTTTAAATAAAGCTGGACAGAGTCTTGACTTGATAAAGAACTATATGATCTCATTTTGAAAATTCTTACAAGAAAAGGAAGATTCCAGTCCATGCTCCTGTTCCTCCTAATTCTTTAAAGCAATTACTTTCTTGGAGATGTGAGAAGGATTCAGGTCATGCTATGATCAAATGTACTGACAAATCATTTAGAATCATTGATCCAGCTGACTTAATAAAGTTTGGCAAAGACGACTTAATCAAACTACTACACTGTCGCATTGCAGCTAATGAGTCAGTTTACTTTCTATCTTGCCAGTATGTCTGGATGATGGATAGAATCCTTCGGAACAAATGGTATGCTTATTCAGGCAATTACAAGAGAGCAAATGTTGATTTTGATTGAAGATGTTTCACTGAGCCTAGGGGGAGATTGTAGAAGACTGATCAAGGCTCGGCAAAACATTTAAAGACTTAATGATAACGAATTCTGAAGACAGGTTGTGCGAAAGGCAGACTCACGCGAGATGAAGCTTCCACGCGACAACTGACTCCACGCGAAAGGCTGATCCCGCGCGAAAGGCTTAGCCGCGCGAAAAGCAAGTCGCGCGAGAACTCTTTGTTTAGTATAAATAGTGTGACAACCCGAATTTTTTTTAGTTAATATTACTTTTCTCCGATTATCGGATTAATTCACTTTACTATTTTGAAATAATAATAATAATAATAATAATAATAATAATAATAATAATAATAAATAATAACATTAATATTGTTTTATAAAAGTATAAGGGGTTAAATGTAATATATAAAACCTGTTTTAAAAGTTTCGGACATAAAATGATAACAACACAAAACCTCAGGGACCAAATGTGTAAATTTTTTTAAAAAAACCCAGCCCCCCGCCGTCGCCCCCTGTTCTTCCCGTCCGGCGACCTCCCCGGCCAACTCCGGCGACCCCCAAACATCCCATAAACACAGTTTTTTAATCAAATCAAACATTACCAACACCTTCGTGGGGATGACTCGAACTCGTGATCAACAAACAAGACAAAATTTGAGTGCAAATTCTTACCGAACCCACTCAACCGATTGTCGGCCACGGAAATCAACCATTATCGCGCATTAAACCCATTAACGATTAAATTAACTCTGCACTAACGAATGTTAGGTCCTATATAAACTTCCTTCGAGTTCCATTGTTTCTAAAACAAACACAAATCCACGATTTGTGCACCTCACTGTCGCGACTTGTTCCCGTACGTGTTCATCATCAAATTAACTTCGAAACAGGTGATTAAACACATCCATACCTTCGGTTCATCATCAGGAAACTAAGCCCCAACATTAATCTGGTTAGTAACATCGATTTGATGTTCAATTTGGTTCAAAATCAAATTTAGGGTTCTTGGTTTGGGGGGGAAACCTTTTCAGGTATGTTTAAAAGATTTGGAAACCGGGTTATGTCGCGGCTTAGAGCCTTGGTTCACTGGTTTGGTGCGTGTGTGGGCGGGTGAGAGGTCCCGGGTTCGACCCCGGGCAACCTCTTTTATTTTTGTAAATGCTTTTTAACCATTTTAAAAATATACAAAAATTCTTAAAAATTATAAAAATAAATATTATAAATTTTCCTTATTTTAAATCCTACATAATTATTTTCTGTAAATTTCTTTTATTTAAAAACCTTAATAAATCTTTACAAAATATTATTTATAAACATTAAAAATACTTATTTTTATAAAATGGACACTATATTATCTTTGAATATAGATTAATATAATCTATAAATTCACAAATAATTTACAAATGAAATTGTAGATTATTTCTTATAAAATATATTTTAAGTAATAAGATTAATATATTATTATTAATCAAAATACTATTTATAATTATTCTTAGATAATTATAAATTACATATTAAACCTTATCATTTCTATATCATACGGGTATAATCCTCCTAATGGAGTCAAAATGCAAATAAATACTTTGTAACATATATACACCTATTTACGTACGTGTCACGTGTTAAACCAAACCAACCCGAACCTTACAAATATATTGATTCATAGTAAACAATATTAAAGACTCGATTACAATCAATAATAGGTGTTGATCGTGTTTGATCGTGCATTGCCTTATTCTTTGAAGCTTTTGTTGTTTTCATTACATCAACTCAAGGTGAGTTTCACGGCCCCTTTTTACTTTCTTTCCTTTTTGGGGGAGAAAACATGCAAACATATTTTATGAATGGTTGCCAGTATTATTGATATCGCTTGTTACGTTAGTGCAAACACACAACATGTCCTCACACAATCGAACCGTTAGTAATGGGATTAGCGAGGTAATTTTGAGTAGTACTACTGGGTCTGACAAACCCCGCCCGGGCTAGTCGCGCTAGCTTGATTGGAGGTCAAACGGGTGCTAAATTGACCTAACACATTGTCATGGTCTGACGAGACATGACGGGATACAACAAACACAAATAGAACGTAAACAGTCAGCTTCGGTTCGAAACGCTAAGTAACAAGAACAGAGGTTAGCTACCTAACGATATGCTATATATACTAAACCATTGAAACGCAAACTATGGATACGCTTACAAACACATATTTTTGTTAAACCTGTGAACTCACCAACTTTATGTTGACACATTTTAGCATGTTTTCTCAGGTCACAGAAACGCACAAGATTAAGAACTCAGCTAGGATGCATGCATGGCATACATCACAACACAACTGGTTTAATTTGTGAAACGCTATTGATTCTTATGGTTAAAACGCATGTTGAAACGATTCACTGTTGATTTCTATATTTGAAACGCTTCCGCAAGTCTGAAACACTCATTTTGATTTAAAAAAAACTAATTACTTAATGTTATGTTTTGTAATTACTGTGTTTGGTGTAACTGATGCTTATCTGAGATCCGAGTGTGTCACACGCCTGACGGTAAAACCCCGTTAGCGGATTTTGAGGGTGTGACAGATTGGTATCAGAGCATTAGTTATAGCGAACTAAAATGGACTTGCATCTCATTTGCATTGCATTTTAGACTATAACTGGATTTGCATTAGTTACACACACGTAGATTTCTAAGCTATGTTTACTTAATCTGGATGCTTGAAAACTTTTACTTTAAACATACGGGAGAATTTGAGTGCCTAATTAAAGTGATTTCGAACTCCAAAACCTCGATTGATATCGATGGTTTTCAAAGTCTCGTCAAAGTCTGTGTCCCACTACTGAATACATGCAATGCTGGAAGAGTAAGATGCCTGTATCTCGGGGTGTTCTGTCTAGGCAAGGTATTCGCATATATCCAAATCAACCGATGGACCTGTTTACCTTACCTGGGAACCCTTGGGATGAGTATCTGCTTATAGGTACGCATGTTTTCAACAAAGTTGTGGTTGACTAAATACTTTGATTAGTCAACGTACTCGCTTTGATTCACGAATCAAACGAATACACTCTGAACATCTCATTGTCGTGTTGAATAATTCTTGTCCTTGATTTCGTTTCCCGAAATAAACTATCCAAGATTTGAACACCACAGCAAACTCTATCGTACTCGTTTCTACTTCCAACATACCCTATCATCTTCGTTAGTCTTAACAGATAGCACTCGGTACTTGACAAGGTATGTTATCACGAATGGGAGAAGCCATGAATGACCATGCAAAGCAAATTAGAATCACGGGTGCACACGTAATTGTAATTTGTCGTGCATGAGAATTCTGGTAACTCTATTAGGTGATAACAGTCATAGTCAGTACAAATTTTCGTTTCTATACTTGGAGACAAAAAAATCTCGATTCTCATGAAACCTCACTATCAATATGCAAACAAATCCTTCATTTCTACTAGTATGAAACAGATTATTGTTATCAATAGTTATTATTCGATAGTGACTGTCATGTATTGTGAATACATAGAATCATGTCTGGACGAAGAATTGGACGCCCACGTAGACAAGAAAACATTAATCTAACACAAACTGAACTCGATGCCATCATAAATGAGCGCGTTGCTGAAGCGCTCGAGGCGTTCGAACAGACCAGGAACCAAAATCAAAACAACAATATCAACCAGAACCAAAACCAAGGAGGTCAAGCAGTCTGCACTTTCAAGATGTTCATGGACTGCAAACCTCATTCCTTCAAAGGCTCCGAAGGTGTTGTTACCCTCCTTCGTTGGATTGAAAAGCTGGAGTCCGCTTTCGCAATGTGTAACTGTCCAGCAGAAAACCGTGTCAAGTATGCTTCCGGCACTTTGGAAGGACCAGCTTTGACATGGTGGAACTCACAGGTCCAAACCTTAGGACTTGATGCTGCTAACAGTATGCCTTGGGAAGACTTCAAGGTTCTGATGAAAGAAGAGTACTGCCCCAGGAGCGAAGTCCAGAAACTGGAGGCAGAATTTTGGAATTTAAAGATGGTTGGTTCAGACATTGAGGAGTACAGCACGAGTTGGCTGCATTATGTCCTCAGATGGTGACTCCGGCCTACAAACGGATCGAAAAATACATTGATGGTCTAGCTCCTCAGATCTAAGCTAGTGTGATGGCTGCTGATCCTGTCACTATTCAGCAGGCCATCCGACTGGCTCATAAACTCACTGACCAGGCAGTGGCACAGGGCACCTTGCCTAAACGTGGCGCTGCTTCTGGTTCTTCTGATCACAAAAGGAAATGGGACGGCAATAACAACAACAAGTCTTCAAGCTCCAACAACACCCAACAACAACAGACCAAAAAGTTTGACCCTTCAAGAAGCTTCAACAATCAGAACCACAACAACTATGACCAGGGATCGAGTAGTTACGCGGGCAAGAATCCTAAGTGTAATCGGTGCAACTTCCATCATCATGGCCCGTGTGATCGACTCCGTTGTCAGAGATGTGGAAAGATGGGTCACGCAGCCAAAGACTGCAGGGGTGAACTAATGACTCAACAACAACAACCTCAACAACAACGCCAGGGTGGAGTGACTAGAGCCTGTTATGAGTGTGGTAAGGAGGGTCACTACAGGAAGGATTGCCCGCAGCTGAAGAGTGGAAACAAGGATAATAACGGGGGCAGTGCCAAAGGTCGAGTTTTTGTGATTAGCTCTGGTGAGGCAAGGGATGATCAGGATGTGGTTACTGGTACGTTTCCTCTGAATGGTCGTTTTGCTTCTATGCTGTTTGATATCGGTGCCGATAAGAGTTTTGTTTCCAACAAGTTTATTAAACTCTTAGACGTAACCTTAGTTGATATGGAACCTAGTTACACTGTAGAATTAGCTAATGGGAAAACTAATTGAGGCAACTCACATCATTAGTAAAATCTTATTAAGGGTAACAAAACATTACTAACCCTTGCTATTACTTAAGTCCTGTCCTACTTAGAGCCTTCATGGTATTTTCAGTTATTTCAAGAGACATTCCTCCACTTAGCATTTTAGTAACTAAGGAACTGATTGAATGCTTAGAATAAAAGTGGACTACAAGAAATGTATAGGAGCAATGATACTCTCCACACATACAGTACGTTACTCTTTGAAATGATGCTTATATATAGGTTATTGGGTGAGTTCAAAGCCTTGGTGATTGAGTACTATTATCTAAGGAATGAAATGCAAAAGTTAGAATTGTAATCCTAAAATCGTGCAATGGTAGGGTTAGGTCGTGCTCTTTATACTGACAAACTCTAGGAATTGACAAAGCTGATGTCATACCTCATGACATTAGACCAGATAGAGTTAAGAAGGACACTGGGAAAATCTAGTGAGTAGTAGAAAGAAGTTGGAAGGTTGAACAAGCAATCTAGCGGTAAGGTAGACAAGAATGCTAATGTTGTAAACCTAGCTATGTTGGTTAATACGATTAAGCTAACATGTGTCAAACGGGGACATTAAGAAGGTTGGAGTTCCGACCATTACCATAAGTGTGCCCTAGGTCGATTAGGACCCCAGGACAAGTTAGAAACAATCAGAATTAGGAAATGGCTATAGCTAGAAAGTAAGAACAGTTAAATTATAGAAATCACTGACCCGGTGAAAAAAAAGAGAAAAGATGGTAAAACTAAGGGAAGAAATAGCTGTACAGAAGGCCAAGGAGACAAAACTTAATAAAACTGTTCATATTACAGAGGAAACGATGAGAGCAAAACAAATGCTAGCCACCATGTCACACGAGATAAGATTTCCATTATCAGGGGTCGTTAGCATAGCAGAAACTCTATCACAACAAAACTTGATAAAGATCAGAAACAACTTTTGAGTGTCATGTTGTCTTCTGATGATCTAGTCCTTCAACTAATTAGTGACATCCCACGATATCAAGCAAAGAACATTGTGGGTCTATTTTCACATTTGTTCTACCTCATTAAGTTTCACGTGCGCGTGATAGCTACAGATGGTTTCATGGCCACCTTCTGATGAACAAAAGTGCTAGAAACATTCAACATATTCCCAAATCAGAAAGGAAACCTAAGATTGTTCTTGTTAAAGAACATGTGTCTGTCACTAACCGGTACGTTAGTTAGCATTGAGCTCATTAACTCACTGTGTTCCAATTTTCGGGACGAAAATTCCTGCAACAAGAGGATAATGTGACAACCCGAATTTTTTTTAGTTAATATTACTTTTCTCCGATTATCGGATTAATTCACTTTACTATTTTGAAATAATAATAATAATAATAATAATAATAATAATAATAATAATAATAATAACATTAATATTGTTTTATAAAAGTATAAGGGAATAAATGTAATATATAAAACCTGTTTTAAAAGTTTCGGACATAAAATGATAACAACACAAAACCTCAGGGACCAAATGTGTAAATTTTTTTAAAAAAACCCAGCCCCCCGCCGTCGCCCCCTGTTCTTCCCGTCCGGCGACCTCCCCGGCCAACTCCGGCGACCCCCAAACATCCCATAAACACAGTTTTTTAATCAAATCAAACATTACCAACACCTTCGTGGGGATGACTCGAACTCGTGATCAACAAACAAGACAAAATTTGAGTGCAAATTCTTACCGAACCCACTCAACCGATTGTCGGCCACAGAAATCAACCATTATCGCGCATTAAACCCATTAACGATTAAATTAACTCTGCACTAACGAATGTTAGGTCCTATATAAACTTCCTTCGAGTTCCATTGTTTCTAAAACAAACACAAATCCACGATTTGTGCACCTCACTGTCGCGACTTGTTCCCGTACGTGTTCATCATCAAATTAGCTTCGAAACAGGTGATTAAACACATCCATACCTTCGGTTCATCATCAGGAAACTAAGCCCCAACATTAATCTGGTTAGTAACATCGATTTGATGTTCAATTTGGTTCAAAATCGAATTTAGGGTTCTTGGTTTGGGGGGGAAACCTTTTCGGGTATGTTTAAAAGATTTGGAAACCGGGTTATGTCGCGGCTTAGAGCCTTGGTTCACTGGTTTGGTGCGTGTGTGGGTGGGTGAGAGGTCCCGGGTTCGACCCCGGGCAACCTCTTTTATTTTTGTAAATGCTTTTTAACCATTTTAAAAATATACAAAAATTCTTAAAAATTATAAAAATAAATATTATAAATTTTCCTTATTTTAAATCCTACATAATTATTTTCTGTAAATTTCTTTTATTTAAAAACCTTAATAAATCTTTACAAAATATTATTTATAAACATTAAAAATACTTGTTTTTATAAAATGGACACTATATTATCTTTGAATATAGATTAATATAATCTATAAATTCACAAATAATTTACAAATGAAATTGTAGATTATTTCTTATAAAATATATTTTAAGTAATAAGATTAATATATTATTATTAATCGAAATACTATTTATAATTATTCTTAGATAATTATAAATTACATATTAAACCTTATCATTTCTATATCATACGGGTATAATCCTCCTAATGGAGTCAAAATGCAAATAAATACTTTGTAACATATATACACCTATTTGCGTACGTGTCACGTGTTAAACCAAACCAACCCGAACCTTACAAATATATTGATTCATAGTAAACACAAATTAAAGACTCGATTACAATCAATAATAGGTGTTGATCGTGTTTGATCGTGCATTGTCTTATTCTTTGAAGCTTTTGTTGTTTTCATTACATCAACTCAAGGTGAGTTTCACGGCCCCTTTTTACTTTCTTTCCTTTTTGGGGGAGAAAACATGCAAACATATTTTATGAATGGTTGTCAGTATTATTGATATCGCTTATTACGTTAGTGCAAACACACAACATGTCCTCACACAATCGAACCGTTAGTAATGGGATTAGCGAGGTAATTTTGAGTAGTACTACTGGGTCTGATAAACCCCGCCCGGGCTAGTCGCGCTAGCTTGATTGGAGGTCAAACGGGTGCTAAATTGACCTAACACATTGTCATGGTCTGACGAGACATGACGGGATACAACAAACACAAATAGGACGTAAACAGTCAGCTTCGGTTCGAAACGCTAAGTAACAAGAACAGAGGTTAGCTACCTAACGATATGCTATATATACTAAACCATTGAAACGCAAACTATGGATACGCTTACAAACACATATTTTTGTTAAACCTGTGAACTCACCAACTTTATGTTGATACATTTTAGCATGTTTTCTCAGGTCACAGAAACGCACAAGATTAAGAACTCAGCTAGGATGCATGCATGGCATACATCACAACACAACTGGTTTAATTTGTGAAACGCTATTGATTCTTATGGTTAAAACGCATGTTGAAACGATTCACTGTTGATTTCTATATTTGAAACACTTCCGCAAGTCTGAAACACTCATGTTTGATTTAAAAAAACTAATTACTTAATGTTATGTTTTGTAATTACTGTGTTTGGTGTAACTGATGCTTATCTAAGATCCTGGTGTGTCACACGCCTGACGGTAAAACCCCGTTAGCGGATTTTGAGGGTGTGACAAATAGCTTAGTTTTCGTTTTGTAATTAAGCTTTTGATCATTTATCACTTCTGTACTGTGCTATTTCGCACAAGACCTGTAATAGGTTGCTTTTGTTCAATACAATATCATTTTGTGATCAATTCGATTCTTCTTTTAATCCAATCATGTTTACATTCCGCATTCACATGATTGAGATCGTGTGTTGATTGTTTCTTGGGAGATTTTCACGATTTTACATGTGAAGTTCTGATAACTGATGATAATTATAGAATTGATTATCAATAGCATCTGTGATATGTGGCAATGCTTGATAGGATGCTTGAGGGCTGCTTGTATGATTCTGCTTTAGCCAGTGGAGTTTGTATACATAGCCTGGTTATGTAAATTTATACTGTGCTTACTTTGTTCCTATGTGTTTGCCATGGCTGTATCTGCTTGATGCAATAGTCAATAATAACATGTTTTGAATTTTGAAGAATGCCATGTTTATGAACTCACAAGCTTTATGCTAAGTCTCAAATGTTTTCTATTTTATGGACACACATCCTAGGTGCCAAGAGATTGCAGAAATTGAGATTACATGCTAGTTTACGAGGAAATAGAGGTCTAGAGCGCTATTGAAGATTCAGATCTCTAATATAGTTAAATTGATGTAATGGTTTAATCTAAGCATGACAAATATAATGTTTGTTTTCGATGTATAATCAAAGTTAGACTTCCGCTGTGAATTTGGATTATTATGTGTTCTGTATATCCGATGCGTAACGCCCCCCAGGGTATGCCATGGGAGGCGGGCGTTACAATAATATATATTATATATTATATATTATATATTATATATTATATATTATATATTATATATTATATATTATATATTATATATTATATATTATATATTATATATTATATATTATATATTATATATTATATATTATATATTATATATTATATATTATATATTATATATTATGTATATATATTATATATTATATATTATGTAATATATATTATATTATATATTATGTAATATATATTATGTAATATATATTATATATTATATATTATGTATTATATATTATATGTTATATATTATGTAATATATTATATGTTATATGTTATATATTATATATTATATATTATATATATGTTATATGTTATATATTATATATTATATATTATATATATATATTATATTATATATTATATATTATATATTATATATTATATATTATATTTATATATTATATATTATATTTATATATTATATATTATATATTATATATATATATTATATATATATTATATATACACATGAAATGTTTTTATTTTTATTTTTTAAAGTTTTTTAAATTTTAAATTTAAATCGCTCGGTTTTAAATGTCGTATTTAAATCATTCATTTTATCTAATAGAAAAGTTAAAACCGCTTGGCTTATTATACTTCTTATTTAAACTATTAAGCTTACTTAAACGTCCTTTTAATATATTTGTTTTATTTAAATCGCAAAGTCTTGTTAACTGTTATTTTATTTAAACGTTTTTTTAATCGTTCAATTATATTACGCTTCTTTTTTATTTTTTGTATTTATACATATTTTTAATTATTCGGCTTGTTTAAACGTAGTTTTATTCTATTATTTTATTTGAACGTCTTTTCCCTATTCGTTTATTAAAAAGGTTTATTTTTCAACAATTCATTTCACTAAAACATCTTTTTTTTCTTTTTTTGATTTTTTTGCCATCTTTTATTCAAGTTGTTCAAGTTGACTTGAAAGTAATTTGTAAATTTATGTCATTTATATTATTTTAAAGATTAATTTGAGTTTGATTATTACAATTAGGGTTTTTATGATATTAAAATTACATGCGTTTAATTTATTTAAATTTTTTTAGATAATCGTTGCGTTTGAATAACCAATTGATTTGAATAAGATGTTTAAATAATACAAACAAATTTAGAAAGAAGTTAAATTAGTTGAACGGTTTAAAAAGCCATTTAAATAAAACATTCGAAAATCGAAAAGTTTTAAAAAGACCTTTAAGTAAGACGAACGATTACAAAATAAATTTAAAAAGCCAAACGATTATAAAAAACACGTTTAAAAAGCCAAAAGATATTAAGGCCGAACTGTTTAATGATGAATGATTTTAAAAATTATTTAAAAATCAAACTTTTAAAAATTATTTTTGTAAACCAATTGTTAAAGAATGATGTTTAGAAAACCAAATAGTTTATAAACACTTACAAATGTTTTTTAGTAATTAAATTATCAATTTAAAATCCACACGGTTTAAAGAATACATTTTTAAAACTTTAAAAAATAAAAATAAAAATCTTTTATACATATACACACAATATTGGTTAAATAGTTAAATAATTTTAAATGGTCGGTTTAAAAAGGAAGTTTTTTTAATAAACGAATAGCAAAAAGACGTTCAAATAAAAGAACGGGGTAAAATTACATTTAAACGAGCCGAATAATTAAAAATATGTATAAATACAAAAAATTTAAAAAAGAACTTAATAGAATTAAACGATTAAAAACATTTAAATAAAATAATAGTTAAAAGACTTTGTGATTTAAATAAAACAAATAGATTAAATGAGCGTTTAAATAAACTTAGTATTTTAAATAAGAAGTATAATAAGCCTAAAGGTTTTAATTTTCAATTAGATAAGATGAATGGTTTAAATACGACATTTAAAACTGAGTGATTTAAAATTATAATTTAAAAAACTTTAAAAAATAAAAATAAAAACATTTTGTGTATATATATAATATATGTAATATATAATATACAATATGTTTGTGTAAGAGAGTAAATTATGTTTTTGGTCCTTGTGGTTATTAAAAATAACCATTTCAGTCTTTGGTCATTTTTATTAGAAATTAACTGAAAAATCTAATTTTATTAGTATATTGAACTAAAATAGTTATATAATACAAACCATAATGCTTGATTTGTTAGAAAATTCATTTTTACACTCAAATGATTAATGGCCAAACCACGAGAACTAAAATATTAATTTACTCTTATTTATATCAAGCTGAGCTTCAAAGTTGATTAAAAACATGTTTTTAAAAAGAGTTGGTACTTATTTGACCACGTGTAGGGAACATGTTTTAAAACGTTCAGGTGGCTACCAATCATGACAACCAAGTTGCTCACCTGATTCCACTTGATGTCTCGAGTAACTTGATTATTTTGTTTTATTGATAATGATAATTGATATACGTACAGGCGGCTAAAAACATATTAACATATTTTTTTAACGATAATGTACGATCATGTTTTGAAGGATGGGTGTTATATTAATCGGGCTTATCTATTTGTTTTCTAACCGGGATCGCACCCACAATCCCCTCAGGAGAAAATTTATTGCTGAGAAAACCTCTTGTCTCAACTCTGAGCATTTTGTTCAAAGTGATACTCCATGACCTTCCTTTATTTACATATGATGAATACTTCATCTTAACCAGTTAAGCTAAGGATCATTAGTATATATTACATATCAACTTGGTATATAACTATAACTATTAAATACTTTTTAACTGTTAATCTCATAACATTCGCGGAGTGCGTCACTTAACATATTTCACTACCAAACATTAATTATATTTAAATGTATAGATATAACCCTAAGAGCGAACAAGGCTAGCCATCAGTTTGTACTGTAGTTCTTTTATTTATGTGTAAAGAATAATATTTAAAACAAAGTTTATATAAAGTATTAAGAAACTGACGAGGATAAACAAAAACTATTTGATGACATACATTGAACAAGAGAATGAACAAAAAGCAAAAGTTGAAGAAATAACTAGATTTTATTTTATGTAACAGGAACTATATTTTAATTAATTGGAGTACGCATTAACGACAAGTTTTAGGGTTTAAAATATTAACTGATTTACCAATGAATTTATGGAAAATGTTATGATTTTTTTTTTAAATTTTGCTGTTTTCATTAGAAAGGTAAATGGTTAAATAGAATTTGAACCAATGAACATAAATTTACAATAAATTAAAAACTTATAAAAATTTTTATATTTTGTAAAAAAAATATTAGTTGGTCATATTTAATATAAGTATTTAAAATAGAATTTGAAAAAAAAAAGAAAGAAAAGTAAAGTAAATAAAAAAAAATAGTGAAAATTACACAAACTTAAAGTTTATTTGATGGGCACAGACTGAAAGATGTTACTTACGAAAATTTAAAAGAAAATATTAAAATATTAGTAGATGAGAAGATCAAATAACAAATGTGACAACTTTTTAAATAAATCATATTTACTATGACAATCAATATGCTTAAAAACAAGAATGAGCAATGCAATGAATGCTAGTATGGAGGTAGTCATGGGTGGTGTGGGTGGTGTGGGGGATGCATGGGTTTTCAATATGTTGCACGAAATCGAATGGAATATGATTAATTATCAAAATGATTAATTATCAAAATGATTAATTATCAAAATGATTAATTATAAAGGTAAAATTTACTTTTAAATAACAAACATCTCATTAATTAATAAAATGGTGTTTACTAAGTAGCCGAATTATGTAAATTTGTTCCATTGAATCCAAGCAAAGTTTAAATGCGTCTCGGTTACATAAATCTGAATTTGAATAGTTTTTACTATCTTCTAAAATAGATTTAGAACTAATGAGTTCCTAACAATATAGGTATGCACGATTTGGCTATATATATAACCATGGGCGGAAATAGTAAAAGGAGGGGACAAGTGACCCCAGTAGTTTCTGGAATTTATATACAAAATATAATAGAAAAGTTTCTATTGACTCCAATTCCTTTTTAACCAATGACCACATACGGGCCTGTAATAAACCGAACGTTTGTGTTCATGAACTGTTCGACGGAAAGTTCGTATATGTTTGCTTATTTAGGAAATCAACGAACATGAACAAAAAATTCGTGTTCGTTTAATTAAACGAACAAAAATGAACATATGCTTTGTTCGTTCGTTTACGTTCAAGAACGTTCGTTTATGTTCGTTCATATATGTTCGCTCATTTACGTTCGTTTACGTCTGTTCATTTATGTTCGTTTATTTATATATATAATATATTAATAAAAGGGCATTATGTGTTAACATTTGAAATATAAGTGTATTAAGTTATACTAAAAACCTATAATTTTAGTGAGATTTTAATTTCCACTAATACACCTAAAAATTCCAAAATGATCATTTAAGGGTTTTTTTTTGTTCAGTTTTGTTTGTTTATTATGGTTCATTTATGTTCGTTTATTATTGTTCATTTGTATTCGTTTATGTTTGGGAACTGTTCATTTAGCTTCTTAACGAACAAACATGAACGAACACGAACATTTTTATTTTTTTAATGAACGAACATGAACAAAAAAACGTGTACGATAATGTGTTCGTGTTCGTGTTTGTGACATCCGTCAATATCGGGTCCGTCAATTGACTCGAAAACTCGTTAATTCTCTCCGAACATTTATTATTTTGCGTTATTAATTCATTTCCAAATCGAAACATTCCGTACCTACTTTACGTGTCAACCCTAATATTATGATGACATGATTAGACAAATATTACATAAACCATAATTAATAAAATTAAACATTTTTAATATGATTTATACTATTATTATCATTATTAGTATTAATATTAATACTAGTATTATTAGTATTAATATTAATACTAGTATTATTACTACTAATAATAATAATAATATTAAAAATAAAAATTTATTAAAAACTTAACCCTATTAAACTTTTGGGTTGAAAATGTAATTAATGAAACTTAAAATCAAAGTTTATCGCATAAAATAATAAACTTAGAAACCACAGGGACCAAAGCTGTAATTTTAAAAAACCCAAACCCCCTCCCCCCGTTTTCCCGACCACCCGTCGGCCACCTCTCCGGCGACCCTCCGGCGAAGCCAAAACGCCCAAATTAATCGATTTTAAACAAATCAAACACTCCCGACCATCCCACGTAAGAGATTCGAACTCAAAGCCCCATTTCGATTTGAAAATTAGAGTCAGATAGTGCGATCGATCCAACCACCCACTTCAGCCGAAAGTCCTCCACGATTGAAGCACTAAAACGATATAATAATCAAAAGTAATCACACCCACACCATCATCTGAATGTTTATAAGCGAATACAACTCATAAATCCGTCTCAAACAAACTCAAATGTCCCCTTCGATCACCTCCATTGCCGCGGCTTGTTTCTAACCCGTTTTCCTCAAATTAATCTTCAATCAAGGTAATTGAACATACATACATACTCGTTTTTACATGGGGATCAAAAGCCCATGAATCTAATCGTTAACAGATTCGATTGGTGGTTCAATTAGGTCGATTTCAGAACTAGGGTTCTTCGGATTTGAGGGAATCTGGTTAAAAACGCTTAAAACCATTTGGAACCAACAACTTTCGTGGCTGTATGCCTTGTCCTACCGGTTTCAAGATCCCATGACACACATGAGGTCCTGGGTTTGACCCCGGGCACCCTCATTTATTTTTTTAAGCCTTTTTAAGCTTTTAAAAATTACAGAAAAATTTCTAAAAATTATAAAAATAAGTTTTACAAACTCTCCTTATTTTAGAAGTTATCTAATTAATTTTCTATAAATTTATTTATTTAAAACACCTTAATAATTTTTATAAAATATTATTTACAAATGTTATAAATAATCATTTTTATAAAAATGGACTCTAAATAATAAATTAAATCATTAATTTATTATTGGACACTATATTGTCTTTAATTATGGATTAGTCATAATAATTATAGAAATTATATAATTTATAATCTCACAAAGTTATTTACAAATATTATTTCTTATAACAATATACCATAACAAATGGTTTAGATTAATATTATTGATATTAATCTATATATTATTATTTGTAAATAATTATAAAGGTTTATTTATACATTAAATCATAGCAATATTTATATTTAAAGACGTTTCTAAAATATTTACATATATAATTCTTCTAATGGATTAAGAACGTAAATAATTACTTTGTAAAGTATTATTTATCAAAAACCCCATAATTCCATTGAAACCCCAATTCGTATTCGAACGTTAATCATATTATTAACCATAAACTCGTAAATAATAACTAACATTAATTATATTCCTATTAAATGAAATCCAGGTTAACCGAAACCCTAATCGTTGTACGAACATTATTTCCTTGCTGTACAATCAAGGTGAGTTTCACGGCCCCTTATTATGTTTATACAATTGTTTCAATCTTTAACAAACATGGGGGAAAAGTACGCTCACCCGTTTTCAATGCTGTACAACATACATACAATTTTCATACTTGGATTAACGTGTTACTGTTTGCAAGCTATATCTTATGCATGAGTTTTCTTTGTGGTTCTTTAATCACAACTATTTAACTTCGGTGTTGGAGCCGATGGACAGATATTGATAGTACTATTGGGTTGACACCCCCACCCTTGACAGATGGTTGCTTGTGAGTACCATCACACTGCCAGGAACGGGCCTTGGGTGAATATGTTTCGACAATTGCTATGTGGTTCATCATAGGTTTAGTTGTGATGCTCATGTGATTACTTGTGATAAACTGTATACACTTATGATCCATAACTCATGCACAGCAACAAGTTTTCAATTTATGTTTAAACCTGTGAACTCACCAACAATATGTTGACCTTTTGAGCATATCTTTTCAGGTAACAATCATTGAGGATAGCTAGGGATGCTGCCTTAGCGACGACCTTAGGATTACACTACTTAGACTCGTTGGATGTCTGTGACAATTGCTTTAACTTTCATTATTCACTTATGTTCATTTGTTTCCCGGGTTGTCGGACTTATACTTATTTGGTTTGTATGACTATGTTTGTCGTGGAATTGACTAACTGTGACACAAGTCTCCGTTTGTGTTGGTGACGTCATGACACGTTGACTTTCTTCATTTAATGCATCTCTATTAACTTAACAATGTGTTATGACGATCCCCTCCGTTACATCCTCGTGTTTCTGCTATAAGCGGGGGTGTGACAGATTGGTATCAGAGCCATTGGTTATAGAGAATTAGGCAACACACTTGACCTGGACTATAACCTAGGAACCTTCATGTAGAATGCATGCTAGGACTGGCTTGCATTTAATATTACATGTGTGTTCCTCTATTCTTGTTACTTGACTCTATACATGATTCTATGCATATGTGCTTGTTATCTGATCATCCTGAGGAAGACACTATTACTCTTAGTCTTTCTCCTTGGGATACCATTATACTAGAATCTTACATTGTATGCGCACTACATTATATCATTAGGTCGGAACACACACGTGAAGGGAAGCTTTACAGATCACGCGTAGTGTTGATCTCAAATACTAAATCCGACCCTAAGATGGTATGCATGAGATCCTGAAAGTATGACGGACAGATAACTATCGTTAGCAATTCGTGTTTATATGCTTGGAGTTTATATGCTATTACATACTACTATTGGAATACTAATGGCTCATGGACATGAGGACATTACACGAACCATGCTTGCTGAGTGTTGACAATACTATGATGTTAACTTGGGGTAAGGGAAGCTAAGGGTGACCATGCAAGGTAAATTACCATTACGGGTGCACACGTAATTGCAATTCATCGTGCATGAGAAGTCTGGAAAATCTTACCATGAGGTAACAATCAGGAGTATCACAAGTTCTCTATTCTATACCCTAGGGTGTGCTAGGATCATAATTATAGTAAGATTTTGTTAAGGGTAACAAAACATTACTAACACTTACTATTACATAAGTGCTGTTCTACTTAGAGCCTTCATGGTATTTCCAATCATGACATTGATTCTATCTTTCGCGAAACATTCCTCCACTTAGCATTTCAGTAACTAAGGAACTGATTGAATGCTTAAAATGAAAGTGACTTCAAGAAATGTAGAGGAGTGATGATACTCTCTACACATACATTATGTTATTCATTGGGATTATGCTAAGGAAAATTAGGATGTCATGTAACCGGTTTAAGCATCATTCTATGTATATCGAGGGTGTGGTGGGAACGCTGCAGGGAACCCTATATATAGGCATCACCGGTATACTAAGAATGTGCTTAAACCGGGCTACGTGATGATCTTGATGGACCGAAGCATGGGTTATTGGAACTTGATGAGTGGAACCATACATGTATCTTCAAC
This sequence comes from Flaveria linearis, assembly GCA_024085815.1. Lineage (NCBI taxonomy): Eukaryota > Viridiplantae > Streptophyta > Magnoliopsida > Asterales > Asteraceae > Flaveria > Flaveria linearis. The sequence continues at coordinate 26,677,976 of CM044008.1, forward strand.
ACATCCTGAATCAGAAAGAACTCAACATGCGACAACGACTTTGGGTAGATCTACTTAGTGACTACGACTGTGAAATCCGGTATCATCTGGGGAAAGCAAATGTGGTGGCTGACGCCCTAAGTCGCAAAGAATGTGTGAAATCACTATGTGTACAAGCTTTAGGATTGACTATTCAAACGAACTTGAAAGCTCAGATCCAACTTGCACAAAGGGAAACATTGAAAGAAGAAAACCTTGCGGGAGAAGAACTTCGAGGGTTAGACAAACAGATGATTTGCAAGGATGAGGGCATACAGTACTTCATAGATCGCATATGGGTACCCAAATGGGGAGACGTTCGTACCCAGATCATGGTGGAAGCGCACAAGACATGATATTTTTTTCATCCTGGTGCAGACAAGATGTATCACGATCTTAAGGATCTATACTGGTGGCCAGGCATGAAGAGAGACACTGCTACGTATGTGAGCCGATGCTTGACGTGCTCGAAAGTTAAAGCTGAACATCAAAAACCATCGAGATTATTACAGCAACCTGAAATTCCCGAGTGGAAATGGGAGAACATAGCCATGGATTTTATTACCAAACTCCCAAGGACGCCTAGCGGACACGACTCGATATGGGTCGTAGTGGATCGAATGACAAAATCCGCTCACTTCTTGCCTATCTGAGAAGACTATAAAATGGATAAGTTGGCAAGGTTGTACATCAAAGAGGTCGTGACACGGCGCGGAGTGCCGGTGTCAATCATATCCGACCGCGACAGTCGATTTACTTCACGATTTTGGCAAACACTACAGAAAGCGATGGGCACTTGATTAGATATGAGTACCGCCTATCACCCACAAACAGATGGCCAAAGTGAACAAACGATACAAACATTGGAAGACATGCTCAGGGCTTGTGTAATCGATTTTGGTGGTAGCTGGGACACTTATTTACCATTGATTGAGTTTTCTTACAACAACAGCTATCACACAAGCATTGGATGCGCTCCATTTGAGGCACTGTATGGGAGGAAATGTAGATCCCCAGTTTGATGGGCTGAAGTTGGTGAGAGCCAGCTTACGGGCCCAGAGATCATTCAAGAGACAACTGACAAGATCTTCCAAATCAAAGACAGACTTAAAGCTGCAAGAGATCGCCAAAAGAGCTATGCCGACAACTGTCGGAAGCCTCTAGAATTCAATGTTGGAGATCACGTTTTACTCAAAGTCTCTCCCTGGAAAGGGATTGTACGATTTGGAAAGAAAGGGAAGTTAGCCCCTCGATACGTAGGACCATTCGAGATTACAGAGAGAATCGGTCCAGTGGCTTACCGATTGAGGTTGCCACAAGAACTCAGCGGTGTACATGATACTTTTCACGTGTCGAACCTCAAGAAGTGTTTGGCTGACGAGTCTTTACACGTACCTATTGAAGATATCAAGATTGATGAGAACCTCCATTTTGTGGAAGAACCGATAGAAATAATGGATCGGGAGGTCAAACGATTAAAACGCAGTAGAATCCCAATTGTCAGGGTGAGATGGAACTCCAAGCGTGAGCCTGAGTTTACATGGGAACGGGAGGACCAGATGAAATCCAAATATCCACAATTGTTTGTGGATACAACTTCAGGATATAACTCCAGCTGAATTTCGGGACGAAATTCTCTCAACTGGGGGATACTGTGACATCCGTCACAATCGGGTCCGTCAATTGACTCGAAAACTGTTTAATTCTCTCCGAACATTTATTATTTTGCGTCATTAATTCGTTTCCAAATCAAAACATGCCGTACCTGCTTTACGTGTCAACCCTAATATTATGATGACATGATTAGACAAATATTACATAAACCATAATTAACAAAATTAAACATTTTTAATATGATTTATACTATTATTATCATTATTAGTATTAATATTAATACTAGTATTATTACTACTACTAATTGTAACACCCGTATATTTCTTTTAAAGAAACAAAAGAATAAAAGAGAAAGAAAATGGGGGAAAAGAAAGTCAACCCCAAAGTTGAGGGACCAAAAGTGTTAAAAAGGATAAAATCTTGAAAAGTTGGTGTAAAAGGTGATATGGTCGCCCATACCCACTGCACACTCTTTTCTTGTTCGGATTTTAGAGAGAGAAAGCAGAGAAACTCTCGGGTTTTTGAAGAACAAGAAGAAGAATTCGATTTTTAGGTAAGGTTTAATGTTTTTAAGTTGTTCTTGGCTAGATTAGCCTCGGTTAAATGCTTATGTGTGGTCCTATGTGTTCAAATGCGTGTTAAGAAGGTTTCAAAGTGTTGGAATTGGTTGAAGAAGCTCGGGAGAAGAGTGTAAACTCGGAGGACAATTAAGGTGAGTTTCTAGACCCCTTTTTACACGTTTTTAAATGATTTGGGGCTGGAAAATGCATGTATGTATGTTTTTATAAATTTGGGTATGATACCCGTATGATATGTACATGTGTATGTGTATAGAGTATGTTTTAGGATGAACGTATTGTTATGTTCATGTTAAGTTTATGCCTGGAATCATGTGTACATGTTTAGAACTAGGTATTATGATGTTTGGGGACTGGAATATGAATTAGGAACATGAACAGGCTGCTAATACGCCTAACAAGCCCAAATAGTAGTCATGTGTCTGAAATGTGGAACTTAGAAAACTAAGTTCAAGATAATGAGTCCAACAGTACTCATAAGTCTAAAAAATTTACTAAGTATGGGAGGTGAAAAGTCTGAACAGTGGTCGTATGACCAGAAAATTTTTCTAAGTGTAATGTGAGAAGTCCAACAGGGATCATACGCCCAACAGGGCTCATACGACCAGCAGTGCTCATACGCCCAATAGTGCTTATACGCCCAGAGTTGAAAAATTTTCTAAGTGTAAGCTGGTAAGTCCGACAGTGGTGAAACGCCTGAACAGGGCTCTTACGCCCAAACACTTAGAATTTTTAACAGAATTTTCTTGGAGTTTGTGCAGTAGGGTTTCTCATGATTAATGACTAGTGTTAATTAATAATGATGTTTTATGCATGTAATGATGATAAATGATTAACCCTTATTATTACTGATATTATTATCAGTATTTTATTATTGTTAACAATATTATTATTTAAATATTGTTATGTATGGAATGGCATGCTGAAGAATGTTTAAAGTTTAACGAAGAATATAATCATTAATAAGTAAAATATTAATGCATGATTCAATCGCATGAAGGCCATTCGGCTGAAGTATGTCCAATCGCCCAAATAGGGCTGACATGTACGAGGAGAGAGATAGTATTGCAGGTATATAAGTGATGTAAGTATGACAAGTACGATGTTACCATGACAGATGGTGGATACCGATGACTTGTAAAGGTCGATGTTCGCTGCTTCGATACGTGTTTATCTTCCCAGGGCTCTACAAGTTATGATTAATAAATGTAGCGAAATATAATAAAAGAGGAAAGTAATGAATGAATGTATCTTTAATGAACGAATGAAAACATGAGAGACTCGCAAGCGAAGTGTACCAAAGTGCACGGCTCTAATTGCCTCAAGCTCAGCCGCGTGTAGTTCAGCTAATCTTTAAGGGTGCACGTAGGGGTTCCAGTCTTGTGACTGACCTTCGGTGTGGTACATGGTGTATAGTAGTTACCCACATAGTTGGGGGTGTAGTATGTCACAGTTACCCATTTAGGTGGGGGTGTAGTTACCCATTTCGGTGGGGGTGTAGTTACCCATTTCGGTGGGGGTGTAGTTACCCATTTCGGTGGGGGTGTAGTTGCTCACTTCAGTGGGGGTGTTGGTACCCACATTGGTGGGGGTGTTGTTACCCGAGTTATGTTTAACTTCGGGGGTGTGGCATAAAGCCAAGCATAGTTATGAGGTGAGCGGCCTTGTTGTCGCAACAGACTCGTAAGAAAAGATGAAAAGACCGAAAGAGTAATGAAAAGAGTATGAATTGACGAATGATGAGGATAATAATAATAATTATTATCTGTAAGTATGAATGATGTATGCTCACGAATGAGATATCATAATAAAGTACAGAATGGGATCCCTGTCATTCGACCTCAGTAATCGTGGCTGTGTGCTACGAAGAGGGTAAAGCCTGACGGGATCTAGATGATAAATGAATGATATTGAAGTAGGATGAATGAATGAAAGCTAACGAATGAAATGAAAGATAATAATATATTATCTACGTGTACGTATAATGTGTGGGCATGTACAAAAGTATAGCATGATTTGAAAAGGTAAAGTAAAGTATTTTAATTACAAAACTAGAACTCACTCAGCAACGCTGACTTTTATGTATTTTTAGTTGGCAGGTAACAGGTTGCTGAGGGTGGCACACTGAGATGGCTACTCGGCAAGACAAGACTGACATCCAAATTATGTTTTGATGATACTGTTGTTTTGTAATTCATTCGACTAATTGTTTTGTGACTTAGAAACTAGAATGTATTGCTTAACAACAGCATTTTAATGAATGAACGATTTTTGATAAAAATTAATTCCACTGCTTAAGATTTTAATATGTATGTTTTATGCTGTGAATGACCAACTGTGAGGTGCCCGGGAACGGGGCCTTACACTAATAATAATAATATTAAAAATAAAAATTTATTAAAAACTTCACCCTATTAAACTTTTGGGTTGAAAATGTAATTAATGAAACTTAAAATCAAAGTTTATGGCATAAAATAATAAACTTAGAAACCACAGGGACCAAAGCTGTAATTTTTAAAAACCCAAACCCCCTCCCCCCGTTTTCCCGACCACCCGCCGGCCACTTCTCCGGCGACCCTCCGGCGAAGCCAAAACGCCCAAATTAATCGGTTTTAAACAAATAAAACACTCCCGACCATCCCACGTGGGAGATTCAAACTCAAAGCCCCATTTCGATTTGAAAATTAGAGTCAGATAGTGCGATCGATCCAACCACCCACTTCGGCTGAAAGTCCTCCACGATCGAAGCACTAAAACGATATAATAATCAAAAGTAATCGCACCCACACCATCATCTGAATGTTTATAAGCGAATACAACTCACAAATCCGTCTCAAACAAACTCAAATGTCCCCTTCGATCACCTCCATTGTCGCGGCTTGTTTCTAACCCGTTTTCCTCAAATTAATCTACAATCAAGGTAATTGAACATACATACATACTCGTTTTTACATGGGTATCAAAAGCCCCATGAATCTAATCGTTAACAGATTCGATTGGTGGTTCAATTAGGTCGATTTCAGAACTAGGGTTCTTCGGATTTGAGGGAATCTGGTTAAAAAGGCTTAAAACCATTTGGAACCAACAACTTTTGCGGCTATATGCTTTGTCCTACCGGTTCCAAGTTGCCATGACATACATGAGGTCCCGGGTTCGACCCCGGGCACCCTCATTTATTTTCTTAAGCCTTTTTAAGCTTTTAAAAATTACAGAAAAATTTCTAAAAATTATAAAAATAAGTTTTATAAACTCTCCTTATTTTAGAAGTTATCTAATTAACTTTCTATAAATTTATTTATTTAAAACACTTTAATAATTTGTATAAAATATTATTTACAAATGTTATAAATAATTGTTTTTATAAAAATGGACTCTAAATAATAAATTAAATCATTAATTTATTATTGGACACTATAGTGTCTTTAATTATGGATTAGTCATAATAATTGTAGAAATTATATAATTTATAATCTCACAAAGTTATTTACAAATATTATTTCTTATAACAATATACCATAACAAATGATTTAGATTAAAATTATTGATATTAATCTATATATTATTATTTGTAAATAATTATAAAGGTTTATTTATACATTAAATCATAGCAATATTTATACTTAAAGACGTTTCTAAAATATTTACATATATAATTCTTCTAATGGATTAAGAACGTAAATAACTACTTTGTAAAGTATTATTTATCAAAAACCCCATAATTCCATTGAAACCCCAATTCGTATTCGAACGTTAATCATATTATTAACCATAAACTCGTAAATATAACTAACATTAATTATATTCCTATTAAATGAAATCCAGGTTAATCGAAACCCTAATCGTTGTACGAATATTATTTCCTTGCTGTACAATCAAGGTGAGTTTCACGGCCCCTTTTTATGCTTATACAATTGTTTCAATCTTTTACAAACATGGGGGAAAAGTATGCTCACCCGTTTTCAATGTTGTACAACATACATACAATTTTCATACTTGGATTAACGTGTTACTGTTTTGTAAGCTATATCTTATGCATGAGTTTTCTTTGTGGTTCTTTAATCATAACTATTTAACTCCGGTGTTGGAGCCGACGGACAGATATTGATAGTACTATTGGGTTGACAGCCCCACCCTTGACAGATGGTTACGTGTGAGTACCATCACAATCCCAGGAACGGGCCTTGGGTAAATATGTTCCGACAATTGATGTGTGGTTCGTCATAGGTTTAGTTGTGATGCTCATGTGATATTACTTGTGATAAACTGTATACACTTATGATCCATAACTCATGCACAGCAACAAGTTTTCAATTTATGTTTAAACCTGTGAACTCACCAACAATATGTTGACCTTTTGAGCATATCTTTTCAGATAACAATCATTGAGGATAGCTAGGGATGCTGCCTTAGCGACGACCTTAGGATTGCACTACTTAGACTCGTTGGATGTCTGTGACAGTTGCTTTGACTTTCATTATTCACTTATGTTCATTTGTTTCCCGGGTTGTGGGACTTATACTTATTTGGTTTGTATGACTATGTTTGTCGTGGAATTGACTAACTGTGACACAAGTCTCCATTTGTGTCGGGTGACGTCATGACACGTTGACTTTCTTCATTTAATGCATCTCTATTAACTTAACAATGTGTTATGACGATCCCGTCCGTTACATCCTCGTGTTTCCGCTATAAGCGGGGGTGTGACAGTGTTCGGTAAAAGTTCAATGAACTAACACGAACATGCTGATGTTCGTGTTCGTTCGGTTCATTTACAGGCCTAACCCTATATACGATTTGAATAAAAAGAAGAAAGAATGGTATTTGGTTGGAGAGGAAAGAATATATTTGGTAGGAGTGGTAAACACATTTTGTCTCTAAACAAATTACGAGAGTTAAAGCCTTTTTCCTTGTGTTTTTTGTTCTTTATAATCTTTCTTAGGCTTGGGCTTTTTTTTTACCTTGCCGTTTTGACTTGTTAATTGTATCTTAGAATTTGATCATAAAACTCTAACATTTGTGACCTTAAAATTGAATATATGTGATTGTAAAACTCTAATTCGTGGTGGTTTTTTTAATCCATACCTAAGTGTGAAACTTTTTTTTTCCTCTACTTTATGTGGAATAATTAGCACGGTTAGATTTTAATCATATTATGCAACACAAGAATGTAAAGAATTGTTCATACGTGATTTTTTTCTACACCAAATAGATGCTTTTCTTCTTCTAAATGTATGGATAAATTTTGCATGATAAAAGGGTACATAGAACTTAAGTGTGTTTGGATCAACTTATTTCAACAATTTATCATTTTAGATTGTTATTAGGAATGTCTAGATTAAATTATTTTAATACTTTATCAATTTATTTAAGGGGAAAAAGGCTAATAAGATGTGGAAATGATTTTAGAGCTTAGTTTCATGGATATATGATTTCTAATACATTTTAAGACCTTTCATGTAACATCCGACCCATTTCAACATGAAACCCGAACCCGTTTATGTTAAACAATGGAATTTATCTTATTTTAATATGAGCGCAGTAATATTGCCAATTAAATTGCATTATAATCATATAGTTATTAATATGATTTTATAAAAAATTATAAAATTATATTAGTAATTACGAAACTTAGTCATCGAATTCGAAAATAAATAAAATAACTTTAAATATTTTTGAGGTTTTCAAAGATTAAAAAAAAAATAATAATAATAATAATAATAAAATTTATTATTAAAAACTAAATGCTAAAAGTTTTAAGTTAAAAATGTAATATTTAAAACTTGTTTTGAAAACTTTAACATGAAATAACAATCAATATAAACCTCAGGGGGCCAAAATGTAATTTCCTTTTAATAATCGAGCACCACCGTCGACCCCCACCCTCACCTCCGGCCACCAACTTCCGGCCATACTCCGGCGAACCCCAATACTCAAATTTAATCGGTTTTAACCAAATCAAATATTCCCGACAACATCGCGTGGGAGATTCGAACCTGAGCGCCACTGTAATTTGAAAATTTGAGTGCGTGACAACCAAACCCACCCACCTCACTTTCGGCCGGATTACCTGGCCACGCTCGCGCAACAAACACGAATAATAATCAAATTAATTGAGCACTCACGAGCTTTTAATCGTTTATAACCTTCCATTGAGTTCAATTTCATCTGAAACACCCACAAACACCACATTCAATCACCATCTTCGGTCGCGACCTGCAACCTTATCAAAATCCACCATCCTAGCAATCTAAACTGAAATTGACATAGGGTTTTTGTTTCTCATCGACTAAGGAAGCTTACTGTACAATTAATTGGGTTAACATTGGCTAATTCTTCTCGAATCAAGTCTCCCCTATCGTGATTGTTCTTCGTTGGGTTCAGCTCCAATCCATCATCATAAGGGTAATTAAACATACATACACACTCGGTTTTACATGGGAATCAAAGCCCATGATTAAACCGAGCAATAGCATCGAATCGATCTTCAATTTGGTTCGGTTCGAATTAGGGTTTATGTGATTTGGGGGAAATGGGTGTTTATGTTTGAAACTAAATGGAACCCAAATCTATCGCGGCTGTATGCCTTTGGTCCACCGGTTCCATACACACTTGCAATCCATGAGGTCCCGGGTTCGACCCCGGGCACCCTCATTTATTTTTTTAGGGCTTTTTGAGCTTTAGAACAATTACAGAAAATTCCTAAAAAATATAAAAATCATTTTTATAAACTTTGTTTATTTTTAAAGCCACCTAACAATTTTCTGAAAATTTCATTTCTCATAATACTCTAATATTTTATTAAATAATTTAGACAAATGATATAAGTAGTTCATTTTTTTCTATAAAAATGGACTTAAAATAATGGGTAAAACCACTAAACTATTATTGGTTCAAATAATATCTATGTATTATGGTTTAAATCACGATCATCTCAATTAAATATAAAGTTTTATATTTAAACCTTACAAATTACTACAAATGTGTTCGTTCACATTTTTATATAAAATATACTACACTTGTTATGAATGTGTGTGAAAAACTATAAAGTTATACATAATATAATATATACGAGTTAGCATGTGAAGAGAAACATCGATAACCGACACCGTAACCGAACCGTGATCGTGAACCATATCATTCTATTCCGAATAATTAATTCCATTACTAATATTTAATCTCAATTAAATATTAAATGAAACTCAGGTTAATTGGAACCCGATCCTTTGTGCTTACACTTATTTGTTGCAACGAATTCGAGGTGAGTCTTCACGGCCCCTATTTTACTTTCTTTCCTTTTGGGGGAGAAAACATGCAAACATATTTTATAAATGGTTTTTAGTATTATTGATATCGCCTGTTACGTTAGTGCAAACATACAAACAGTCCTGACATTCTCGAACCGTTAATAATGTGTAGCGAGGTAATTCTGAATAGTACTACTGGGTCTGACAAACCCCGCCCGGGCTAGTCGCGCTAGCTTGATTGGAGGTCAATGACCTAACATTTGTCACTGTCTGGTGAGACGTGACGGGGAAATAACAAACATATAGGACATGCAAACAGTCAGCTTCGGTTCGAAACGCTAAGTAACATGATTATAGGCTAGCTACCTATCGATATGCTTTAATTACTATACCATTTCGAACAATTACAAACATTCAAACATTTACAAACATTCGAACAGTTACAAACATTTTTATCTGTGATAAAACCTGTGAACTCACCAACTTTAAGTTGACACACTTTAGCATGTTTTCTCAGGTCACAGAAACGCTTAAGCTTATGATGAACGATTAAGGACGCACTCAGGACATTTATTCATCAGTTTCATTTAGTTGCATTGAATATTTGTTTTAGCATAGCATTTGCAGACTTTCAGTATTGCTTACATTTCAGTTTTACGCTTCCGCACTGATGTTCATTTCATTTGTGTTTCTCTGATTTAAGTCAAACGTTTATTTTTAAACTCATATAGTATCGTTTGATATGACCGTGTCTGAGATCCTGGTATGTCACACGCCTAATGGTAAAACCCCGTTTGTGGAAATTGAGGGTGTGACAGATTGGTATCAGAGCCACTGGTTATAGAGAACTAGGATTGCATTTGCATCTAGACTATAGCCTTAGAAACAACACTAGTATTGTACAGTCGCTCTTACATGATTGCAACTGTTGTACGAACATTCTCCCGGCATGCTAACATTACATTACTGAACGATCAAACATTACCCGCACTATCTATGTCACCTGTATCATCCTCGACAAACAGAGGGGCGGAGAGTCCCGCTCGCTTACTTCCAACATCTACATCTGTTTCTTCACTCTCGGAGTTGAAGCAACGACAACTTGAACCTAACATTACCACTTGGGAACACGAAACTCCTTTCTAACAAACACGACAAACCTAACAACGACGAACAAGGAGAACAACGCACATTACTTTTCAAACTCTATTGTACTTGTTTCTACTTCCAATATGCCCTATCATCTTCGCTAGTCTTAACAAATAGCACTCGGTACTTGACAAGATATGTTATCTCGAATGGGAGGAACCATGAATGACCATGCAAAGCAAATTAGAATAACGGGTGCACACGTAATTGTAATTTTTCGTGCATGAGAATTATGGCAACTCTATCGGGTGATAACGGTCATAATCAGTACAAATTCTCATTTTTATACTTGGAGACATGAGGTCTCGGTTCTCATAAAACCTCACTATCGATATACAAACAAATCCTCCATTCCTACTAGTATGAAACAATTTATAGTTATTACTCGATAGTGACTATTAAGTATTGTAAATATGTAGAATCATGTCTGGACGAAGAGTTGGACGTCCAAGTGGACGAGGAAACATTAACCTGACGCAAGCTGGGCTTGATGCCATCATAAATGAGTGTGTTGCTAAAGCGCTCGCGGCATACGAACAGACCAGGAACCAAAATCAAAACAACAACACCAACCAGAACCAAAATCAAGGAGGTCAAGCAGTCTGCACTTTCAAGATGTTCATGGACTGCAAGCCCCATTCCTTTAAGGGTTCTGAGGGTGTTGTTACCCTCCTCCGTTGGATTGAGAAGCTGGAATCTGCCTTTGCAATGTGTAACTGTCCGGGCGGAAAACCGTATCAAGTATACGTCTGGCACTTTGGAAGGGCCTGCTCTAACCTGGTGGAGTTCCCAAGTTCAGACTCTAGGATTGGAAGCTGCTAACAACTTACCTTGGGAAGACTTTAAGACACTATTGAAGGAAGAATATTGTCACATAAATCAAATCCAGAAATTAGAAACGGAGTTTTGGAACCTAAAAATAGTTGGATCTGAAATAGAGGAGTATACAACTCGTTCATAAGAGTTGGCCGCCTTATGTCCTCAAATGGTGACCCCGGCCTACAAGAGGATAGAAAGGTATATTGAAGAGTTAGCTTCTCAAATTCAAGCCAGTGTCATAGCTGCAGACCCAATCACCATTCAGCAAGCGATTCGTCTGGCTCACAAACTTACTGATCAGGCGGTAGCCCAAGGTACTTTCCTAAACCTGTAACTACAACTAGTTCATCTGATAATAAGCGATAATGGGACGGTGCGTCTGGCAAGACTTCCAACTTAAATCAGCCTCAGCAACAAATCAGGAAATTTGATTCATCCCGACACTTCACCAATACCAACCAGAACAATAACAACAGTGGACAAGGATCAAGTGGCTATGTTGGCAAGTATCCAAAGTGTAACAAGTGCAATTTTCATCATCATGACCAATGTGATCGATTCCATTGTCAAAGGTGTGGAAAGATGGGTCATGCTGCTAAAGACTGCAAGGGTGAACTGATGACCAGGCAACAAACTCAGCAACCACAACAGGGCGAAACAACTAGAGGCTGTTTTGAGTGTGGTAAAGAGGGCCATTACTGGAAGGATTGCCCACAACAGAAGAATGGCAACAGGGGCAATAATGGGAACAACAACAACGGAAATGGCGCCAAAGGTCGAGCTTTCGTGATTGGTTCTGGTGAGGCAAGGAATGATCAGAATGTGGTTACTGGTACATTTCCTCTGAATGGTTGTTTTGTTTCTATACTGTTTGATACCGGTGCTGACAAGAGTTTTGTTTCAAACAAGTTCATTAAGCTTCTAAATGTAACCTTAGTTGATATGGAACCTAGTTACACTGTAGAATTAGCTGACGGGAAACTAATTGAGGAAACTCACATCATTAAGCAACTAGGATTATCTTGACATGAATTAGATATAGATCTAATGCCTGTCACACTTGGTAGCTTCGATGTAGTTGTTGGTATGGACTGGTTATCCAAGAATCAAGCTGAGATCATCTGTGGTGAGAAAATCGTTCGTGTACCACTTTCTAGTGGTGAAGTTTTGTCAGTTCAGGGCGAAAAGAGTGGTACAGTCTCAGGAATCATTAACTACATGAAAGCCCAAAAGTGCTTACGCAAGGGCCATATAGCTTTCCTTGCTATGGTCACTGAAAAAGAAGCTAAGGAAAAGAAGATTGAAGATATCCCTGTCGTACGTGATTATCCCAAGGTTTTCCCTGAAGACCTACCTGGTCTCCCACCGCATCGCCAAGTCGAGTTTCAGATTGATTTGGTACCGGGAGCCGCACCTATCGCGAGAGCACCGTACAGATTAGCTCCAAAAGAACTGCAAGAGCTGTCTACGCAATTGCAGGAGCTATTGGATAAAGGGTTTATCAGACCTAGCTCATCACCGTGGGGAGCCCCAGTCTTGTTTGTCAAGAAGAAGGATGGAACTTTTCGTATGTGTATTGATTATAGGGAATTGAACAAAGTAACGGTTAAGAATCGTTATCCTCTTCCGCGCATCGATGATTTGTTCTATCAGCTTCAAGGGTCGAGTTTATATTCCAAGATAGACTTGAGGTCGGGATATCATCAACTAAGGATTCGTCATGAAGACATTTCAAAGACTGCGTTCAGAACTAGGTATGGCCACTATGAGTTTTTGGTTATGCCATTCGGGTTGACCAACACACCAGCGGTTTTCATGGACCTCATGAACCGAGTGTGCAAACCCTATTTGGACAAGTTCATTATTGTCTTCATCGATGACATCCTTATTTATTCAAAGAATAAGGAAGAACACGGGGAGCACCTTAGACTGATTCTGGAGCTGCTGAAACGAGAACAATTGTATGCTAATTTTTCAAAGTGTGACTTCTGGATACGAGAGGTCCAATTTTTGGGTCATGTGGTTAATGAGAATGGAATACATGTTGACCCGGCAAAAATAGAAGCCATCAAGAACTGGGCTACACCTAAGACTCTGACTGAGGTACGACAGTTTCTTGGGTTTGCTGGCTATTATCGACGATTCATCGAAGGGTTTTCAAAGATTGCTCAACCTCTCACCACGTTAACTCATAAAGGCACTACGTACAATTGGGGTGACAAACAAGAATCCGCATTTCAGGTTCTGAAGCAGAAACTCTGTACGGCACTGATTCTATCCCTGCCTGAGGGAATGGACGATTTTGTAGTTTATTGTGATGCTTCTATTCAAGGTCTCGGTTGTGTGCTAATGCAACGCGAGAAGGTGATTGCTTATGCTTCCTGTCAATTGAAAGTTCACGAGAAAAACTACACGACACATGACTTAGAGTTGGGAGCCGTTGTGTTTGCTCTCAAGATATGGAGACACTACTTGTACGGTACCAAGTGCACCATTTACACTGATCATAAGAGCCTCCAGCACATCTTTGAACAGAAGGAGCTGAACATGAGACAACGTCGTTGGGTCGAGTTGTTGAATGACTATGACTGTGCAATCAAATATCATCCGGGTAAGGCTAACGTAGTAGCCGACGCCTTAAGTCGAAAGGAGACACCTAAGCCGAAGTGAGTTCGAGCATTACAACTCACTATTCACACTGGATTACCCGATCAAATACGTAATACTCAACTTGAAGCTTTGAAAGACGAGAACCTGAAAGCCGAACCACTACGAGGCATGGGGAAACAATTAGAGGTCAATCTGACGGAATCCGCTACTTCATGGACCGAATATGGGTTCCTTTGTATGGAGACATACAAGGGCTGGTAATGGACGAAGCTCACAAGTCACGATACTCTATTCATCCGGGTTCAGACAAAATGTATCACAATATAAAAGTCCTTTACTGGTGGCCAAACATGAAAGCTGACATTGCCATTTACGTAAGCAGATGTTTAACCTGTTCTAAGGTTAAGGTGGAGTATCAACAACCATCTGGTTTACTTCAACAACCAGAAATTCTAGTATGGAAGTGGAAGCAGATATCTATGGACTTTATCATGAAACTGCCTCGGACTCCCAGCGGATGCGATAATAGGTGACAAAGTGCTTTTGAAAGTGTCACCTTGGAAGGGTGTGATTCGTTTCGGGAAACATGAAAAACTAAACCCTAGGTACGTGGGACAGTTTGAGATTGTCAAATTGGTTGGCCCCGTAGCCTATCAGTTGAACCTACCTGAAGAACTCAGTGGAGTACATGATGTGTTCCATGTTTCAAACCTGAGGAAATGCCTTGCAGACGAGACTTTCGTCGTTCCGTTAGACGAGATACATGTTGACGAACAACTACATTTCATTGAGAAACCTGTGGAAATTATGGAGCGGAAAGTCAAACAACTCAAACGCAGCCGAACACCGATTGTCAAAGTCTGCTGGGAATCTAAACGTGGCCCAGAGTTCACCAAGGAACGTGAGGACCAAATGAGATTCAAGTATCCTCATCTTTTCGTTTCAGCCTTCTCGTGAACAAATTTCGGGACGAAATCTCCTAAAGTAGGGGAGACTGTAACATCCGACCCATTTCAACATGAAACCCGTACCCGTTTATGTTAACCAATGGAATTTATCCTATTTCAATATGAGCGCAGTAATATTGCCATTTAATTTGCATCATAATCATATAGTTATTAATATTATTTTATAAAAAAATTATAAATTTATATTAGTAATTACGAAACTTAGTCATCGAATTCGAAAATAAATAAAATAACTTTAAATATTTTGAGGTTTTCAAAGATTAAAAAAATAATAATAATAATACTAATAATAAAATCTATTATTAAAAACTAAACCCTAAAAGTTTTGGGTTAAAAATGTAATATTTAAAATTGTTTTGAAAACTTTAACATGAAATAACAATCAATATAAACCTCAGGGGGCCAAAGTGTAATTTCCTTTTAAAAATCCATCACCACCGTCGACCCCCACCCTCACCTCCGGCCACCAACTTCCGGCCATACTCCGGCGACCCCCAATACTCAAATTTAATCGGTTTCAACCAAATCAAATATTCCCGACAACATCGCGTGGGAGATTCGAACCTGAGCCCCACTGTAATTTGAAAATTTGAGTG